>OY720107.1:38695854-39175046 GCA_963082835.1 Leptogaster cylindrica
CCCTTTTCTCAGTCTCCTTTTGATCGGAGGATTTTTCAACTATCGCCGATAAAACCATTTTTTTTTTCAAGATTAAAAGTTTTTCCCGTGATTCCAAATTGACCAGCTCTGTGCAAAAATTTAATAAAAACTATTTTAAAACAAATGCCTGTCGCTTCTAGGTTTACTGCGATTTGAAAATGAAGACCTGCAAAACAATTCGAAGTGGTAAAACTCAAGGCAACCTTGATTATAAAAAATATTTTTACTTGGCGCTAAATTTGAAATAATTATTTCTAATAATTATTACTTAAGTAATAATAATATTAATAATAAATCTCTTACAACAATAAATTAAAAAAATATATGTATATATTATGTACGAGTATTTGAAATTCCATTCAAGGGAGATCTTTATGCAAAATGAAATCCCATGTGTCTTTCCATTGCAGGGCGACGATATCCTCAGAGGTCAGTTTCTGGATTCCGTAGCTAAGTGCAAGGAATTTCGTGTAAATGAAGGCAACGGAAATCAGCCACATTATCACGATAATCCTGTAGACATAAACAGTAAAACTGTTTTGTACAATTTTCCTCAAAATATAATCGAAATGTTCAATGATGTAGCAAAGGACGAACAACTTGAACATGAATGCTGGCAAATAGTTGTGAAGAAACAGAGTCCTATCAACGAAGAAGTACGGCACGTAGTGGATGAAGTAGCCAAAGACGAATAGCTCCCCAGCTGCTTGGAATTTCGTCCATTCGATGGCGGAAATGTCGTAATAGAGTCGTTTGCGTCGTACGACGTAGAAAACAAGTAGCATTAGATACAGAAATATTGCAGCCGACCCTGAATACCAGATGAGGATGTTGCCCAGCAAGTGGATTTGCCCATTCGAGTTCTTGTCCACCCAGTAGGCAATGCCCTTGTCCAGCAAGGGCCACTCCAATGGCTCCGAGCTGTACATGTGACTCTGCAGTTGCTCCACATGCCACAGCATCTTGCTCTGCAGTTCGATGAACTTGTCCCAGAAGGTGAAGTAAGTTCGACGTGTTGGGATCATCTCAGCATTTAGAAGTTGTCGTTCACGTTCCTTTTGATCTTCCGCTGCAAATAATTGAAATATTAATGGCTCATTTAGTCATATTACAAATGCCCATATAACAAACATTTAGTGTAGCGATGCTCCTCGACATTCCAAGTTGTTCCCTCTTGATCGTGATTGCGATCGGCAACAATTTCGTGCTGATGGAATCCCCAATCAGGAAGTTGCCGGCCACTAAAACGAAGCGCATTTCCTGTAGTATTATGAATTAGGCGAACTTGCGACCGTAGTGCATGCCAAACAGGACCATCAGTGTCCTTGTTGATAATGGAAACTCGCCACAACATTTGCGGTGGCATGTTCACCTTGTAGTCAATGTAACAGGAAACCTCCTGCAATGGAAAGACCTACATTTAAAATGCATTCCAAAAAATTAATATTATACCCCAGATTTAGGGTATATTAGTTTTTGAGCGAACGTTGCCAACGGCAAGAAATAATGGTGATAGAAAAAAAAGAATTATATATTCATGATTGGGAAGTGAAAAGAAACCGTTTTATGAATGTCCGTCTGTTTGTCTGTCTGTCTGTTTGTCCAGACGATAACTCGAGAACGCTTGTAGCTAAAAACTTGCAATTTGGTACAATAATATTTAATTAAAATTACAAGGTCAAGCTCGAAGATGATCAAAATCGGGCAACTTCTTCTTAGTGTTGCCATATAAGCCTGAATCATTTTTATACAAAAATTTTGATTTTGCTTACTGAATGTTTACATTTTGATTTTTTATTTTTCGTTAAATATTGTTATAAATACGGATTATAATTATTTATTTGGCAGAACTTTTTTTTGCACGGACTTTTTTTAAACGATATTAAGATTATAGGAATGGAAGAAAACTTCGGCAGTTTTAGGGTGGTAAACGTGGATGAATGTATATCCGTACCTCAGAGCAGAAGGGTATTAAGTCACAAAATGTAAATTTTACAGGAGAGCGTAAAATACAATAATTTCATTGTTTAGGCTATAAAACATGCAGAAATAATAATTTGTCACACTTGTTTTCTAGCCTGTACTATTTAATAGTTTAAACTTGATCTAGATAATACTTATTTATATTAAGAATAATGATAATGGGTGGTGTTTACACTTATCAAAGTTTTTGAAGACTGAATCTTTTACAGAACACATGGACTTAATACTTTTTTATTTTCAGAAGAATTTCATGATTGTGACTTAATATTTTTATTTTGCACTTCATAATTATGATAAAATAGAAGTTTTGAGATTTTATGCGAGGAAAAACGTGGGACACAATACTTTTTTTGAACATAATATGGTTTTGCCCTGGGTGGTATATGTCTATACTGGACTTAATACATGTAATATAAAGATAATACTGTTTTGCTCCAGGAGCGAGGTGGACTTAATACTTTTTATAAAATGCTATTTCCGTCATTTTCAGTCCAATCGTCTTCTATAGTAAACCTCTGAATAGAGCGTGAAATTTAAATCTAGGTGAGCAAAAAAACCGAAAAATTGAAATTTTGGACTTAATACCCTTCTGCTCTGAGGTACGGATATGGGTATATGGGTATTTTAATGGACGTAGCCAAAAACACAGCTTAAAATCTATACTTATATAAAAGGAAGTGTTTGTCTGGTTGCGTGCGATCTACGATGAATCTATAGCACTTACGACTTACAGCCATGACATTTGGCACAGAGTCCTAATTCACAGAGGATACCTTTATGCATGTATGTGATAATTTTTTTTTCAAAATCTTACGCCATTTAGTCATTTACTTGTGCACTATTCAGGACTGTTTATGCGAATTATTTTGAAGATTTAATTAAAAATGGCAGCTGCAGGCGCAGTGGAGTGATTGCATTTTTTTAGATTTCTCCTCGACGGATGGATCCAAAATGACGAAACAAAATAATTTCGATTTAGTATGATATAATCTAGGGAACATCGTACGGTTTTTTAAAAATAATTTTGTTTGACAATTTTATGAGCATTTAAAAAAAATCAATAAATTAAGAAAAAATAATTAATTAATTGTTTATAAAATGAACAATTTTGAGTTAATCAAAAAACCCGTAGAATGTTCTCTTGGTACTAGTCTTTGAGGATGTGTACCAAATTGCAAGTCTATCGATTAAAAACTGTAAAAGTTATTGGTCCGAGAGGTGAAAAAATTTTTTCGAGAAAAACGCGTTCAAAACTTCAACTAACTGAAACAATATGAGCAAAAATAAGAATAGTAGAGTGGTGTTACCCCTGAAATGAACCTGTTCTAGTCCTCCCAACCGCACCAAATTTTTTTTAACATTCTTGACACTATAGAGTATCATTTAAAAAAAAAAAATCCATTTTCCGAAAATGCTAGAGTGGTGTTAATCTTAATGCTAATGCCCCTTATGGGGGTAAAATAATGGATGAAATTTTTTATAAAAATCCACTATTTTTTAAGTAAAAAATTCATCAAAATTGGTATTTTGCCATTTGGTTAGAAAAAAACCTCAATGAGAACTACCAACCTGTATCCTAATTCACCTCCCCCAAAACTACCCTTCACTGAAAAAAACTAAGCTACTATTATTGTAAACCGACCAACGGAAACGATTCTATGTAATATACGTCGTGTTTGGGGGTAGTTTTAAATTTAAAATGTATTATAATATTAATGTACATTATATTATGATTTTCACCACCCCCGGTGAAACTTAGAAGTTCGATCCTATAAGTCGTACTCGTGCTTACTTACTTGACTTTGAGGAGTCATTGGGGCTGCTATATCGTGACTGTTTAGAGCACGACTTGTAATTCCATGCACTAGCTGAACAACATCGCCATCCTTGATTGGAGTTGGAGTCTCCTCGACCACCAAATTCTCGCTATCAGGTCGTTTAACTATCCACCAATTGTTCACATCCTTGAAACTATAACATGTAACTTGTTGCTGATAGCTAGAGCCACGTTTATCTGGATAACGTAAGGGATACTGATAGTCATGCGAATGAAGCCAACAAGTACGTCCAAATGTGTGTCGGAGCGTTATTTGGGAGCCATGAACAACACTCAATGGTTGTCCTTTTGTGATAGATGCCAATCCACCATCCAGGGATGCCTGGAAGGCACTCGTCATAACGCTATCATGCGGTCCCGCTTTGTATAGTGTTGTCAGATGGATGTAGAAGATTGCCATATAAATACAGAGAGGTATTATGGTGAACAGGATCCAGCGAACTCCAGTTTGAACTATGATTTGTAGATCTAGAATTATTTTATTAGAGTTATTATTTCTTTCAGTTGAATCAAATCCGTACCGGAAACACGTTTGTTCAGAAGAAGATTCCACAGATATCGGCACATAATAAAACAGGCCAAAAAGAAAGTGTAGAAACCAACGTATTTAACACTGAGAGCAAACGTTAAAAATGCTGCAGTCAGGAGACCATAAAACAACCATTTTAGAGATCCGAAACTGGACTTTTGGAACCTCAGCAGGAATAAGAGTGAAATAGTTGAAAACAGAAGCAACATCGACTCCATTAAAACCAAGCGAGATTGTGTCAGTAGTGCATTATCTGTGGGTGAATCAATCAGTAGGAATCATTTTATATTTTTAAATATCAGTTAAATCCCACCGAAAATCACAAGAACTCCGCCGAGTAGTGCTGTCCATCGGTTGAGCCCTGCCTCAAGGAGCAGCTTATAAACAGCCGGTGACAGCATACTTCCGCATAAAGCCGGAATCAGTCGGAGCCAAAAAATTGGTACATTTTCACTGTATTGGGTTCCGATTCGTGGAAATGAAAAATTTCCATCATACCCGGCCAGATGCGCCATTCCAGCGATCAGCTGCTTGCCCAGCGGTGGATGTTGATCGAAGAAGAACGTGTGTTTCATGTACAGTGAAACATATTTGCCGTAATGGAGCTCGTCAAAACTGTACCAAAATTGAATACATTACAATTATTATTGTTGTAGTAATTGCAAAAAGGCTTACACTACATAATTTGGTGTCGATAACTTGTAGAGTCGTGTACAGAGAGCGATAGCCAGCAGCACGGGACTGATCAAATCAACTTTAATGTTTACTATAAAGTGTTGTTGGTCTTCTTCCTTGCTTTCATCCTCTGGAACGTATTTGTCACTCACAGATTTTTTTTTCACATTATCACTGTTTGAGTCCTCAAATTTCTTCTTCAACTTCTCATTGGGAACATTATTCGAATACTCTCGGTCCTCACTTGGATGCGCCTTTTCGATAACTTCATGTTTGTGATCAGGTTCGTCGAGTGTCCACCGTTCAGCTCTTTCGTTTTCACTTTGGTTACTTGATTTTGGATATACACCGAGTACAGTTTTTCCAGGTCTTTTTCGAACTCGTTTCATTTCACTCATTTTGTCACAATTCAATTGTTCTTTTATTACACATTTCTGTTTTAATTTAGCTTTAGTAACATCACAAAATTTTGCATCGGCTATCAACAGAAATGCGTGGTGGCCACGTACTGACGCTCTTCAGAGAAGATTACCAAGACCCACCTTTCCGAGTTCCGACCAGCTGCAGCTGATCACAGTGAGGTGACCACGAAAGCAAATCGTTTACTTTTAAGGGGTGCTTCTGCAGAAGTACGAGAGACCGGCTGAGATTTTTACAAGGTGTGTATAAAATACGACCGAAGAGAGTTGTTTAGTTTTTGTATTGTCGGAAAATTTTTGCGCTTTTGAGAAATTTTAATTCAATTATTTTTTCTTTTTTCGGTGAACATAAATTCATTAGAATTGATACGAAATCGATGACTATCCTTAAGGATCCGTGCAGTCAGGCAGTGTAAACAACAGTCATTTTTAAGAATTTTTTATGAATTGCTGTATAGTGTTTTCATTTAATATTTAATACATAATATAAGTTTAGAATCTTACACAATACTTTAAGAAATGTTTAAGAAAATTAAAAAAAAAATTAATTCTCGAGCAAGTTATCAGGTCTTTTGTGATCCTCTTTTTTAAAAAGAACGCTTTGCGGGGGTGGCCACGATATTTATAAAACCACTGAATGGATTTTGTTCGAATTTATACAATACAGTATATTGTAGACATAAAGAACTTAAGCCTGACCATAAGGATTTTGTTTTTTCTCAAATTTCGCAAAAAAGCGGTCTTTTCCTTTTGAATTTCGAGGAAAAATTTTCTGGTTTCTTGTTCATAAAACTAAATGTTTTGGTTAAAATAAAAAACTCCTTCGATCCTGCTTAAGTTTTGAATACCTAGAATATGGTGTATAAATTTCATTTAAATCCATCCAATGGGTTTTAAAATATTATGGCCGCCCAGTCCATACACGTAGATGTGAGGAAAACGCGTATAAGAGGCAAAGGACAATTAATGCAACTCATTGGGCCCAAAAAAAAAAATGTAAGACAAAGAGTTTTATGTGGAATAAGCGGAGCACATTTTTGAAAAAAGTATATCAAAAGTTTCACTATTAAATGCTGCCTGAGATCAGCTGCCTTTGAATGGTAAAAGAGCCCGGCAGTAATTGGTATCTTTAAGACTATTTTCGAATCGATTTCAAATAACTTACAGAGTACTCTTGACATACCTATTGATATACCTACCTACTTTCAGAAAATAAAAATTGTATTCTTGAATTTTTGAAAATCCCAACTGCATTGAGTAGGTATTGACCCCCTTTATTAGCTCATGCAGTGCCTTTTTTTATTTGACGAGTATAACTACTAAAACTGAGCATTTTACAATAACTGTCCGAAAATTAAACAAAATTTAAATTTCCAGTTAAAATATTCTCACCGTAACGTTCTCTTTCTGCAGAATGAGTTTCGATTCCTTTGATCATCCATATTCAATAGAGCAATGGCCAATGACCCGACTAACACCCTCCCCATTATATTCAATCCATTTTATCTATAAGCGAAAAGCCCTTAAGCAATTGCGAATGCACAACGAAAACGGTGCATGTGCATATGACCTCGAAACCTAAAACTCTTCCCGCTAGATTCATGCATGTAAACGTTAAATAAGTGCAAAGCTGCTCTAGTCTTTCACCCTCCAACATCAGAGTTTCGCTCGTTTCGAGACCCACATCCTCGACCTGGTTCAATGTCAATGTCAGCCAGTTTCTATACTACCACCGTTACCGTCGTCGTCCTCATCATCCTTATCGTCGTTCTCGTCGTCGTCGTCGTCACCGACCAGTAACGACCGCAAATGCCGCCAAAAATCCCCCCCCCCTCCCCCTCCACCATTGCGATTTGCCACCCACAACATCCTTAAGAAAAATAATTCAATAAATTGTTCATGAAGAAACTCACCACAAAACACTGAATTCGTCTTTCATCGAAACAATATTTAAAGGGGAGGCAGTGGACAGGCATACCACCTACTGTTCGGGGGGGTTTCCCATCAGACCACCCCACCACCCCAAAACTATATAAATCAATATTTGCACACATGAAAAATGTATAGCGATGTTGTACATATACATATATACGAGTGCACTATAATTTTTTTTACTCTCCCTTCAACCTATGCGAGCCAATTTATTGTACTAAACAAGTGAAAAGGGGAAGGGGGGTCAATTTCCTCGGGATGAATTTGTAACGAGACTTTGAGATAGTTACAGCATCCTGCCAGCAGAATTAATTCCCTTTTCCGTTGTCTCTGGAAAGGTCAGTCGCAAGCGCACAGGATAAGTTTAGTTGCACTCATGCTCCTTCCGAATCCTCCGTCGTCGATTGAGGAGCACGAAGCCTAGAGGAAAGAGAGAGGGGAGATTACAGAGAAATCGTTATGCTTTTTTTCTGCAGGGACTACCGATAAAGGACACCCGGTTCTGCAGAAATGGGTGAACAAAGGAGTTTAAATTCATACTCCCACAAAATTGATGCTAAAAGTACCGATAGCATAATGTTTTGATCATCGCACGAATCTAGAGCAATGTTTTGTTATTATGGGGTTGGGATTTGCTTTTGGTTGACATAAGAAACAATTTTAGGGATTGTTATCCTTTTTGGGGTTTCTACAAGGTTGTCATTGTGATTTGAATTGCCAAAAATCTATTTATAAAAAAAGACGTCGCGTAGATTCAAGAAGTCTTTTCAATTGTACAGCAGAAAATTACATAATTTGGAATTATTATTTCTGGTGTGAGAACAATATTGTTTTATTAACGCTCTCTCAACTCATAAACTACTGGAAGCACAACCCCAACTTCTACCATTCTATATCATGTTCTCCCCTTTAATGGGTTTATATTCGTCTAGCAAACCATTTACTCAAATTGCTCTTCGTCAAAACAAAGTAAATGTTTTAATTGTTCTAAAAATAAATCCTTCGCCTCTTTGTAACTAAATATATCCTGGTAACCCCATGAGCTTTATGCACGCGAAGCTCGTAGAAGAAGATAAAAAAACAAAAAAATAACGAAAATCGTTTAACCCGCGACGGGGATGCAGAGAGGTGCGGCAAAGAAAAAAATGTATCTGAGCCGAATAGATATTGGGTGGAGGGAAAGGGGGCTGGAAGCCGACGTTTTGTCGTCAGGATCCGGATACACCAAAAAGGATGGGTGCGAGAGGGCAGAAGTCAAAATCAAAATATCGGCGAGGCGCACTAGGGTTGTGGTACTCATCCTCTATCTCTGTTCAACAAGGGGCGCCACCTCAACCATCTCTCCGTTCCACATTGAGCAGGATATCTGAATAAATGAGAGGAGCAGAATCAGGAAAAAAGCGAACCCTATACGTGCTGAACAAAAACCATTTGCAAAAGATTGTCCTGGAGTGAGGAGAATACTCTAACTGAACTTTATATGAAACAGTAAAGCACCCCCCCAGTTTAGGGGAGCTTTTCTGTGGGGATGCCGAGAAAATTTTATGAGCGCTCCCAAACCGTCTCCCCTCCCACCACCATCAGGCTCAAACATCATCTACACCACCTTTTGGCTAAAGGGAATATACACGCAACCCACAGTTCCATTTGGGAAATTGGAGTGTGGAGTTTGTGTGTTGTTTACAAATACACCGAACTGACGAAATTTGCTTCCCAAGTTTTTCTTCGCCTGTTTTATAATTGCAAAAAAAAAAAAAAAAAAAATAGATTACACAAAAATACGAAACCAAAGTCTATTTCAAGTGAATCGTATAACCTTCGTTGGTAGAACGCTTAAAAAATCGCGATCACAATTCCCGGAGCGCCGCCGTGCCGGTAAACTACTAGAAATTCTTGTTCAAAATTTTGTAAGTATCCTTCAAAACATTTTGCAATCAGTTCACAAACTCCCTGGGAATTCCCCCTCCGAAAAAAGAGAGAAAAGGGAAACCAATCAATAATCGTTGGTGGTACAAAGAGGTATAGGGATGGTCGGCATTGCACATATTATCTTTTCCTTGATAGCCGAAAAGACATCGCCAGGTTCAAGTTTGAAAGTGAAAAGCAACTCCGCTGGTAAACTCGAATCGCCCCGAACTCCAGCTGATATCATTTCCCATCCTGCGGGAACTTAACCAGAAGCTATGTACATGGCTTTGCTTTCATCACAGCACCAGAACCCAGCCCACACCACACCTAATAGTCCTGGCTGTCTCGACTAAAATTTTTCGGCTTTAGTCTACCCACTTCCACCTTCCTGTAACTGGGAGGTCGATATCAAGAAAAGACGAAACTGCACTTTCACGCACCCCACATGCCTCCTATAGACGTCGAAAAACCCTTTCCACACCAAAAAGAATTTATCCCAGACAAAAAAGTTGCACAGGGCGACACCAACGGACAGGAGTGCTATGGTATAAATGAAAAAAAAAGAAAAAGCAAAAAAGACCAAAGGGAAAGAGAGAAAAGAAAAAAATTATTACCATAGGATGAAAAAAGAAGAAGAAGAAGAAGACGAGTTGTAATCCCCCCAGTAGTCGACGTCGTAGTCGGAAAACAAAGCCCCCAGGGGTGGAGGTGCGGGTGGCCACTAAGAGAAATCCGGATGGAGGAACAAAACCAGGAGAACCAGCAGAAATTGACGGAACAAGGATTTGACCCGACTTGTGGCTCACCATTCCCTGCAGCCACCCAGACCTGGTTTGTTTTGGGATTCGGGTGTAGTAGAAGTCTCTGGTTGAGCTACAGAAGAAGGGTTGATACGTTGACAAAAACCCGTTGTACACTCGCACTCCAGCCCGGCATTGGGGTTTGAGCCCGGTGTATAGTGCTCTGGTTCGGGTTCCGTTCAAATGAAAGGAAAAGTGAAATAGTGTATTACCGTGGGTGGTTATTTTCTTGCATCCTGCTGCACACGTTCCGATTCATTACCGAAAGTTTGCTTATCGCGGACAGGTTCAACTGGTTCCCAAAAAGGGTTCGATGAGGTTAGGGGGTGGCGAATTCATATCACAACCGGTTTTAAGTGAATCGTGACAAGTGGAATTAAGAGATTAGAGGTGAATTGAGATCTATATTTTTGATTTTTGTAGAAATGGATCTATAATGTTTCGTTTTCAATGAAAATGAGAACGTACCGTTCCGAATACCGTTACAAACAATCGCTTTCACTGAATGTCACAGACGAAACTGTTTCGGAAAACAACTTGTTCGTTAACTTTGTTATTCTTATAACTGACAACTTCTCTACAATCCTGTTGACAATAGAAATGCGCATGACATTAATCTAAGAGGAAGGATAGAATGCTATTGTAGTTGAGACAGTCTTGCCAGGCTGTATGGAATGGCATCACATGGTTTACAATATTACGAATTTACCTCTATGAAGGATTATAAAGATTTACGATAGCAATTCATTTTATAGCAAATACCGTTTGTTTTTTCAGATGTTCTTAAATAAATCATCATTATGAATTTTACACCATTTGGTGGACCATTTCCTGGTACCATTCCTGGTATACATCAGTTCACATCGTCCAGTGCATTGGTGTCATCGGCCACAACAATTCAAGATACAACAAACCGATATAATAATTCAACAGTGAACATGACTCATTTTAATCAACCTTTGGCCGCTGCAACAGCATCAATTCCAACAAAATTTCGAACGGAAGAATCAGGTTCAGAGCCAAAGTATAATGGTCATTTGGTTAGCAGTCAACAGCAGTATTCTTCGATACCATACAATCAGCAATCCGAGGATAAACGACTTGTAGCCGCTGCAATTTCCTATCCACAAAGCACTGTAGCAACTACAAGCACAACTGGACCAATTCAAACACAACCTCAGGAATTGTCGCAGGATATTTGCAATGCAATATTGCAACAGCAAACTGTTGATACAAAAAGAGGTACTTCAACCAATATAGATGTTGTTATCAAACATTTAATATATAAATTTTCTTTTATAACAGTTCTTCAAAATTCGAGTTGGCAATCATTAACACCAAGCTCAGCAGTCGCCGATTATCTTTCTCATCTTCCTGCAAGTACACTTCCTCTCTCGCTTCATCATTTTCTCAAATACTCAGCAGAGAACATCAAAAAGGAAGCGCAAAGCGCCGTTAGTTTCCATTTTTACTAAATAATATAGTATTTTTTTTTTAAACAAAAAAATTCATTCTAGGTACAAGCAGGTCAAACTTTAGGTTTAAATTCATTAGGTACTGGATTAGCTTTAACTCAGCATCAACAGAATCAAGTTCAACATCAGCAACAAGCTGGACAAACCCAACAAACCAGCCTCATAATACCTCCAGGCAGCACAAATACAACTACAACAGCTACAATAACGAAAAAGAAGAAACGTAAAAAGGCGCCAAAAGAACGGAAACCAAAACCGAAACCAGGAGAGATACGAATAACAACGGCCCTAGATGGTAGCCCATTGTATTGTTGTCCAGAATGTCAGATGGCTTATCCCGAACGTGGGCTACTTGAAGTTCATTTGGTTGGACATAATTTGGAACGTAGATTCATATGCGATATATGTAACGCTGCTCTGAAACGCAAGGACCATCTGACAAGGCACAAACAGTCACACAATCCTGAACGACCATTTATTTGTTCAGTTTGTTTAAAGGCTTTCAAACGAAAGGAACAATTGAGTTTACATTTTGTTATACATTCTGGTGAAAAACGTCATATTTGCAATGAATGTGGAAAAGGTTTCTATAGAAAGGATCACTTAAGGAAACATACAAGATCTCATATAGCTAGAAGGGTTAAAGCAGAATTAAGTTTACAAAATCAAAATGGCCCCCCAAGTTTACAGCCGCAGCAGTCACAACAAAATAATCAACAAATTCAACAACAGCAACAAAGTCAACAGGTGCAACAGCAGCAGCAGCAACAACAACAACAGCAGCAAAATCAACAGCAGCAACAAAATCAACAGGTTCAACAACACCAATTGCATCATCAACAACTGCAACAACATCACAGTCAACAGAACGGTACACAACAACATCAGCATCCCCAACAGCAATCCCAGCCACAAAGTCAACTGATGACCCAATAAGGGTGGTTGGAACTGCTGTTTGGTACCAGCAAAACATAGTCGTTACAATACAACAATAATTCGAATATGTTCGACAGTCATATTCATCTACAACACCAGCAACAACAATAGCAACACCAGCAACACCAAATGCAAACCTGATGTTTCTGGGGGCGGGAGGGTCGCTTATAACCTTCACCTCCTTACAGCCAAGTAGTTAGGGGAGGGGATTTAGGGGGCTGTAGCACTCGCATGATGGTCGTCATGCGACCCAACAAACTAGAGCACCGCGCCGTCGCGCCGCCGTCTGAGGTTGTACGCAATATTTCACTCGTACAGAACTAGTGTGTGTCTGTTATTTCTGAGCCAAAGAAATACCATTCAAAAATTTGATCATAAAATTCCTCCATGAAATACTACACAAAACCAAAATGCAAATAAAACTAAAAAATTAAGCACTAACGATACAAAACAAAATAGAGTTCGTAACAGAAAAATTACTCAAATGTTACCTAACGTTTATATTGTATATTATGCAAAATTTATATTTAAAATGTGAAAACAACAATACAAATGTCGGAGAAATGTAATATTTTATACTTTGTGATAAAAAAAAATATGAAGAAATATGGATAAATGAATTTCGCTAATATAGCAATGATAGTGTAGAACAACTTTCTACAATACTAAGTGAATCTACTTAACAGATAACTGCAGAAAACAAAACAGATATGTATTTACAAAATATTTGTGTCCTGTCCTGTAGATATAGTGTAAGTGATGAACAACAATAATAGACGCAAATAACCGTCGAAATCTGAATTAATGGGATTACTCTTTAGAACTGACTAATTAACATAATATAAATACGAAAACTGTACAGATTCGAAATGAAGATATTTTTAAAATAAAAAAAAAATTATACTTATATAAATGTCGAAAAGAGAATTTTATTTCTTATCACACTACATCCGGTGAGGACACATTTTTTATGGAATAGGACTTAAACTTTAAGAGAAGCCTGGATAAGCAACAAAAGCATCCACTGCGAAGGTTTAACAAATATTGTCTAGGATTGTGCTTTTTTGTCTGAAGCTCTCCTCTCCGAATACAGGGTGTCCATTCAATATTACCGTTATATATTGGGTCAATCCATTAATGAAGTGGTCCAGAGGTAGTTGCGGCCACATTTTTAATATTTTTTTTTTACTATATAAAGCACCATCTGTTCGAAGTACAAAAATGCATTTAGTTTAGTTTTAAAATTTTTATTTTGCTAATGGCGGCCATTTTTATGACAGTGCAGTGGGATGCCCATTTTAAAAGATTTGAAGACACCGCGGAAAAGCAAATATCTCCACTCCTCTTGCCCTCTTCATCCTAAAGTATTCAAATAAAACCCAATATTCTCACAAACACGGGAACTTAAATAAAAGTCAGGAACCATGAGGCTAAACTTTGGTTTAACAGTCCAAATATTTGTTTGAAAATTACAGTATTTTTGGTTATAAAATTTCTTTTATAGGTATCTACTACCTATAAGTATAGTTGATATAAATCTATAAACTTTCAAGATGTGAATTTTCGTAGTTTTTCAAAAGTTTAAATTTCATGATTTTTCTACGCTCTTAACGGTATGGTTAAAAAAAATAAAAAATATCAAAAACGTAACCGCAGCGGCGCAGCCAATTAAATTATTTCTGGACCACTTAATATATGTAGATTGACCAGGTATTGTTTTAAGGTATTGGTATTCAACATAAATAATAAAATTTACATAAAGTTTTTTATTGTCAATTATAATTAATCAACGAAAATTAAATTTCTTTACAAATTTATAAAAGTCATCAAATCCCACTTGTCCATCGCCGCCCTCATCTGCTTCTTGAATCATCTCCTCCAGCTCTTCATCATTGACCACAGCATTTATGTCGTTTGCAATATTTTTCAACTTTTCAAATGTTATTTCACCATTTTCTTCCTCACTAAAAAGTACGAATGTTTTTTTCAAATCATCTCGGGAATATTCTTCAATCAATCTGAATCGCATTATTTCCAGGAAATTTTCAAAAGTTATTTTTCGAGTTTTCCTTTTATCTACTTTGTCCGTATATTCTTTTATTTCGGTCCTAGTTCCCTCAGCGCCTGTGGCTTGAAGGGCAATTTTCAATCGATCCGGATTGATCCAGCCAGTTTTTTCACCACCCATGATGTGGAAGGCTTCTAGGAGGATATCCTTTTCAGATTGGGAGAAAACAAATTTCGGTCGTCGATCACGACGTGAAAGGGAACTTTTACTCAGATTCCCAGATGCAGTCGATGTGTTAGCGGAAGTTGTCGAAGGAAACTAAAATGTTTACGTTAATTTATAAGTCACTTAAGTAATTTATTAAATAAATTAAGTTTTACCATTTTTAACTGACAAACAAATCAATTGTAGCAAATCAAAGATGCTTTTTGGATATATTATTTGATTGGTTTCTATAGTCAATGACTACTAGTTACTACATCCCTTAAATGCTTTTCTAAAACCTACTATACAAGTACAGTTAACTTACTAAAAGTAATAAAGTATAGGTACACTATACACTGTATAGTATACAGTACAGTGAAAGAAAAAAACATAATCGAACAAGTGGAAAATAATGTGTGATCAATTTTCGCCGAATGAAATTCTCAATTATTTTCACCCTTTACCTCATCGGAGCCTCCACAAAGCAAATTGAAATTGCAGCACGTTCGCAATAGGTAAACTGTTCCGTATATTGCTGTTTCGATATTAATAAATTACCCCCGCACTAAAGGTTTTAATTGAAAGCGTGTGTGAACAAAGCTTCTTCGTATCCTTTCGAGCTTAAGCTATTAGAAAAAAGGGTTAAGTTCAAAGTTAAAATGATTCTCTTTCCCAGGGAAGGATAGCAACTGGCCACTAGAGGTTTTTCTTCAGCAATTAGACCAACAATTGACTCAATTGGTTACCTGTGTGAATGGGAAAGGGGATGAAAATTATGGCTTCAACGTACAGTGCAATCCACATCTTTTTGGCATCCTTCGGATGGGAGTTTTTTCATTAGTTGAGATATGTTGACTTATTGTTATTACGTAGTGCAAATATTTGAATAAGTATAGAATACGCAGAGAATTTTCCGTTTGCATAACACTCATATGTAATAACTTTTTCTGAACCCGAAGGCGTTGCAAGAAAGTGAAACTTTTCCTCCAATTTATTCTCATATTTCAGTTTCAGGTAGTTTTCATAAAATCCGCATGTAAAATAAATTTTTCCAGAAAATTGCAAATGATAAGAAAAAGTCAAAGGGGTGAACGGTAACTTTGGAGCTATAACTATAACTATATGTATATTGTAGAATTTATGCATATCCGGGAAGCACTTCAATACTTCAAAGATCTAATTTCACTAACTAGTTTTTGATTGCAAAATTATTTCACGTTGAAATAAAATATTATGTTACATATAAGTACCTAATTCATTTTCAGAGATTTCCACTCTGAGCACAAAACAGTTTTCATGTGTCCATACAGAACACTCGATGTAACTCTAACTGATTGTGTGTCGTGAAGGAAAAAGACTTCATCAAGTTCCTGTTGATGGCCCTTTATATTGTGGACAGTGTCGCCAAAGTTTTCAACGTGATTACTTTTAAACTCGTGATAAAAGGTCCTGATGTGTGGGTGTTTAAAAACATCCTAAGAATGCACTTCCGTCTGCTAAGGATTACATCATTACAAAAAACTGAAGTAGATGAAATTATAGACAACTCTATTGATATAGAAGATAAATTGAAAAGAATTAACCTTAATACTTTCTGCCAGAAGCAGAATTTAATTAAAGAACAGAAATTGTTTAAAAGGATTATTAATTTAATAATGGAATGTATCAGGAAAATATGAGACTTATATTACTTGTGAAATAAATTGTTGAGTATTTTTTAAGGATGCATTAAAAAATAAAATTGGTTACTATAAAGTTCAAAAGGATGCCGTTTTAGTTTGATGATATGTATTCAATTGTTATTAATACCACTTCAATTGCAATATTCATTGCAAATATTCATAAATCAGCTTTTCCTCACAGACGCTTGTACGCATGGGAATATCTGGACATGCAAGGTTAAAATATAATTGCTTTAATTATAATAATAAAAGAAAGCTTTAATTATAATAATAAACATAATGATGGGTAAAGATACAAACAACTATTGAAATAAAGGGAAAAGGCTGATTTACCACACAAGAAAAGTTTCTCGTTTGCAAGCGGCGAAAAATCGTATATAATATATCGATATATATAAATACGATAATCGAATGCGAGAACTCGAATACGATTCTCGCCTGCGTTTTGTTACACTAATCAAGAAACCACACCGATATAATGTAAGTTGAACAATTTTTTTAAATAAGTATCAAATGAAAGTCTATAATATATTAACTTAATTTTAGAAATAATAAATTATGTGCCCCCGTCTCCCCGTTCTCGAAATATTTACGATTAATTAACCCTAAGAAACTCTTCTTGTATGAGACTTAAGTTAGGTATTTTCAGTTCCGAATTTTAGACCAAGAGTACAGTTTTGTTAACTTGAGTTTAAACAGGAAGGTAAATTTGTTACAATATTTAGAGTTCATTGCCACAAATGTTTCATTTAAGAAACATCATATAATGTGTTATCGGAAATTTTTTTGAAACTGTATATTTAAAATATTATTAAGATCTTCAAAACAAACTTTTTAAAAATGGAAAGTGCGCCTGACTCGAGTGACGACTGACGGTGAGATATTTCAACACGCCTTTGCCTTAAGTGTTTCTTTCAGTGAAACGATCTTCTTAAATGTAAAACAAATTAGGACAAGTTTTTAAAATTTAAAATTAAAGCAAACAAGTATTGGTGTAATTCCACAAGTGATCTTAAAAAATAAGAGCAATTGAATTCACGTATTGCTCAAATTAAAAACATATTTTGCTAAACCAAATTTATCTATTTAACAGGAATTTACGTTTTGCGTTTTTAAATTTTCTTTTACTTTAGGTTGCTTCTTTATTGTCGTTCTATAACAAATATAGGTTAGTTGGAGAATAGTATAAAAAGCGTACAATGAAGTTTAGTTATCATGGTCAATATATGATTTGTCTCGTGTAGTGAATGTTGTTCCGGTAACTATACCAGTTTCGAAATCGGGTGGTCCTGCAGTTTATGTGAAGGTCGGTTATTATCACGATTGGATCCAAGAGGCTATAAACAGTAAGGAATGAAGAGCCTACCGAGAATCGCTGCAACGATGGTGCGAAACACTTTTGCAAGCTATAGTATCTTAAGTGTTTATTTTGTGTTAATGCAATAACTGACATATTTGTTGATAAAAAATATTATCTATGTAGTAAAAGTAAGTATTATACTAACATTAATATATTACATACTGTTCCTAAATTTACTAAATAAAATAGACAATAACTTGAAATATTCAAGTGTATTTTTGAGCATTTTATAAATTATTGATCTATATGGATGATCTACATTGAATTATATATATAAAAAAAACTAGATTTATAATGTAAATGTTATAATAATTACATAATATTAGATCAGCCACTTTTAATTAGTTTGGTCTACTTGTAGGCGTTAACTAAACACGACTGTCTTCGAAATTGGTTTCTCTATTTTAAACTCTCGACGTTTACTTGTGCTTTTAGTCTTTTACCACTTTTACTTCCGTGTTTTTCGGTGACTTTTGTTATCACTGTTTTCCGAAATCAGTTTTTGGTTCTCAGTTCACAGTTGTTGTGATTATAGTTTTGTGTTCTTTGTTAATAACAGTCACTCTCATCGTGGACAAAGGTTGCACGAATCCCAACTACCACATCCACCGTACACTACTACTGGCTTATTAGGCACGTCACTACAACCAACCGGCATCGGTATTAATAAGCATGCATGAGCATCCATCTGCCATTTTGTTTTCCATTGCGCTCAATATGAACATATTTCTTAAATACCAAATAGTGTATAACAAAGATAACAGGATGATATTCTATGCCTATAAGAAAAGTAAAGAATAAAACCTTCTATATGCTACACACTGCAAAAGAAAAGAATTATTCAACAGAAAAGTTGAATAATTTTTCATTCGTAAAAATATTCTTTAGAATATGCACTTTGTCCATGCAGGCAACCGCCGACTTACATAAAGTTTCAGATGGATGGACGCTCATAAGTATGCAACAAATTATGTGAACTCACGCCATATTATCACCTCGCGTCATTTCTACTCAATTTCAACGCCTACGTTCGTCCACGCGAATGTCGATGTTTTGCTGTTTTTAGGCCTAAAAAGATAAGTCGCAAAAATTAATTTAATGATATTATTTGTATGGCAAATTTTAACGGAGAAATGCCAAGAGACTTCATAAACTAATTCACCTAAATTTCAGTTTATTCTAATTAAATTAATTGCAAATTATTTCTCGAGCAATCTCAACGGAAGTCGACAAACTGTCGAAAGTCCTCCCCTACTTTTCCCACTCTCAGAACTGTGAGACCCAATCAATGCCTTGCAAATCTTTTCCACAGTTTAATTTCTCATGTGGGTGTTCACGAGGAGAAAATCGTGACGTCATTGCCAATACAAAAGGGAAAAAAAATAACGAAGTATGCAAAAAAATTCCATTGCGCTATTCGTTCTTATTTTGTTAGTCAGAATTTTGTTTTTATTTTCCACTCACAATCAGTTATGTAACAAATTTTCTCGTAAACAATCCCGAACACTAAATTTTGAAACAAATATTTTCCATAGCAAAATTGTATTTTCTAATTTTTTGGCAGTTCTTGTGCACTCCCCTCCCGAAAGCTCCTCTTACACTCTGTCGACAGCGAACTCCTCCAACAAATCATTCGTAAATTGTACCGTCCCAAATGACGAAACGTGTAGGTGGGAGGATTTGTCTTCCACCCTCAACAGGTCGCCCCTGTGAAAGTGTGGAGGCCCAACAATTCACTGATTTAAATAAAAGGAACTTTCGCAAAATGTCGGTTAGCATTCTAACGCTGAACCGTTACAGAGTCACATCCGAAAACGACACTTCCGCATGTCTGAGCAAAAACTCACACTTCACAAGACCTTGTAAAAGTTTCGTGTATCTTGCAATTTTCGCAAAGTGTTCTAAGGTTCCTTTTGTTTAAAACGATACCATCGCTAGTCGAGTGTTGTACATCACAGTATTTAATCCTTTACCAGTTGTATCGCGTGCAAAGTTTTAAATTCAAAAGTAATTCTACTTGTCTCTCAGCGACAGTTTAAAAAGAACACTTTCAAAAAGCAGTGAAGAACTTGCAGTGAGTGAATTAAAATTTGAACAGGTAAGTAATTTTTGTTTGAGTGCTTTTTCTCGATGTAATTTAATTTGTTTTATTATTTATTTTTTTTATAAAATAGAGTTACCTACGGAATAAATAAGTTTTCCACTTTTCACGAAAACTTTGAAACTACTTCCGACATTTATTTTGAAATTTCTTTCAACAACGGCTGTGATTCTTTTATCCGTTTGTTTTTCCTTCGTCAGGGTTTTAATTGTGCGAATAAAATTCAACACCTGTTGATGGGCAACTAAAACTGAAATTCAAGCGACGACAAAGTTTTAATCCGCCGTTCGATGTCGCACAAAAACGGAAATGATAAAAAGCTCAATTCAGTTCACAATTCATTTGAATTCTTTGAATCTTTTTCTGATTGTCTTCCTTTTTCCTGTGAGAAAATTGTTTATAAGGATTACAAAATGAAATTTTAAATTATAAGGTTTGTCTTGAAATTAAGAATCTAATTGTCGATGTTCAATGAGGAAATTTCCTTTTCCATTGGACGAATAAATGGTTCAATAAATCAACGATATAATGATATCAAAATTTGAACAAATTAATTTTATTTATTTGAGAAGTTTATGAAATAGTTAAGTACAACCTTAAAAACAGAAGATATGTAAGCTTGTAAAAAAGCCTTTAATACTTAAGAAAAAATTGTCATTGACCTCAAGAAGACATTTTTTAATGTGGAAACTTTTGAAAATTACATTTTCCCAGATTTTTGTAAAGCAATGGAAATTATGTAGTACGTTTTTATTATTCATCAGGACATGAGGTACCTACACAAGACATTCGTTTGGAGAATGTTTCGAAATGTTTCATAACATATAATCGTGATTTTCACTTATCCACTTATTCTAATGGTAATTTTCGTGTAATGTTCACACATCATGGTCACTTTTCCGACAATATCTAACATTTTACGCAATTACAATTAATTCCTGTTAATGAGATCCGTATTGCAGCCACTTTTAGAGTAATCCCAACTTCCAAGATACTATTGTCTAGATTCTAGAAGGTACTTCCCTCATCCTTGCTTCCTACATTGATATCCTTAATGAGTTTACACATGAGGATATGTGGGGACAGGTTACTTTACTTATCCGAGTAACTTGTTTAGGAAGTTGTTGGGAATCCCATTAAATACGGTACATTAGACAAGAAATGACATCTTCTGCAAGGATTCCAAACAACAATTGATTACATCCTAGACATTTTTGAAACTATGTACTTAAACAGATCTTGCATGTTGCATTGTATTCATTGAAAGACTTCCTTGAGGAGTCCTTCTCCAGTTCCAAGCACAATGAAAGTCAACTTACAAATACAATTATTACTTGTACACGGGTAACTGCATCGCAGACAACAATTAGCGTTATTCCTTTTTTATTATGAGATTTGTTTCTTTTTTATTGTGAGATGTTTCCTTTTTTTGATTTTAGTTTTCAGAACTGTTTTCTTGCAATTACTGTTTAGAATAACTCTTGGGAGTTGGATTTAAATTAATTGCAGACCTGTTTTTTATTATTGATTACAATATCTACTATCCCCCTCTACAATATATGAAAACTCTCCAAAGATCTTCCCATTGGAATTTGTTCAAACTAAAAAAGTTTTTTTGGTTTATTTTAAATGAAAAAACGCAACAGTGCTCTATATTAAAAGCTATAAGTACAGATCCGTCCAACTTGGTGATTTTTGTGATGTGGTCACAAAACCACAATAAAAAACTATTCTAGTTTCAAAAAATTTTAATAACACCACCTTTAAAAAAAAATTTCAAAGACAGTTTTCTGAGTTCTTAAGAAAAATACACCAAAAATATTCAAGGGAAAAACCACATTAGGGAGCTTATTTTGAAGCGTTTTTGAGGAATTTTTTTGAGTGTGAAAACTTGGAATTTAATAAAACTTTGGCAATATTTTATTGATATTTTGAATTATATTTAGAAATTTGTTCCAGTCATTTAATTGGAAAAGATGTCGAAATTATGGGATCTTGTTTTCCGAAGGACTTTGTCTGAGTTAGTTATTTCCGGGAAATTTGTAAGTCGTAATTTTTATCTAAAACCAAAATTGTTTTATTTTTACATTGCTAACAAGTTTTCTAAGAATATGAACCTCAGTGCGAGTAAGAATTGTAAAAATTAAAGTTTTGACAGGTGTTTCAAAAAAATATTTCGATTTTCACCGTTTTTTTCACTTCTTTTGCAGTAAAAAAACACTTTAAAATTACGATATCATCCCAAATATTGGGTCATGATCTTCGTAATTTTATAAAGAAAAAAACTTTTACTTTTCATAACGATCGGTTCATAACTTTTTGTGCTAGAACTCACGCAAATCTAAAAAAATGCATTTCAAGAAAAACGAGTTTGAAAATACAAATTCCCCCAAATTTTTCCTCTTTTCCATAACCATTCCACCATTATGAATCCGCCATTTTGGTTTTTTGAATTTTGATAACAAATCCCAAATCACAGAACTCCAAAAACCCCCGTCCACCGAATTTCATTGCAATCTGAGCAATATTTAGAATTAAGCGGGGGTTTTGACCAATTTTTGGGCATTTTATGCGATGGTGACGCGGCTGGTTTTAGGCTCATAACATCGGAACCAATTTGAATTTTGCTTTGAAATTTGTCCAACGTATTCTTGTTAGTTATACTAACAATTTATATAATTTAAAAAGAAAACGGTTTTTTGAACATTCTAATGTGGATTCCCCCCTTATTAAACCCCATTGAATTCTCTTTGAAATGAGCTATAATATAATAATATAGACCTTATAGAACTGGCAATTTTACTTTTCTCCGTGTGACCGAAGGGAAGTTAGAAAAGAAAAGTATTTTAACTGCGCACGTGTTCAAAAATATGAATTTTTACGAATTTCAAAAACTTATTCCTCAAAACTATAAAATATACAATTTTTTTGACAATTATTATTTGTATTGAAGAGGGAAAAGAGTATAAATATTTAAAGGTTGATGGTTAGATAAGTTGGACAAGTTTTTACGATGGTCGGTCGGGTTAAACATAATATTTTTGGTTGATTTTGTATATGGAATGTCCCAATCCCAAATATAAAAGTTTGGCTATGAATAAAAAAACTTCCGATGGGGAGATCTGTAGGAACTTTTGATATGTGTAGAGAGGGATGTTTAACCTATATTAACTATAGAAATCAATCATCAAAAACAACTTCATTGATTACTTTTAGATTTGGGAGTATTTTTTCTTATTCTTCCTGAACTGTTTGAGCTGAAGTCTGAGAAATTATTCACATTATTAAATTTTAAAATTACGTGGGTACCTATTACTATTTCTTCTAAAATCTTAAAATAATTTTTAAATTACTCATGCCTGCAAGACTTCTTGTCTTTTACTGTTGTTCATTCTCTACAATTTGAATTGATACAAAAAATGTCAAATGTCAAATAAAACAAAAAATAATTTGAGAACAACAATTCTTTTCTGATATTTGTAGCAATGAGCAATTTTGGTCATTGTACCTACAAATGTACAATTCAAAAACACAGAACATATCTTAATTATCGCTCTGTTCGGGGACCATGACGATGAAGCAATTTGCCCAGAACTCAGGAAGGATACGCAATAAACCATTCAACCCATTCCCACATAATCCAGATCTGGTTCAGTTTCCGACGGTAGACTCCCACTTCTAATATAATTAAAGGTCCAAAAGTCAATGCCGAGGAAAGGATATATTATTATATCTACGCTTACTACCGACGAAAACCTCTTATTCGGCCAAAGGAGTTTTTTTTAAAAAGTACTTCCGAACAATTTTCGTGTGTCGCAATTGTTCGAGGATTTTTGTGGTTTTGGGGTTAAGCTACAATTTCTTTTTTGTCACGAAAGTCTTTTACTGAAAACGTGTAAGGGAAACCGTAATATTCAATAGTACAGATAAAGGATAACGTTTTTTTTGGAAATAAATTGAAAGTCAATTGCTGTTTAATATAAATTTTCGGTAGTTTTCAATTTCAAGTCAAGGGAAAATTTTTCGATACGTACAATGTTCGGTTACTTGTATGCGATTTTCTTTTTCTTTTGGTTAATAAAATTATTCAAGAAAGTGAAAAGAAAATCAGGCGTTACCCCCATTTAATTTAATCGAGAATCATTTAGCCTTTGTCTGGGCGTAAACTTTTTAAATTAAAAACCTTTTTTGAAGATAGATTGGGTTTCTTTTTGTTTTTCAAATAATTTTAATTGCAGTTTAACTGCTAAAAACATAAAACAGAATAATAGGATAATTTCAATGTGGTTTGTTTTTTATTTGAAGTGTTGAAAAAGATTTATTTGAAATGCTCGTAAAATTAAAATTAATAATGAATCAGCTCGAGAATCAAACAGAATGAATGAAATCTGTATCACGTTGTTTCACGTAGGACTATAACTTCCGGTTGTTGGTGTTGCAAATTCAACTAACATCCGTGATGAGAATTTCCTTCGACCATTGTCCAATAAACATTTGTTGCCTGTTGGTACAATTTAATCCGGTGCAAAGGGGTTGAACATTGCCTCTATCATGAGTTCGCCATTATCATCACATCCGTCTTCTTGTGTCTTTGAATCTCTGAACTTAAAGATGTCTCTAGAAACGTGAAAGGACAAAAGGATGTCTTTGTTGACGCATGATTACAATCAGAATTTTGTTTGGTTAGTGGTATTTTTTTTTCTTCCTTACCAGGTTTTTCTTTTTGTTGTTGTTGTGCACTCAAACTGATTAGGAATGATTACCGTTGTGACATGACAAATTGTAATCAAGTTGGTAACACATCCTGAGGATACAACATCTTCATCGTTTGTGACGAGAAAATATGAATGACAAAAGGGTGGAAGGAAATAAACAAAAGAAATGTTGTTTTGTTGATGAGATTTTAATAATTAATATGTAATGGTATTTAACTTTTTTTTTTTGACAGAATATTCTATTAATATCAATGAATTTCAAATTGTTTTGTTGAACGAATCGAGTTCAACGAATTTGTTATCTGAATATATCTTCAAATTATTTAAATTAAAAATGTCTGAAAGTTTTGTAAGACTTCAACTTAAATACAAAGTGAAAACCATCAAAGTACACATTTAGTCTCGAAACGTGAACAAAATAACTCTGTGTCGATGGGGCAAAACCTTTTTTCTCACCCTTTTCCTGGGGTGGATTACGACAGCAACAGGTTAACGAGGGTGGCTGGGTGTTTTTTAGTCAGAAAAACACAAATAACACGACCAGAAAATCAGTTCTAGAATTTCGTAGAAATTAAATCATATACATAAATTTCCTTCCACAGGAAGAGAAAATCACGTTGTTAATTATATCAGTGGTGTACATTTATTGAATATGTTATACCCCCGAAGTGTTTCCGAAAAGCTAAAGAAACTTCAAATCAATTTTTCCCCACTAATTGCGTAAGGATTAGAAACGTGCTCCGCCGATCCTGAATTGAATTCTTACTTATAATGACTCTGATTTGCAATAATTGGTTTGTTTTATGTCACAGGTTATATACATTTAAACATTGTACATACAGTTATAGTGTAGTCATTATGTAAAATTTCTAACGCCGGCGTTTTCATTTACATTTGTTCGACTTCTCCAATTGAACTGTTCAAAAATAAATCCATTATACTATAATTTATTTATCTAAAAGTTCATATCTACAAACTAGAAATTTAACGATAAAGGACACTAAAATAATCTATCATCGTCAGGTAGACGCATGTACAATTTTCGAAAGGACATCTTTTCATTCGTATTCATAACCCGAAAATCCCTCCGGACATATTTTGTGCTATCGACGAAACAATAAATTTTCCTTGAAATTGAACCACAGATCGGGCAAATTGATTCAATTCAGGTGCTAAAATCTATGGTAATGTGGTATAACCAAGAATTCATTTATACAACAAGCAGATAAAAAGGATATCGTTAAGGATTGCAGCTTAAACAATTCGAAGATGGGTGATGTTTTGGTTGTTTGTTGTTGATTTATGGAAAACTCGTGGGTGTTTGCTTTGTGTCTATTACAGTAATGATCAAAATCTATTGTCAACACACAATGTTCATTACAATCTGATGAAGTATGAATGTCTCTATTTATTGTACGTATTTTGTGTAATTATATAATGAAAAGAAAATATAGAAGACGGACAGAAAAGAACATATTTAAGTTACAATTAGAAGATTTTCTTGTCTGAGAATAAATCCGATTTTGAATTTTTTATATTATTCAATAAAAATAACGTAAACTTTATTTCTACGTTTTCTATTACAAAGAACTTATGAATGCCATTTTTAATTTCAATTGCACAAAGAAATTGGCATATTTGAAGTAATACAAAAATCCTGGAAAAACTTTTCCCTTTTGTCAACATGTTCACGTTCTGTATTATCAATAAAGAGAAAAATCGAATATCAACCGGACATCAATGCGAACAACAAATATTTGTTTAATAAGCTTACAAACAAATATTTTTTTTTTCTAATGAATTAAATTTCAAAATAACCTGTAATCACTTCAACCAAAAGGTCATTGAACAATTTCCAAGAAAATACGTAATTCTGTAAAAATTTATTTTTGTTTTATATCAATAAAACTGAGATGAGATCGACTATGTTTACTACGTAATCTATACTTTACAACAAAATATTTGATAGTTCAAAATGTGCTCTATCTGCAATAAATAAAATGCGCTTTTCAAAAAATTTCAAAAATATGAATCGATTCCTGACTTTTGTTTTAACGAAATTGATTTTATTGTTACCAAAAAAAAAGGACAAGAATTTGCGATGGGATTTTTCCCTCAGGCTACTGTTCGCAGACAATCCCTTATGTTTTATATAGTGTATCTTTTTTTGGTTAACTTCAATCAAAGTTGGTAACTGTTTTTTGAACAGCCTTCGGCATTATCCTTCCATTGAAAGGGTGATGACTTTTTTGTGGTCCATCTTAAATATTCCGCTCAGGCCATAGGCAAAGTATTGGCTATTTATTTTTTTCTCAGTAGATTATATTACAGTATCATGTCCCAACATTTGTAACATATTTAAAAAGTTTTCTAGAAAATAATTTCAAATAAGAGTTTATTTTTAAATTTGAATGATATTCATTTATCTATTTTATTTTTGGGGTAGCCCAAACACACATTTCATCCGTACGTCGAACAATGAAAATATACTATTTTTTAATTTGACAGTATCAGAGGATTTAAAAGGGTTTTCGTGATCGGCATTTTATCTAATAATAAAAATCAGAATAAATAAATCTTTTTAAAAAGCTTTTTAGAAATTTTCCATGCGTTCGTTTGAACAGTTTAACTATAAAATCTTGAGGGTTCCTTTCTCAGCAATAAATCCTTAACACATCCTCAGAAAATTTTAATAAAACAACGCTAAAGTCAAAATTACTTTCAAATTCGAGTTAAGCCGAAATTAAATAAAGTCTAGAGCGTGAGAGATCACAAATTGTTCACACACGCATAACAAATTCAGAAAGTATTTTATTCTTGTTACCGAGAATTCAGTTTCCGAGCACTTGTTACGCTAAAAGAATCTTCTACCCAAGAAGTTTCATAATTAATTGTTGTTGTTTTTTTTTCTTAGAGTGTGCTATACACGAAATGCATTTGCGCTAGTAAAAAGATTATAACAAAAAACCTTTTGTTTTATTATCCTCGTCAAGGAGATGAACTTTCATTTCTCTGTGGTCTCTCTTCGTTAAACACTCAACCCAAAAAGTCTTAGCTAATTATCACTATAAATTCATTATGGATGGTCTATAAAAACACTTTCCGTTTTCCAGGGAGAGAAAGAGAGAGAGAGAAAGAGAGGAGAGAGAGGAAAAAATGTAATCATAACGTAAGTCGGGTGTCGGTCGTGGGGTCATAAAAATAATGAATGAGGAAAAAAAATATCCACTCCTGACTCCTGTCCGGTTATTGCAGACAACCCTTTGACCACCCACTTGCTGTGCAAAAAACAGCAAAAAGGAAAATTTTTATGAATAAAATTAGTGAAAAGTAATCTGCGGGAGATAACGGCATAAAGTCTTGAAAATTGGTGTAATAGGCTATGTTTTTTTTCTTCACTGTTGAACGAGCAGCAGACAAGAGAAAAAAACATTCAACGTTCATTAAGCCTCTGATACAAGAAGCTTAAAAGACCAAGGTATCCTTTTGGTTGCAAAAGTATTCTCGGATATTAACAGTACCGTGATTGTCCACTTAACACCTTAACTTTTTATTGTTCACATAAACTTCTTACTTAACCCGGTAACTTTAATTTACTTAAGAGTTTCTAATATACGCTGGTCCAATGGCTCGTAAATAAAAAAGCAATACACATCCTTTCGGACAAATGGAAGCGGAAGGAGTATTTAAAGTCGATATTTCACAAACCAATAACACATTTATTTGGTACACTAACTTCGCAGTTAATGGGTAAACCGCAAAACAATCTGTTTTCCCAATATCCTGAAATCGTCAAAACTTTATTGAAAATCCTAATGAAATGCATTTTAATATTTTTTGAAGTGATCAGGGAAATTAATTTCAATTGTTTTTTATTCAAAAAACAATTAATTGAAAAATGAAATGATTTTTTTAATCAAAATCAAGAAGAGCTATTTTCCGTAGAAATGAATTATAGAAGAGGAATGAGGAAAACTAATTTCCGTCTTGAATCAATTGAAAATGATCTCCACTGGAAAAAATAAAAAAAGAATTGTCTAATATTTTCAAAAAGAAAAAACATATTGAAAGGCGTCGAAAATATTCAAATGTATTCAAATTGCTAATATTGCTCAGAAATAGAAAAAAAAATTACATAATAATTCAATGTGGTGTTCATCATCTCTTCAAATTCGTCAGTGTCCTGGAAAATAACCGTCAGTAGGCAGTTAATAAAAAAAAACTAAAGCCAAATCCCCCGTCTGCTCGTTTCTCGATTAAATGATGCATCATCATCCCCATCAGGGAGTCCTTTCCGTATTCATTTCAAAATTGAGGCAATGAAATTTTCTACAATGTTTTTCCTGTTCGTTGTCCTTATTTAAATTGTTTGCTTGCTATTTGTGGGTGTGTGTGTGTGGGTTTTTTGTGATTTATCTACACAGTGGACAGAAGCAACAAGTGAAATTTTCATAGAAAATTACCTGATCCACATGGGGTGAAATTGGGATTTTGAATTCACGGGGAATCATTTGGAATTGGAGTCATGTTAAAATATAATTGAAAAATTCAAAAGTTCCGGGGAATGTTCAGTTGATGAAACCGTTTTTTTTTTTCATCCAGGGGAATGCAATAAAAATTTGTTCAAAGGGGATTTTGATAATATTCACCATGGGAACAATTTACATTTTATACTGAACTCGACGACCGACGTACAATATCAAAATAAAATTTTCGAAATTGCGATTTTACGAAGTAAATTAAGAAGTTTTTGAAACTTTATATCGCAAATGTCTTCCGTCACCAGTTTTGACAGTGCGATGTCAAAATGTGTTCAATCCTCACCGAAAAGGATCTAATTCGGTTTTGAATAATTAATATTGTTAATTGAATTAGAAAACTTGAGCTTCTTACTATAAACATTTAATTTAACTTTTTTAGCTTCAATAAGCTGAACATTTTTGTTTACGCTTTTTGGTTATTAAAAAGGTAACGGAGATAACATTTTGGGTCACTACAGTAATTTTAATATTTTATCAATATAGATAGGATAAGTTGATTTTCCTTGAAAGATATTTTTGATATAATGTTGTCCGATAAAAGTTTTTCCATTACCATTCCACAATCCACAATTCACAGTGAGGAAGAGTTATTAAAATTTACTTAGTATTTATAATGTAAAGGACAAAGTTTTCAGTCACCTGATTAACGAGGACTAGGACAAATTGTATTGATAAAGGATTGATAAAATTCAAGAGTTAAATGTAAATAAAATTTTATAGGTACACACTAAATGGCAAGTCCTTTTAAACAAATACCATTAAGAATATTTTGCAATATGTTAAATGTAAAGTACAAGTACGACACAAACTTTGAATTGTTGATTTAAGTAAAATTTCAAAAGTGCTACTTCCATTAAATCGATACATTAATTTACACTTTACTGCAGTAATTGCTCCGTAATTGGGGATTTGTTGGACATTAAATACACCGTTCATTATTGCATTAACCGTTCTTCTCAAAATAATCAATGACTACTCATTTTACAAGGAAGAACAAATCCGATTTAAGGATGTTATATGAAAGTAAAAGCTTATTACGAGTATTATTATTTTGTAACAACATGCAGGACGTTGTAAGAATTAACAAGACATCTCCAAAGCAGAAGTGTTCTTGTATTGGAGGAAGGAATTTCTGTTGATTTGAAGCTTAAATTTTGATTTTATTGATTGAAGGATATTAATGTGAACGGGTTCAATAATGTCTGTATTTGTTTTCCTGTTGGTTTATAATTTTGGTTTTTAATATTCTTGCATTGAACTGCAACCTAAAACATATAAATAACTGTTTAAATTTAGTAAAATTTTGTTTTCTTAAGATTAATTAGCTGATTGTCCAATCCTTCAAACATCAGGATGAGTTCAGACTTCCTTCTCATTGTTTAAGATAAACTTTTGAAATTTTATTGTTGCTTTTTACAATATCTTACTTTGGCTAAGTGCATGCAGCTTTTTGTTAATTCAGCATCTTGATCACATCCTGGTAAGTGGTAATGGACCTAAATACTAATCTAAATACCTCCTGAAGACCACCTCACTTCTCAATTAAACAAGAGTTTTCCAAGCGGCATAAAATGTAGTCCACAATCACTTTACCCCACCCCCAGTTCCACAGACTAATGGTAGATTTTTAATATAGACAAGTGGGGGTAATCATTTAAGTGAACATCACTTCTCTTTTTCTAGAATTCCAAAAGCACGAAATTCACACAATTTTTTATGAAAAAATTGCCTTTTCAAAGTGAAGTACAATACAGAAAAAAAAAATATACTTACTCAAGCACTTATAGATAAGAAATGATATCGCTTTTATTCATCGCTATAGAAAAGGATGGGGTTAAATATGCGTACTAAAAATGTCAATTAATATCGCATGAGATAAATTGGGGGAGTTTAAATCCAGAAGTGAATCGGCGGAGGAACTCACAAGGACACCAGGAATTCAAAAGTGAATTATGAAATTCTTCAGGCAATTTGATAACATCAAAAGGGGAACATCCATTAACACGGAATGTAAATGGCAAAACAAATCGCATACTGCTTGTCAAACAAGAACATATTTTGTTTTTAATAATAACTAGCAATATCGTGAATTTTTAACTATTTAAAGTCCGAAACTCATATCTGCAATTGAACAAAAATAAAAATCAATTAGATGATTGATATTTTCGCGTGTGAAATTGTTTATTGAATTTTTAGAAAAAAAAACCCCAGTGCAATGAAAATATCCCAAATCCGTTATCATTTTTGAATTTTGATTGACTGTTAACTGACAGAGATCTTCTCCATACAAATCGCTGGTCCTGCTGTCTATCAAGATCATTATACAGAATTCCTGCAAATATTTCAATAAACATTCATTAGCAATTATTACTTTTTTCAACTCATACATACAATCCAATTTTGTAAAACATTCAATTATTTTAAATGATTTTATTATGTCGTAGTCTGACAGTTGAAAGCACTGAAGATAGCTTCGATTTAATGTTTCATAAATTTCCCTTGCCATATTTTTAATTATCGGGATCTGCACTCTGCACAGGTCATTAAAAAAACGCACCTTTTGAAACTTTTGTTAATTATTTTGTTAAATACGAATTTCAGGATGACTTCACACCGCCGAATGATCGCAATACTAATTACCCAAACCCTACTGTTATGCATTGTGGAAACAGGATACGCACGATCCTTCAGCACATCTGATGGGAGCAAGGCACGCAGCATTCGGACGCCATTTTTCAATACGGAAATTTCTACGGCAAGAGGATTTGGGAAGAGGGATACTGGACACCTAAAGACTGATATTAATTATCATGATATTTTTCGTCAAATAAATAAATTCGCAAATGATCCACGAGAAGCAACTGGAAAAGGAGACGACATTTATGAGGGACAATTCAGAGAAAGGTTGGATCAATGTTATTTTATTTTATTGTTTTAACAGTCGTTTGTTGACATTCTGTATTTTGCAGCACACCAATGGAGTGGATTGTCAACGAGATCTCTTCAAATCCTTTCCTCATTCAAGCCATTCTACAAAAGTTTGCCGAGAAAAATCGCAATCGATTCATTTACCCACGCGATTTAATCAAGAGTGTTGACAGCACAGAAAATTATTAAAAAATCCATTTAGACTAACAATGAAAACATTTATTTTTAATTGAAATTGAAAAGAGAATGTAAATATAATAATCAAACCCTTCAGTATTTCTCCAATAAGTATAATTAAAATCTATAAAATTTATAAGTTAAATTATGTTTTGAAAATATATAAATTTCTTTTGAATTTTATTTTATTAATTCGAATATGTTTTCAAGAAATTTTTGCTATTCAAATATTGTCGAAAGTTAATGTCAAATGACCGGAATTTCCATTTAAATTAAAAATAAATAAAATATTTGAATGCGACATTGTTAATCCACAATAAATGAACAAATAAATTTACCAGAAATATTTATTATTGGCTGGATTAAATACTTCTGGTAGATTTTGTGTAATTTAACATTTAAGCTTTGCCAACATTTTATATAGTGTAGTACAAAAATTATGTGTAATGTTAAAATGTAAGAGGAAGAAGGAAAGAAAAAAAATATGGTTTTACGTCAGCAATTGTTAAAAACAAATCTGAATTATATTTCCGATTTATGATGTTGTAACAAAAATTAGTAGCATTATTGATATTAACCATCCTATCATTGCTAAAATGATATAAAATGTTGATAGTTATAGTGAACTATTAAAATTAAATATATGCAAAAATAAAAACGTAATCGATTTTTATTTCAGACTAGCGGAAAATCATAATACAATTTGTACATTTTATTTTCAATAATATTTTACTTTGTATTATACTCGTATGACCGATGTTTGATTAAAAAACATCGATATAATATTACAAACACCGATTCCAAAAATTATTTTTCTGGAACTGAAAATGATGTCACTATTGTTTATGTTGTAAATTGTGACCATTAGATACACGTACAACTTCAATGTGCGTAGGTCGTAGGACCGTAGGTATTTTGACGAAAATTCCTTCAATAATTATGTCATTACATAAATTATAACAAATTTGTCATTCGTGTAAACCCGGCATAATCAATTGTTGACATCATAATGGGTTCAACGGTCGCGTCAGCTGGAATTTAATAATTGTATTATTTGATTCGATGTTATTCATCGAATTACCTTTATACTAATTTCAGTAAAATTCCTCGAATTTAAGGAAATTTCGGTTACCATATTTTGCTATTTTGAATTGAAGTTTATTATTTTGAAATCAAAGGCCTCAAAATAGCTATTTTGAATTTTAAAATTTTGATATTGGATCGGGATCTCTGAAAACCCCCGGATATAATTTTATTGATGTCACTCCGTTGAAGTTTTAATTTGCTGATCGCCATCTTTCGTCCACTATTTTTGGAGAATAGTTTCTTCAACAGAATTGCTTAAAATTTACCACAGAATCATGCCACAACATGAGATTTTTGGACAAAATAATCGACCCGCCCTAAATCCTATATCTAATACCTATATAGACAGATATATATACATTGATAGATACAGATAATATAAAAGATTTAGGTACACAGCTATTTTCAAAAACCATTTTATTTTTCTAGAAATACTGCTTTTGAAAAATTTTTATATTGTTAAATTGAAACAAAAAGAAAAACAATAACAAACAGAACAAAATATAGGTACAAACCGTGAGAAACAGAACATTCTACTAATTACATTTTTATTATTTAGTTCTCCGTGTAAACGAGTGTTTCGACTTTCGGGGATCTTGAAGTCACTCCTGAAAATTAACAATTATTTACATTTATTGTTTGATAAACACAGAAAATTCAAGTACCAATCATATTAACATTCCGATAAGTAATGAGATACATTCAAACACGTGAAAGTAGATAAATTGTTGTCATAAACGCAATTGATCAAACTGATAGCGCGGGTTTTTATTTTTTCTGCCCCTCAAAATTGGTTGCTATTGAAAAAATTTTTTATGTTTAAAATCTTGTGATATTCAAATTTCAGGAATTACTTCCGTGCCATTATTTTAGTTTACAAGTCATTGCAATTCTTTATTATCATTACTTATCTAAAAGCTTATCACAAGAAGAAAGGCTGAGGAAATTTCCTTAAAAAACAACTGAAAGAATTCATCAGTGAAGAATTTAATTTGCAACAAAATTTATTGAAAGATTTCAATTATTACTGATAAGTACTGAAAGCAATTATAACGATGCAAAATGAAGTTGTAAATGATATCAAAGTGAAATTATATTAGTTTTTGGAGAGCTCGTAAGTAATTGCATGGCGGAGATTACGGAACTGTAAATATATAAAAGCAGGTGAAGACACTAGAATGACCTTAAGTTTACGTCTTGGCTCCATTGAAGGAGTATCGCAAAGTGGTGACTTGACTACCCTTCAATATCGGAAGGTGGGTGAAGTAATTGTGATTAAAATTGAATTTGGATTGTATTGCAAAATGAAAGGTGAATATTGATACGACGACTCTGAAAGTGACCAAAATTCATGTGGATTCCATTTCAGTAAACTTCTTAATACTCACCACAGCAGTTTTAGGATTTCAACTTGCGCAAGGAGAGCAAGAGAATGTGGTAATTAATAATATACAGTAAAAGATGGATTGCAAATTTACTCACACACTGTTAACTCATTCAGATTTGCCACGGAAAACCAGATGGACTCATATTACCTCATACAACCGACGGAAATGTGTTCATCATTTGCTTTAAAGGAGAAGACACAAAGATGTCATGTCCACCAGATTTAATCTTCGATCCCACGACATTGGTCTGTGTTCCTCAAGAAGAGACCGAAGTCATTTATCCACATGACTCCTGTCCGAATCACGAGGACCCCAAGAAGCCAGTTCATTTACCTTACAGTGGCGACTGTACAAAATTCTACAAATGCGCCAACGGCCGTGCCTTCTTGAGCCAATGTCCTTTCGGTTTGCAATGGTCCATGGAAGCAAACGAGTGTGACTGGCCGGCTGCTGCAATGTGTGAAACCCTTCCATCCGATGAAGCATCTGAAAAACTTGCTTCTGAAAATTTGGAAGTTGGTAAAACAACTTTAGCCACTCCCACACCAACAACTGAAGGTCCTGCAAAACATTCACTCTGCCCGGCAGATGAGGATCCAAAAAATCCAACAGTTCTACCACATCCTGGAGACTGTTCAAAGTTCTACAAGTGCCTGCATGGCCTGGCTCATCCGATTTCGTGTCCTCTTGGTCTTCATTTTAGTGCCGAATTGAAGCGCTGTGATTGGCCAGAAGTGGCAAAATGTGATCCTACCATTGCAGTTACAACTACAGAGGTTCAACCTACTTCAACACAAGGTCCCACATCGAATCCAGATCAACCAACAACTGAAGGTCCTGTTAAACATTCACTCTGCCCGGCAGACGAGGATCCAAAAAATCCAACAGTTCTACCACATCCTGGAGACTGTTCAAAGTTCTACAAGTGCCTGCATGGCCTGGCTCATCCGATTTCGTGTCCTCTTGGTCTTCATTTTAGTGCCGAATTGAAGCGCTGTGATTGGCCAGAAGTGGCAAAATGTGATCCTGCCATTGCAGTTACAACTACAGAGGTTCAACCTACTTCAACACAAGGTCCCACATCGAATCCAGATCAGCCATCAACTGAAGGATCCGTGAAGCATTCACTTTGCCCCACCGATGAAGATCCCAAGAATCCAACTGTTCTACCACATCCCAAGGATTGTTCCAAATTCTATAAATGTTTGCATGGACGAGCGTATCCCATTTCTTGTCCCGCAGGACTACATTGGAGTGCTGAATTCAATCGCTGTGATTGGCCGGAAGTTGCTAAATGCAAACCGGAAAATTTCATTCAGCAATTTGAAGAAAAGGTCACAACCTCAACGCCTGCAATTAAATACCCACAATGTCCTGATTTTGAAGACCCCAAAAATCCTGTATTTTTACCCCATCCAAATGATTGTACTAAATTCTACAAGTGTCTTCATGGTGCCTTAGCCATCCCGCTTTCCTGCCCATCTGGACTACACTGGAGCGCTAAAAGAAGCACCTGCGATTGGCCACAAAATGCTAAATGTGATCCGAATATAAAGGATGCAACAACTGAAGAACCAGTCTACACAACGCGATATCCGTCCACTGTGGCCCCAACCACAGAGGCTCCCATCAAACATAAATTGTGCCCGGCAAACGAAGATCCCAAGTATCCCACCCTTTTGCCCAATCCAGAAAACTGCAGAAAATATTATAAATGTATGTATGGATTGGCATATCCAGCTAACTGTCCGCCAGGACTTCATTGGAGTGCTGATTTGAAACAGTGTGATTGGCCTGAAGTCGCTAAATGTGATCCTAATATCAAAGTTAGACCTTCGACTACCCAGAATCCTGGAATTACGGGCACTACAGAGACTCCCTTGAAGGATGAACGTTGCCCCAAAAAGGATGATAACAAAAATCCAGTTTTTCTCCCATATCCTGGAAACTGCTCAAAGTTTTATAAGTGTATGAATGGTTTTGCATACGCCACATCCTGTCCCAAGGATCTGCATTGGAGTACTGAACAGAATCGCTGTGATTGGCCAGAAAAAGCTAATTGCAATACGAATAGGGATGATGCAAAAACAACACCCATTCCACGGTATTTGGAAATGGTTGAAAATGATAAGCCAAAACGTGTCCTTGAAATCATACCCGGAATAGAAGTGCCAGAATGTAGACATATAAAGCAAAACACTCTCCTTCCGCATCCAACAGACTGTAGTAAATTTGTGCAATGCTTTACAGGAGTAGGATATGTTCAGCACTGTCCACCAGGACTTTACTGGAATAGCGAATTGAGTTTGTGTGATCGTCCAGAGAATGTTAATTGCAAAAACTAAGCATTTACTGTTAAATAAGGAATATTGCAAATAAATTTTTGTTTTAAAAATATTTTCCTTGTTTCTGGGGTTAATAAAAATTACTTTTTCATATATTAACATTTTATTCCAATTGAACTTGTACTTTTAAACATAATATTTTTTTTTAAATTCTCTAATTTTTTTAATCTCTTAAATTATTATTTAATAACAAAAAAAAAAAACATACTCAGACTATTTAGCGAAAACAAAATTAAAATAACACTTTTAATATTATTGTAAAATGAAACAATTAAGTATACTTGGTGAAATCATAAATATTAGGCCGTTGTAAATCAGACACATCTCCGGCTGATCCTGAAGTCTCCTGATTGCCAATATTGGAGGATTGCGAGTCCTTCAATAACTACAAATAAATAGCAAAAGAAACCATTAATTAACGAATTGAATTTCGATAAATTCAACAAAAACCTTTGTCCTGAGATTTTTGATTTTCCTCAATCTCTCCAACCAATTAGAGGCGTACGGAGTTTTTGTTTTAAGACTTCTTGAAACATGCGAAGCCAACTGTAAGTGCAGAATGTATTAATTAAATTGAATCGAATTGCATTCTTTGAGAGTGTTACATTGGCATGAAGAGCTAATTGTCTGGCCAAGAGAGGGGCGCTGCTGTCCGAGACGATTTTCGGTTCTGGATGGCACACGAAATCCGCAATCTCCTTCTTGGCTCGCACGAAGATGCGATTGCTGTTCAGTTCCAGCGGTTGGACAACTACACAGGCGTAATTAAATTGCCCCTAGAATGAAAACGTACTGTAATGAATTGTGATGATTAATGGTGTACCTTACTTTTATGGTATTCAAATTGTACTCCTCTCCGCTTTCATTGTACACAATACTGACGTAATCGTTTCCAATATGTTTCTTCTTTTCGTTGCAATTCGGATCATTTTCAGCATTGGGCATCAAAGTTGCTACATGAAAAGTTACCTGTAATATATGCCACGTTAAATCAACTACATTCAAACTGTGAAACAGTTATCCTACATGAACAATATCGTCTTTCCAAACGTATGTAAAATTTCCATCTCGGCCGTATTCCATGTTGACAAACAAATTGTTCTCCTTAGCATCCTTCAAGTTCACCAGTGTACCCAGATTTCTCAGGAACTCCACATACCTGACACTTCCGAAGCGATTCCTTAAAATCTCCACTTCATTATTGCACTGACTAGGACCGACATAAAGGACACCGATCTTATGGGTCTCGAAAGGTGGTATAAGATCCAAGAGTGAAACAGCCGTCAAGCTATCCGGACTAACCTTAATCGGAAGCTCTGTAACTTGCAGTTGACCAGTATAAAATAGTTGCAGGAATACGAAACTTGGATTGATGCCAAGACGAGAATTTGTTGGTGGATTTGATCCACGCGGACGAAATGTTGCTGTTGTTGTCCTAGCATTACGATTAACTTCCCGAACAACAGAAATAGTCTTGGAGCGTCCACGAATTGTGTCGTTGCCATTGCTATCAGAGCCAAGGTTGTTTGTGTTTCTGGCCAATAGACGGGGTGATAAGGGAGCTGGAGATTGCGGAGGTTTCGTGGTAACTTTCTGCAAGTCCAATGGAATTTTCAAGCTGGTTGTTGAAGTCGAACCAGTTACAGCTATAGCGTGAGTAACATCATCAGCTGAATGCTGTTTTGGTGGCAAAGCTGGTTCCTTTTCAGTGCTAAGTTTTAAATCATTTGGTTTCTCGTCCTTTTTCTCATTATCGTTCGTTTTGAGGGACTCAGCCAAACTTGGAGGCGTTGAGCCCGCGATTTCTTCTGGTATTGCCTCACAACTAACTCGCATATCCTTCGGGAAACCTTTCTTCTTTTGTTGTTGATCAGCCTCAATCAAAACTATATCATCTTTATCTGTTGCATTATTTTGCGATGCAATTGTCGTTACTGTAGATCCATCATTCGCTTTTACTCCCTGCTTATTACCCATGAAAGGACTTCTCCAGCTTGAGCTCATTTCAGGGCTAGAATTAACGCGACGTACAGGATTTCTAGATCTTGACTCGCCGTTCTCGAATGCAACATCTTCATCATCGGGATCAGCATCGCTGAAACTGCCGGCTGGCTCCTTATGCCTTTTCGTCTTCTTGGGAATGTCAATGGGTCCAGATGATGAAACTGAAGTCACTTCTTCCTGCCGCTTCAAAACTTTTACTGTAATTGTGGATTCTTGTTCATTCTTCTGCACCTTTGTCTGTTCGTCTGTTGCATCCTTGGAATTTGCTTGCCCTGCCACCACTGTCGGCTGCATTGTACTCGGCGGTGAAACTATGCCACTACTGCTTACAAAATCTGGACCAAAAAGTCCACCGTATTGAGTCGGTAAGAACAAACTAATCAAATCATTGAAGGACATATCATTGCCGAGACAATCATTCGAAATCGGATTTTGTATTCGCATAATCCAGGATATATTTCCCGTGGGTCGGCGAATGAAGATTTCTGCCCATGCTGTGAAGGATCTAGCGCATACTTGCTGCTGAACTGATGACTGAGATGGAGGTCTAATATGATTCAGGGAATTACCCAGAAGAGAGGCATTTGACGAATCCCGATTGTCTGTTGAATCTGGATTGCTGCCGCGACGTGAAAGAATTTCCAATGAACTCGACGTACTACTGAATCGATTGTCGTTCGAAATTTGTCGCATTTTCCCATCCATCGAGAAGCCATGTTGCTGAGATGACGATGATGTGGATGTGGTTAGGTCTACACTGCCGGAATCAGTACCGCTACTGTATTGCAAGCTGGCTTTTGTATACCGCTTGTTCTGCTGGCTATCGACCCCACCATCACGCTGTTGTGCAGTCAATACTTCCGGTGATATTGGGGCAAATGTATTCCCTCCTGAATTTTCCATTTTCGACAATATCTGCGAATTACTCTTGCTCAAGGATGCACAACGCTCACACAATCCATTCCTCGTTGGCGGTGCTGAGCAAGTACTTGTGGTTATCGTGATTAAATTGTGACCAACTAGCCACGTTTGTGATGGACCATCTTTCAACAAATACTCAGCAACTGGTAACCTAAAAGTATTCTCGTCTTTTTAAACTGATGTGAAAACTTCTGTAGGCGCGTTGCACGGTTGTTCGATGGCAGTAAAGTTCTGAGTAGTGTGATCGTCATGCTCATTAATACATTTAAATCATTTCTATCCTTGCACTAACCTGACTAAATAACTTAATGTGCGAGAGTCGAAGATTCAAATTTTGGGAAGATTTTTAGGATAGTAAAAGTAGATTGATTTACATGGGGTTTTTTGATTTAGAATGAATGAATGGAGATCTTTCCGATGGGGTTGTCCAATTTGGACTGTGTGTGATATCAAATTAATGCTCTTGCTGAGTACTATTAAATGATGTTTTGTTTTCTTCTGTAGAAAACTTTACAACAGACTTTTTTCGTTCGAATATAGTTAAAATGCGTGTTTTTCGAATTGGTCTACAGAGGGGGCGCCTTACGCCGCGTAGCACAAATCGGAAAACGTAGCTAAGACAACGGTTTAGTGATTATTTTTCATAACAATCCAAAAATCCTCCAACGCACCTAAGGAAGTCTTCACTTCTGTCGGCAATTCCCAATGACTGCCTGTATTTTTTTTTGTGTTTCAAGGATATCACAATTACCTTTTGGGTAATGCTGAACACGGTGAGAATGTGTGACGTGCAATAAAATCAATGCAAGTTTCAGCCAATTCAGCATGAAAACTTTTCAAACTTTCATTCATCAACGGTCTCAAATCTGGATTCGGTCGATCTCTTCCACGACTCCCACGTTCAGTAAGACTGGAACTTCGTTTGCGATTGGATGAATCTTCGTTAACTGGATTAAATTCAGTTGCAAGATTTAGTTGTGCATTCGATTGTATTGACTAGAAATAATTGATTTTGTATTCAATTGATATGTTTACATTGAAAATAAATTACGGTCATTATGTAGTTAACAAAATTTCGTCGATATGTTAACTTGCACTTAAGAAACCATCCAGCAATAACGTGATGAGCCAACGACACTGTATAGTGGTCATATCTGTGGGGCTTGGTATATGGAAGGGATATCGCGAAAACATACATGTACTGCTTTGGAACAAAGTTTGTAAACAGCATATTCGGAAGTCGACTGAGAACTAAAAATAATTTAATTAGTGTATGTTAATTTAAAAAATATGTACTATATATAAAACACACTTGATAAAAATTCCAATACTGGAATAGCAACAGCTACAGTATCAGACATTTTACTCATTTCTAAGAGGACATCAGGCAACTTCCGCATAAGTGTTTCTGGCATTTCTAAAATCATGATCGTCAATGTGTTTATGCATATTGTTGCAATTCTAGATGGTATCCCAATTTTGAGGGCTTCTATGATAAGTTGCTGTTTATTTGGTGGCAAATACTGATGGTAAATAATTAAGCTAGCGATTGCCGGAAGTACTAATGCATTGAAGTCATCCGATGTTAGTTTAACAGATGCTAAAGTTTCGTAGAATTTTCGATCAAAAAATATTTTAAAAAGAGTCCCTGCTAGAGCATCAATATCGTTTCCTTGAATTAGAGCCTTGTTTTGTAGAATGTTTGGTAATTCTTTCAGCACTAATTGAAACACACAATAATCTACAAAGCAATTAATTAGGATCTAATGATGAGCAAATTATAGAAGACAAACCTCGTTCAGATTCCAAACACGTTACAATTCCTTTGCATGCTCGACGAATGGAAATTGTTGTAAAATTGAGAGCAGGAATTGTATCAGACTGGGAAGTTTGGTGTTGATACCGTTCGCCTTGCTGATGTGAAGTGTCCACTCCTAAATAATGGCTGAACCGTATTATGCCAGTATCAGAAGGATCTGGATATCCAATATGATAAGTTTTATTCGCTCGTGCTCTTAGCATCCAATTGAAAATCTGAAAGAGAGAAAATATTCTAGTCCAGAAAATGTACTCTAAATAATATTTTACCTTGTAGCGAATGATGTAAAAGGATTCTAAAATCTTCGGTCGTTGATAGTGTTGTTCCAGATGTCCCACAAGCATATCAAATATTCTTATAGCATGACATGATGGAAGACGGTACAATTTCACCATGAAGACACTTATTAAACCCTCAACAACAGCCAGAACATCGTGCATTTCACTCTCCGACTTAAACACAAAACCATCGTTATTATAAAGTTCAAAAGGACGATTGAGAATCTTCTCCAATATATCCAATAGTTCACCGCAACGCTTCGTATCACAATGCCGTGTAAAATCAATCAATGCATTGGCAACTGTTGTTCGAACCATTAAATCTGGTTCCGAGGCAATATCAGAGAATTGCGGTATAACAACCCGATCTAAAATCTCTTCCTCATAGGCTGATCTATTCGCATTCATTATTTGAACCAATGATTGAACAGTTTTATTGCGAATTTTTGTATTTGGAATTTTATAAAAACGTTCAACAAACGAGCTTAGAACTTGTAGCCATTGTGGGCGTGTTGCTGTAACTTTTGATGCTCGATATTCAATTAGATTCAATACAGATGCCTCTGGACGATTTTCAGCGACTTTTTCAATCAGATTATATATCCTCAGTGTATCAGCAGCAATTTCATCGTTCTTGATCATCGCTTCAATGGTGTCAATTGTTTCATGGAATTTTTTTTGTAGAATAGAATCCTTTGAAAGTCCATTTGCTTCTAAATGTGCGATAACAATATGAGTACTCTGTTTACAGGAAATAATAATCCTTGTTCCTCTTACCGTACAGTGCAATATTGTCTGCAATTGTGAATAAAATATCACAAACAACATCCCAAATATGTTCACCGAATTCTCTGCCACATTTTGGTATCATCATCTGGACACTCAGGACCACTTCATACGTAACGATGATTTGTTGACTCGACAATGCCTGGAATTTTATTCGTTACATTATTTGGGTAACATTCTATTTTTGTCTACATTTAGAAAACTCATCAGCACTTTGGCTGTGGAGAATTTCAGCATTGGCACCACCGACGTTGTAGTCCCCCAGAGGCTGATATTGATGTGGGAGATCGCACCACGCAACAAATTCTGATCCATGTACAAAGTTTTATTGTTCAAGATTTGGCACATGCTCAACAGTGATGCATGTCCAAGTTTTGTACCGAGCAAATTTCTCATTATCTATACCAAAAACAAGGTTTGAATTTTGAAGGTGAAATTTGACCTTGCTACTTACCTTCCAGGATGTGGGGCAGTAGGAGACTACATTTACAGTTCTGCAGAGAGTGACTATACATAGAGCGAGGGTTTCGTTAGGAAAGATTGCATAGCAAATGACCGCATCCAGTACACGTAAACACTGAAGGACGATCTCCGTATCATCGATGGAGCAACACAGATTGCATGCATGACTAGAAAGAAGTCGAATTGAATTAATTTGCTGCTAGAAGGAGTTTCATACCAACCGAACTATTTCCACAACAATTTCATTATCTAAATAAGCTACATTGAATTTTATAATATTTATGAGCATTTCTAGGTACGGTTCAGTAAGTCCAGCATCCACGATTGCTGGCTCCCATTCGAGCATGAATTTTCCAATCTGTAAGAAACAACCAATTGAGGAAACTGTGAGGAAAGCAAACTAACAAGATTCACTACCTTTTCTTCGAAATACGTTATGTCCTTGCCATTGTCTGTAAGTGTAATCAGCAAGTCCAGTCTGTGTTTGAGATCTTCAGGAACTTCGTGTTTCTAAAAAGACGTTTTCCTGTAAGACATATTCAACTAAATAATTCAACTCCGATTTACTTGAATAACTAGAAAAAAGTGTTCTCTCATCATAGACAAATTAGCATACTGTCCCTGGATTAATTTTTTATAGAAAGTCAATGTAGTTTGCCGATGCTCCGTGGATTTATTGTCCACAATCAAGTCCTTCGTTAGATCCCAGAGTTTGCTAACTGAGGCCTGAAATTACAAAATCAATTCAACATTTTTTTCTCGTAAATTTGAATGAAAAAAGTACAGCTTCCAATTTAGTATTGAGAACAAGTTCACCCAAATCTTTTAGTGTTTTACATCGTTGTGCAACTGGAATTTCAGGACGTAATTCTTTTTCCAATTCTGGCCATAAGTCCCGTTCTTTAACATTACCTAAAAATCATTGATAATGCCAATTTATTGTTGAACCAAAACAATAACAATAATAATACCTCCAGATATTTTATTGGTACGAAAGAATTGCCGCAATTTGGATAGTGGAGTTTCCTTGTCCTTTGAACTCATTTTGTTTGGGTGCTTTTGGAAAAAATAAGGAAAATAAATTGCCTCAAAACATTTACGTGACACTCGAAGATAAATCTAACGAAATAGACCGGAGCGGTACAAATCGCAGCTGTTTTGTGTCCACTTTATTACAGCTGCTCCCGGTTCACGGTTGACATTCGCAGATTCGCTTCTTTATTTAACGGTTGGCATCCATGGTTCCTTATATACTTCTCTTATATACCACGTTTGACATTTGTGGATTACATACACTGACCCCCACCGTTTTGTTTCTTTTCCCCTCCCAACAGGGAAATTTCATTTAAATCAATTAAAAACAACGTTAATTAAGAAAACGTTAGCTAAATTGTAAAATTCCCTCCGTAAATTTCGAAAGCCACCTGAAAAACAAATTTTTATTAAATACGAGAAGCGTGAACCTAGACCTTGCCTCTCTGCTAACTTTTGGAAAAACATGTTTTTCATGCGTTTATTGAATGGGGAAGATTATAATTTTTAGGGATTTCACTTCTTTACTACCTGCAGTACCACCTAATTCCATTTCAAGTATTTCCAGTAGTTTTTTAGAAAAATCTCAGTTGAGATTCCCACGGAAAAATTGGCTTCTCAACTTTGAGAAGCCCCGGGCAAATCTGTCAGATTTCACACTTTCCCCTTTTTCGAGACATTTCAATTTTTCTAGATTGAAAAGAGGTGGAAAAATTACACAGCCAAGGAAATTTTACGGGAAATTTAGTCAGTCAGTAGGCCAAACCCATCTTGACTGCTCCGAATTAAGTTAAATTACTCCAGTTTTAACATAAATTATTTGTGTTTTGCAACAGTTTGTTTACAAGTGCTTCAAAAAAAATATAATTCTGAAAAAATGCTGGTAATTATTCATACAATGATCAGAAAACGTGCTCTATTTACAATTGCCTTTTATGGTCATTACTCATAGTTGAATTTGTAATTCCATATAATATCAATATCACAATAAATTTTTAGAATCCAGATGAAGACACCGAATGGAATGATATCCTCCGATCGAAGGGAATCCTTCCTCCAAAGCAAAAAGAAGCTGAAATAACAGAAGATCAAATTGTGTCAATGATAGAGGAAACCGTTGAGAAAAGAATCGGAAATGGAGTTAAGGATATTTCAGAAATGAATCTAGATGAGCTGGATGAGCTCGAGGACTCCGAAGATGAAGCTGTACTCGATGATTATCGACGAAAGCGGATAGCTGAAATGCGTGCAGCTGCAGAGAAAGCAAAATTTGGGACAATTAGAGAAATATCCGGACAAGATTACGTGAATGAAGTTAATAATGCTGGAAAAGATATTTGGGTTGTTCTACATTTATATGCTCCTGGAGTTCCATTGTGTTCCTTAATTCATCATCATTTAACCGACATAGCTAGAAGATATCCTGAGACGAAGTTCTTGAGATCTATTGCAACGACATGCATACCGAATTTTCCTGATAAAAATTTACCAACGATTTTTGTATACTGCAATGGCCAAATGCGAAAGCAGTTTATCGGTGCCCTTGAATTGCGGGGAGAAAAATTGACTAAAGAGGAACTGGAATTTCTGTTAGGTGAGGCTGGAGCCATTTCAACCGATATTAAGGAGGATCCAAAGCAACAAATTAGAGATAAAATGTTGGATGACTTACATGCAGTGGATTTTTATTAAATCTGAAACCAAATAAAATAAGGAACAAACTTCCAATTTGCGTTGTTCTCGATTTCAACGGATTGGTCGAAATTGCAATTTCTATTTATAATTAATTTTTATTTTTATTAAATTACGTACATTATCGTTTGTGTATTGTTTTTAATTTTCAATGTTTTTACTATAGAAATAAATATTTTGATATTTTAATGCATTCCAAATTTTCGTTTCCTAACCTTACTGCCACTGTAAAAGAAGTAGTAGAGTTGTTCCGAGTTTTGTGAAATTAATCAGCACTAAAACAATTAGAGGTTATGTTAACTATTCAGCTATTGAATCAAGTGTACAAGAGAAATAGAGTGTAGTGTAGATTTCACATCACAAGACGTCACAACACAACTAGCTGAAACAGTTCCGCCAGAGCATGTAGCAAAATCTTGAGGCGTTGGGCAACACTCCGCATTGTTTTTCGAAACGAACGGTGAACTGAGAGCCGCCATCACACTCAAGTGGTGTGTACTGAGATTTTCAAGGTGTTTTCTAAGTGTAATTCTTATCCAGGTGCCATCGCTCACATCAAGGTAATTCAAGTAATTTTCGCATTTATTATAAAATTAATCCGAATTCGTAATAAATATTTGCGTGATTTCGTGCAAAGTGCTGTAAACTAATTGTGGTTACCCTTGGTCCATTTGCCGTTTGTCAAATTTGTCCGCCTGATGCAGCTTCGGTTTTGCAATTATCCGAGCAATTCTTAATTTCCGCGATAAAGTAGAAGAATCGCTTTTTAAATTCAGATAGACACAATCAAATCTAAGCAGCTTTAATTGGTAAAATCCACGCCATCCTTTAAGTGCTTATCAGCGGCAGCAGTGCTGCATTTTTCCGTTTTTTTTTCTATTTACTTTGGAGAATATTTACATGCCAATTACGACAGTTATTTGCGGTGTGAATCGAATTTTTTAATCTCAATAACTATTTAAGTAAGATGTAATTGCCTCGTGGACAATTGTTTTCGATAAATATCGATTTTAGTCGCGCTGATGCTTCAATTGTAGTTTTTTATTTTTGTGATTGAATGTAATAACATTCGATGGTATTGATGATTAATATCTTTTTGATTGGTTAGAATTTTTTGGTAAAGCAGACTCCTAGATAAATAAATTTTGCAAAATGAGTTCCGAAGAAACCACGTCACAAGACCCTCAGGTGAGTTTTATTTTTACTGTTCAATGTCAGGAAATGTTCTAATTATGAAATCAATTTTAGATTAATGCTAGAGAACTGGAAAAATTGGAAGAGGAAAAATTAAAAGCAAAATATCCAACAGGAGCGTTACGTGGTCCTGGAGGACACTCAGCATTCTTGCAAAAGCGATTGCAAAAAGGCGTAAGTCAAACTTTTCAAAATACAGTAATGTCTCTCTTATCCGAATTAATTATATTATTAAGTTATATTTCGGAATAGTGGATAATTCGTGTTAGAGAATACATAATTATGTGCTTATCGATGCTTGCATTGTCGTTTCCATGCTCAATGCACTTACAAGTCGTTTCTTTCAGCCTAGACAAAGACAAGATATCAAAAACCGAAGATATATTCTGAAGCTCCTTTCCAACGCAAAAATCAACTCTGTTAAGTGTTAGGTATACCTAGGACCTTTGTGCTGAATTTTCTTTGGTCGATGTTTATAATGTTTGTCTTTGTCACCATCTCCTTGCCTTTCATTAGCCGTCATATAACTCCAAATTTTCATTTTCATGACATCAACATGATTCATGATTTTCGACATCTCATTCATCTAACGAAGTGAAGGATATCAATGCTTTCCAGCAATTTTTAATCGCCACTATCCTGTTCGTGAAATTAGACTAAATTCATTCATTAATTTGGGCTAAATTTATAAATTACAGTCTTATTTCATTTCCAAGAAGATGAATTTAAACCGCCAAACTATTATATAGGCCCGTCCAGATAGTTTCCGCCTCCTTTCGTTCGTTCGCCTCCGTTCGTTTTTTCTTGTTCTTTCGTTTTCGCCCTTTTTTTGTCATGTCCACATAACACCGTTTCGTTTCTTTCGTCTTTTGGACTTTTGACACTTGTCATTCATTGTTTACAATTTAATAGCAATGGAAATATTGAGTGAGCTATTCAGGGATTGCACTAAATTGACTCTATTACATTAAATTTACTGTCTACGTACGATTCACCGTATTTCAATTCAAATTTATTGTGATAGGCAGAAATTTGGCAAAGTTTTCCCCTCTGTTCGTTTTCGTTCGTTTCCGTTCGCCTCTATGTGGACACTTCCATGGGCAGTATATGGAACCAAAAAACTGAAAAAACGAACGGAGGCGGAACTATCTGGATGGGCCTTTAATTCGGTCACCGCATATCTATCTGCTGGTAATATTTTAGATTGATGTAAAATTTCATATATTTTACATATTTAAAGGTTTGTGGGAAAAACTAAGAAAAAAAACTAATTTTGTATAATATGTACTACGAATGAAGGAAATCAATATTTGTGCATGAAATGATGCACTCTTAAATGGCAACACTAAGATGGTGTTGCCCGATGTTGCTCATAATAAAGTTAGCACGTATGACCCTAACAAAGTATTGTGCCAAATTTCAATCCTTTTGCTACAAGTTTTCTCAATTGATCGTCTGGGGAGACGGACAGACACACAGACAAACGGACACCATAATAATTAAGACCTAAAAGAGCATTAATTTTATTTGTTCGTGAGGTAAAACATATCTTTTATAGCAAGTATAAGAAAAAAAATTTTTGGATTATCCTTTTCCTTTTTTAAGATATTATTTTTTGCGTAAAGCTCGACACTTGCTTTCAAAAATTCTGAAAAATTCCCATTCGGGATTTTAAAACAACTGCTGAGTTTTTCTCTAGACTCCTTGCTTACTAATGCATACACATAAAGATTAGTTAGTAAGTAAGGAAGATATAATCCATGATCTTAAAATTAATTTATCTAGACCATAAAAAAAATTATTTTTTCTCTTTGCCTTCAAAATGAGCCGTAATAGCCTCTTTCACCTCATTGTCGTTTAATTTTTTTTTTCCTTAGCTCTTTTTTGAAATTTTTAAACAAATAAGAATCGCTAAGGATCAAGTTTGGACAGTAGGGTGGATGAATCTTTCGTACTCATATTTGGTAAGGCAGCAACATTTTTTGATTAAATGAATCAAGTGTGCCTGAATGTAGGCAATGAATAAAGCATTGCTTTCGGTTTTAAGAAAATGTATGAAAAGACGGACTTTTTAAACTCAAATAAAACCAAGTACAGCGGTGCTACGGCTTTGGTGCCCTAATAAGAAATGTTCAGGGGAACAAGTACTATCAGAATAAAGTACTTTTTTTTGTTGGCTGGCACTTTCAGAAATGGCCCAAAAAAAAAGTTCTCTTTTGCCACATATACTAATGACCAGTCCCAAATTAATGCTGGGTTAAGTGAGAATTCCTACCCCCGCCCCGCGAACTTGTTGACCTCCCCTATTTATAAAAGGAAGAAACTTGCCAAGTTTCATTAAAATCTGAGATCATGGGTGTCAAATCTCTGTTTTTTGGTTGATTTGATATGGAATGACCGAGCATTCACTTCGGCATCAAGAACATTGTGATCATACCATGCTTATAGGGTTATTTATTGGTGAATTTTAGTAAAGCTTTTCCGGATAGTCCACTAGAACGCCGTGCAAGCCTTGAAAAATGTGCCTATATTATTTGATTTTCCTTTTTGTTAAAAATTTGGAATGCATACTTAAAAATGTTTTGGATGTACTTATTTATTTGAGTGTTTTATAATTTCGAAAAATTCTAGCTTCGACTTAAGTCGCATGTCGTTGGAACGAATTTACGACTTAAGTCGAGTACTGCCTGTATTATTAACGAATTACGGTCTTGGCTGTTTGCGGTAAAAGCGTGTTTCCGGCATTTAACAAGCAGTCAAGAGAAGACATATTTATTATGTCTTCGGACGGTACTGTGTTAATGATTCCATCAATGTGATAACAGGATAAAAATTTGATAGAAGGCATTGTCATCGACAACGAACCTGTCTGTAAAGTTTTAGCTCGACTGGATGAAGGGAACTGGGTTATTTAGGTGTTGAAAGACTTCGTTCATCTTCCGTCCGTGTCGCTGATCGCAAGTTAATGTAGATGAATTTGTTTAAAAAACAGTTAAACATTGCAGGAATTTTAATAAAAATAATTTTCTACAAATTATACTTACCTATAAAAAAGTTTGTTCATTTGGTAAATAAAATATATTTTATTATATTTTAATTTTCATCCTGAAATAATCCTAAACTGTTCACAACTACATCTGAGAATTTAGAATTTACTTTCGCAAGTAAAATGTATTCTACAAGTTCATCACTAAGTCGCTCGCTTTGATCCGATAGTACTCATTTCAGGGCTGAAAAGGCTCTCTCGGCAGTGACCTGTGTAGGAGGAATTGGAATTGGATACCGCATATACCTATAGTTCCAAATCCGAAATTCAAACCGTGTTCTGTAGCCATTCAACGACTTGCGGATAAATTTTGGTGTTAAAAATTTGTTCATTATAAAAATGATGGTATTTCATAAACTTCTTGGTACGTTACAATTTAAATATGAAATTAGATGTTTGGTATTCAAAATTGCAAATTAAAATAAATGGTTTTAAGGTCAAAAAAAGGATATTTTGTGTAACTATAAGACTATCTGAAAGTCGAAAAAAAATGCGCCGTATTAAGAGACTACTTTCTAATGCGCATGTTTAAAAATGACCCGAATTAGTATATACCCTAAGCCATACGTGTAATATGCACTAAGTAGGTCCAGACCAATTTTGTGCCGAACACTTTCTAATACACTAATAAAAAGTAAATTGCGGAGATATGTGTTTGCGGCTTTGTGCCCACAGATTATGGCTGGCGTCTAGCCTTGAGTGTATTTTATAAAATTATAATATATTTTATTGGGCTTTCAGAATAACCTCCATAAAATTCTAAAGGCTATTTAAATGATCTATACACTCAACCCCTTTCGACGATAACCTAACTGAAAATAATATTTTATGATATCCGAATTAGACTAGCCCTGTTGAACTTCTTTAAAATACAACTCATTTCTAGATAAACTGTTGTTGATTAAATACTTTGCGAAGTTCAGTGAAAGATTTAAGGAAGATAAATTTAGTGAGTTTAATTTAACTCTAGTGAGTTTAGTAACAATTAATTATAGTTCAAGTCGTTGTGATATAATATACAATAATCTTAATTTTAGGTAAAAATGCGTGGCAAAAACTCAAATATTATTTGGGAATATTTTGGGAAAGTAGGGGAGGAAGGTGCCAAATGCAAAACTTGCGGAACTTTGTTAAAAGGAAATCGAACAAATAACATGAAGCAGCATCTGTTTCGAATGCACAAAATTACGTTTTCTGATTTGACATGTTCTGATTTTTCTCCACCATTAACGCCTTGTTCAGTTGAATCACGACCAACTTCTAAAAAGAAATTTGTTAAAGTAAAAATCACCAAGTCAACAATCATTAAGTCATATATTGGAATGGTCACCGAAGATGGTATACCATTTAATACGCTGGATTCCCAAAATTTTAGAGCAATAGTAGATCCGATCTGTGAAGGAATTGCAGAATTTACTGGAAAGAAATTTCGCCTAAATGCATCAAATTGCAAAGAAGCAGTGAAAGCTGTCGCAAAAAAAATTAGACAAACGATTGCCAATGAAGCAAAGGGAAGATTATTATCTTTAAAAATTGATAGTGCTACTAGGCTGTCTCGACTAGTATTTGGCGTAAGTGTACAATTCATAAGTAATGGCGCTATTCAATCACACTTAATTGGGATGGTACATTTAAAAGGACCAAGTGCTACTTGCTCGAAGGACTTGAAAAAAGCAATTCAAAAAATTTTACAAACTTTTGGTATATCATTAGCACAAATAGTATCGATAACCTCGGACAATGGCGCTAATATGATAAAAACAACAAAATTACTTTCTCAATCAACCTTATTGGAGGATGAACTTGAAGCTGAGGAAAACAATGAACTTTACTTAAGAAATTTAGAAGACTTTGAGAATTTCAACGAATTCTCATTAAAGCTGGGAACAATCCAGCATTATCGGTGTGCGGCACATACTGCCCAACTTTGTGCACTTGACGTAGCAAAAGATGATGATATAAGAACAAATATACTGATGTGTCGGAATTTTACAAAATTTATCCGCAATTCGTCGAATGGCTGCAGAGCACTGATGGAACGGAAGGAGATCGCGGTTCCTGCATTAGACTGCGCTACACGATGGGGATCGACATATCTAATGATGTCCGATTTATTGCAAGCAAAATGCATTTTGCAAAATGCTAAGAGTATTAGCAATAAAACCGAAGATGAAAACTTTAAAATTTCTGATGATCTCTGGAAATTCATTGAAGCTTACCTCGCCGTCTTGTTCCCCTTGCAAAAAATTATAGTAAAATTCCAAGAGGAGCAACTTAATTATAGCGAGTTTTTTGCTGCTTGGCTCAAATGTAAACTGGCGACTAAAAGAATTTTCGATAAGGAAATCATAAAGGACGACCAAAATTCTTTTATTATATCAATAGCACAGCGAATCATAAATTCATTTGAGGAACGAGAGGACAAACTGCTTGATAATGAAGGACTTATTTCATGTTTATATTTAGATCCACGTTTTCAACATACCCTTAATATATCGCAAAAGGTGAAAGCTGTGAACTTCCTTTGTAAATTATGGGATCAACTACGGAAAAATAATTTTGCTAACTGTGCTTCGACATCGTCAACAAATATTAACAAATTACGAAATCTTCAAGGTGATGAGGATGACGAAGAAGCAATGCTGAGTATTTATCTAATGAAAGGTAAAGATGCCTATGTAGACGATTCATTGCAAGCTAAGATGAATGTTCGCACGAAGGTGGAGCAGCTTTCTTTGAGTTTCACCGGGATAGACCTTAATATTATACAGTATTGGAAATCAAGGGAGTTTTCGGATCCAGAACTGTATGCGTTGTCTAATGTATGCTACGCGATTCCACCAACACAGGTCACTGTGAGAGCCTTTTCAGCCCTTAAATTAGTACTATCGGATCAAAGAGATCGTCTTAGTGATGAACTTCTAGAAGACATTTTACTTGTGAAAGTAAATTCGAAGTTTTTGGATGAAGTTGTGGACAGTTTAGAATTATTTGAAATATAATTTTATTTATCATAAGAACAAACTTTTTATATCTATAATTTGCAGACCATTGTTTATTAAAATTACTGAAATGTAGGTATAACTGTTTTTTTATTCATCTATAATATATTAACTTGCAACCGGCGACGAACGGAAGATGAAGCAACTCTTTCAAGCTAAATAACCCAATTCCCAACATTTAATCAAGCTGAAAGTTTACACGTACTTTCAAACCCTGTTTTTAATTTTTATTACTTTATTAACCCGCTATTTAAAAAAAAAAAAGTGTTTTAAAATTCTATACCAAGTCCAATAGAACAATTCAAAGTGAAAAGCTAATTCTGCAGTCCAATCAACTCACTGTTTTAAACAACGCAACAAACACCTAAAAATTTACTGCTCCCAGTGACCGTTATTAGGATCTTGATTGATGTACTCATGTACTATATCACAAAATAAACTAAGTACGCGAACAACTCTAAATTATGAATCAGCATTCAGTAGTACTCGGCACTGCTTTCAACAGCACGCACGGCAAAAGTTCAACAGCAGTTCACCTGACTGCTTTGCTTTCCAAAGCACACAAGTGCGGCAGCACAGCACTTCGTGCTCCAACAGCACCAGCAAGCTCAGCGGACACTAGTTGAACTTTTCTGAAAGCACAGCAAGCAAGGCATAAGCTAAGCACATTCAAATTTGTTTGGGGTTTCAAACCATGCTCCACAGTGGGAGTGAATGGTATACAACCGGTTAGTTTTAAACAAATTGAAATTCGGATTACGGTGTACAGGTTCGGGCGCAAGTACAGAATGATGATTCGTATTGAAGTTAGTTCGGATTAGCGAGGTATTACTTAGTCCACTGCATTTAGGAGCTTACTTCCGCCGAATTCATGCAAAACCGAATGATGATTTTTCTGGTAGGTTATGGTGTCCTGATTAAGGTCTCAAAAGTCCCTGAAGCGGAAGTGTAATAGTCCAGTGCAATTAGACTTTTTCTGCGGAATAATTCATATAACGGCAAATGATGACTTTTCTGGTAGGTAATGATGTCCTGATTAATGTCCCAAAAGTCCCCAAAGGGGAAGTGTAAGGACAAAATTTGGCAAGGCTTTAAAGGACTAAAATCGTGTCCTGGAAAGCAATTTTTCTAACTATCTCGATTTTCATTGACTTAACGAAAAAAATTAATAACACCAAAAAGAAAGCTTTGGAAATTCTCCACAAAAAAGATAAAGGGCCTTTTTTTCGTAAACGCAACCGTTTTCCTGAAAACGACGCGTAAAAAGTCAGATCGACGCACCGACCACGAGAATCTTCGGAAATTACACTTATCAACAAATCTTAAGCTGGTTGCGGATATATAAGTATCCAGCCATATAGTATAACAACCGTTTTATACTAATTAAGACATGCCGATTTCAAATATGCAAACCGTTTTTCGCTATCACTCACCGTTTTTTAGATATTCAAATTCAAAAAATTTAAAAATGGCCGAATTTGTTTAAATTTGACGGGAATTAATTGTTATAAGAAATACTAATGATATTCATCGATTGTTTGTTCGAGGAAATCTGAGTCTATCTCAGAACTTTGTGTTTCTACTTCAGTAACGGCTTCATTTTCTGAATTTTCGGATATTTCAACCGCTTGAGCATTAAAACAAGATTGTCCATGGCAGTTGCCACAAACTGGTGAGCAATGGAGTCCCAACCTCCGACAGCCACACAATGGTCCACAACCTTTCGTACAATTGCAGAAAATCAACTTCAAAAGGCAATCAGGCGCAGGAAGTTGGGATATTGTTTTTGGCCATAAGATGTTATCTTTTATTATCCACCCCCACTCTTTAGGATTTAATTCATTACCCAACCATTTTTGTACTTGAAAATAGACACGAAATAGATGTTGTTGAGCAGCATCTTGAGTAGGTGGTAATGAATTCAATTTCACCGGTTTGTTTTTGCTAATAGCTTTAATAAAGCAAGAATACCGAAAGTTATTAATGGAATCTTCTTTAACAGGAGCGTTATAGATTGCGAGAAAAATTTTTATTCCATTAGAAGTAATTACGTCAGGAGAAGTACCAGCAGTACTGAAAACTTCAGCTACAATATGCAAGTCCTGCCGTTTTTTCATTACTTTGAAAGCTGCAGTTTTGCCTTTATTAAACAGAGCAGATGTAGTGTCACACCCAGAGAATGCGTGCAAAAATAATAGGTGATCTCGAATATCTTTATGCTGATCAAAGCTTCGTGACGAATAAATTTTACGTTCGACCTTCCCTCTACCGGGTTTGAGGAGAAAAATTTCCCTATTATAAGGTGTACGAGCTGTTAAAATTATAAGAAGGTCCACATCTTCCCCAACCACGACCGTAGTATTTTTACAAGATTCTTCAAGCGCTGTTTCGACAATCAAAATGTCAGCATCATCTTCAGCATGTCTAACAGTATAATTATTTGCCTCAAACTTTTCTGACAACATCGAAATCAATCTTCTTTTATTTTTGTTATTGGAAAGAAGCTTATCTTGGCTTATAGTTGCAACCATCCGTTCATCAAAGTAAATGTCAACAGATGAAGCTTTTGAGGACCGGCGAAGCTGCTCCATAGCCTTCACACTGTTGCTAATATTTTCATAACCATCAAAAACAATAATGGAATTAGAGCCAAAATGTCTTTGCACATAATTAAGATATGCTTGGCAAATAGCAGCATAGGTTTCATTTTGATGCCATATAACTCGGTGCAATAGAAATCCTCCATCAATGATATAAGTGGCATTTTGGAGATCTGGTTCAGATTCAGTTGGCTGGAAATTGTCATAGAAAGCCGACTTATTCGTCTTGCGCATACCAACTTCATCAAAGAGTGACACTGGATACGGAGCCAATTCATACTCCAAGTAGGCACGAAGCTCTTCATTTGTTCTCTTCATGACACTAATCCTTTGAAACAACAATAATGGATCAATGGGCATTGTGGTATCATGGACTTTAATATTGCTATTGACGGTTAATAGTGGAAGGACTCTATCAGCACGTGAGAATTTAATATCATTGAAATTGGTACCAATTTTTTTCTCCATTGCAGCAGTTCCAATTTTATGAGCATCATGACATGTTATTTTTCCATTACCAGTAACTCCTGTTGCAATCGACATAATTTTTTGTAAATTTGGGAAGGGATTATGAGAATTAAACCAATCTAACAGTTTATGAACATCCTCGATATCTTTCACCATTGAATTTTCTAAATTTTCCATCTCTTGCACATATAAATGTGCAGATTTTGCGTAAAGAAAATGGCCAGCCGCGTGAAAATATGGAAGCATTTGTTTAACACAAGCTAAATGCGCCTTCCAATTTCCCATCCTTTCCGCTCGTATAAATTCTTTTGCAATCGTAACCATTTCGAAGTATTGGACCCACAATTGTGCAGTGGGCCCTCTGTTTTTTATTTCGGCAATCTTTTCATCAAATAATAATTTTATTTTTTTAATAACGTTTGATGATTCAACTTGTTCAAAGGATAGTTCGTGTAAGTTGTCGAGATGAGGTTTCAACTGCTCTGTTGTTACACCATCCAGCGTTATCTCATTCAAAATGATTTTAGACAGTGCAAGTTGGAGTAAAGTGTGACCTCTAACGGCTCTGGAGTAAGCATGACCCAAATAAAATTTTGTCAACCGAATTCGGAGCAAAAATAATGCTCATCACTTCTTTCATGCCGCTGCCAGCCATTATATACCCAATCGATCCTAAGTATGACATCAGTAGATGAAAGCCTCCAAGTCTGACAATAATCTTCGAAAAAGGAGTATTGTCATTTGCAGTTGCAACTATTTCTTTTGCTTTGAAGTACAGTGGCTGGTCAAAGGTAACGACACACGTTGTATGACCGTGCTTGTTTCCATCGTGTAGAATGTAGTCTAAGGTAGTATAAATGGTATTGTAGTTATTCGCTGATTGATTAATGAATGGTAAGAAAAGTATTCGTGACTTTGTATATGCTTTTTCTCTCGTTAAGTTCTCCATAAACCCACTCCAGCCTGGTATGTCCGATAAATTCTTCCACTTCGCATACATCCACAAGATATCTGAGTTTCGGAGCATTGAAGTTTTATCAAAATCCAGTTTTTTCACGATTATCCTTTTCAATCCTTGTACACCATTATTTTCATAAACTTTGAGAGGAATACGAGCAGCACTAGCCATTTCATTTTCAGTCGGCATTTTCGGTAATCTAAGCATTTTTTGATCTCTGCCAATTTGGTCGTGTGGAGCTATTATTTTAATCATTCCCATAGAATGAAATGTATTCAAACCATCGAGAGTAGCGACATTGTGATCTGCGTTATCACAAACATACTGCACAAAACATCCTTCTTCTGGTGGAAAAATTGAAGGCTGGGGATGGAACAAATTTGATGCTTCATATACAATAATGTTTCTTTATATGATGCACATATACCCATGCTTGACAAAATATCAACTAAACTTTTTGACGCATATTGCCGGTGAAAATGAACAGCCAGTCCCAGCTGCAGAGGAGATCTAAATGATCGAGGACGAAGTGCGGCCATAACTATATGACAAACAGTAGTGCATATCCTTTTTAGAGGCTCTAATTTTCTTTTTTTATTTTTCAACAAAAGTGCTTCTACAAAAAGCATTAAAGAATCAGGAATAGATTTATTTACATCGTCGAACAAAGAGGTGCTGGGTGGATAGAAATCTGTTTCGCAAATTTTAGTATGTATATCCTGGCGCAAAATCTCTGCAGCAGTCCGGATGACTCTGCGACGTTCTTCCTCAGGATCACTATGTTGTTTATTATACCAAGCTTTATTTAGAATATCCAAATGAGTTTCTCGAAAGGAAATAATCGTAAATCCTCTAGTTTTGCTGGTTATCACAATTTTGTCTCCATACTTCTCCACCAATTTGTTTTTAATGGTTTTTTCATCAGGTATATAATCCGTCAGGACTCCTTTCAATTCAGTCAACGTAAACTGAGAGTCATCGCTGTTTTCAATGAAAGAAAATATTTCTTTCATTGCTATGAGAACATTTTCAGAAACAGGATGGCCTCTCTTTTTTTTCTCAGACACTGGCAAGTTAAATTTGCTAAGACAAGATGGATGATATTTAGCTTTTGCTTCAACCAGGTCTGTGTCAAACATAATTCGTTTTTTAATAGTTTTTCCCCAGTCATCTCCTCTTTTTTCAAAATGAAACAATTGGTTTTAAATTTAAAAAGATCTTGTGTCATTTGCATTTGTTTCAAAGGACGCGACAAACTAGCGTTCTCTTCATTTGCACGTTTTCTTTTGGCCCTTTTTATACTCGATGGACGAGTGTATTCTTTACGGCACTGAACGTGCACTAAGGTTGAAGTTAATTTGCGCAATTGCTCATGTTTTCTATCACCTCTCTCAACGCTGACATCAATTAATTTTTTCAATCCACGATCAACCTTGACAGTAGGTGTATCGTCCCACGATTGATTACAGATAAAACAAATTTCACTCATTTTTCAGAAAATCACTTTTGTAAGCACTGACTGCAAAAATACGTTCACATGCCATACAGAACTAAACAATACTGCCCAAATTTGCGAGGAGACACTAAAATCCGTGATGTGCATGGAAGCGATCGATAATTTCCGAAGATTCTCGCGGTCGGTGCGTCGATCTGACTTTTTACGCGTCGTTTTCAGGAAAACGGTTGCGTTTACGAAAAAAAGGCCCTTTATCTTTTTTGTAGAGAATTTCCAAAGCTTTCTTTTTGGTCTTATTAATTTTTTTCGTTAAGTCAATGAAAATCGAGATAGTTCGAAAAATTGCTTTCCAGGACACGATTTTAGTCCTTTAAAGCCTTGCCAAATTTTGTCCTTACACTTCCCCTTTGGGGACTTTTGGGACATTAATCAGGACATCATTACCTACCAGAAAAGTCATCATTTGCCGTTATATGAATTATTCCGCAGTTTGGCCTTTTTTCGGTCTAATTGCACTGGACTAAAGGATAAAATTTGACAACGCTGTAAAGGGCTATAAATGTGTCCTGAAACGAAATTTTTCGAAATATCTCGATTTTCATTGATTCTACATTGTTCACACTAAGCTACATATATTTTTCAAAAATTTTGTTTTCAATATTGGAAGTGTTGACACCGACACAAATGCAATATAGTAGCCGTTTAAAATTGACAGCCTCAACTTATTCCGTTTTTATACCCTAGATTCTAGGGTAGCTTAAGCTAGGGAATTGAAATTTGGTACAATAATATACCATTAAATTAACAAGGTCAAGTTTGAAAATGAGCATAATCGGACAACTCCTTAGTGTTGCCATATAAGCCTGAGTCGTTTTTATCCAAAACTGTTGATTTTGTTTACTGAATATTTACATTTTGAATTTCTTTCGTTAAATATTGTTTAATAATTGAAAAATGTTTTTACAAATAATACTATTATTTATTAAAACAAAAACGTTTTCCCTGGGCATTTGCGTTGTGCTACAAGGCGCGTCCTCGAGTTGCGGATAGAGGACTGATCTGTACTGTTCCAGGTTAACTGCAAAAACAAAATAAGCAAGCAGTTGCGGAGAATTAGCCTTATTTACATAACGAAATGCATATGTAGATTTTTACATAGAATGAATATATTTTTCTACATCTAGGGTATCACGTAATTGGTCTGACCAATTGCGATTAAGGTTGTATTTGTAGTGCGCATGTAGCGCAGGCAAGTTATTCAGTTGATCGAGAACTTTTGAGTTGAGAATAAGTTGATCACGGAGTGTCGAGACACAAGAAAATAAATATGGGGTTTTTTCATCGACGGAAATGGATTTTTTCCCACACAAAAATGCATGTGATGTAGTGTAGTGCACTCACCAGGAACGCTCAATATTTCGAGCTATCGAAAGCACAGCTGTTTTCCTGAAAGACTGCAAATCGGTGTTCAAAGGTGGGGGGTACGATTAAGGGAGAAATTCGGGGACTTTTGAGACCTTAATCAGGACACAAGAACCTACCAGAAAACCCATCATTCGCTTTTGTATGTATTTGGTCCGAAATTTCAATTTATTTCTCACTAATTGCACGGAACTAACTGTATTTTTTATAATATTAATCATTATTATATGTATTGCTTTGTTTTTCTATGCAGCAAAAGTACTTTGATTCAGGAGACTATCAAATGGCAAAACAAAAAGGTGGAGGAGTTAAGCAAGTGTTCGCCAATAAAGTAACAACTGGAGAGGCGATACCAACACCAGAATCAGTGCCAGCACGAAAAACATCAATAATTCAGCCCTGCACAAATAAATTCACCACAACAAGTTAATCTGCTTCATATTTAAGAATATTCGCCCGAGGAATGTGAACGCGACTGTTGTAAATTTTTTTTTAGAAAGCTAATCGCGCCACTTTTTTGCTATTATTTCTTAATATTAATAATTGTTTTCTTTAAATTAAACCCCGATGCACTGCTTCCTACGTCTTCATACTTATGACTTATCCAACTATAATTAGAAGAAAAAAATGCAAATAAGTCGCTCAGAAGCTAGAACGGTTAAGGTGAAGTTCATATTTTATTTTATTAATATTTAGTTATTAAAAAACTAGATTCTCAACATCATTATCATAATCAACGTACTCAATTCCTGTTGTCTGTTTATTTGTTTGTAAGGATGTAATACCACTGCATTGTATAACGTTTTCAGATGCTGTTAATAGGCACTCCACTGAGATCTTTCATCTCGTGCCTTCATATTTTCTTAAGTTAAAAATTTAAAACTAACGTTATTTTACGTCATAAGAAATATTCATTAAAAACAAAACATATTTTCCAAATATTTTTTCTTGTGGTCCTAACCGCATTGGCTTCTGAGCAAACTTTTACTCCAAGGAAAATTTCGAAAAGTATTGTTTCAGAACAGATGCGAACAATTAAAAAGTTTTTATATTTTTTTTTTTTTGTAATATTTCATACTTAGACATGCACCAATTAAATTCAATGTTGTCAAAACACTTCACGCCTTTGATTTGAAGTGCCTAAAATTAAATGTTTTATAAATTATATCACAAGGATATGCAAAAAGCAATTCGAGTAACGATCAGAACAATTTCTAGAAAAATATTATTGTAGAAGAAATGATTTATGCATTTACAGGGCATTCTGTTCTATCGAACATTTTATAATTCATAACTTTAATTTTTCATTAGTCTTTAAAAATGTTTTCATCCACATATTTTTCTTTTTTTTAAAATCATCTCAAATTTGTATATTTTTTTAATATTTCCATTTGGCACTTTACTAAATCCCAGTGATCTGGAGATCGATCGATACCTGGAGTTACTCTTGTAAATTTAGAATTAATACAATCATGTACTTTGTTTTCATAAAAATAATAAGCTTTCGTTTTTCCTATAGATTTAGTTTGTAAGATAAATCTTATCCATAAGTTGGAAAGTTACACTAATAACTATTAAAAATTAAATAAAGTTACTTTTTATGGAATATAATTTTGTTTTCATAACATTTATTTACTGTCTCAATTCAAACATATTATTTTGATTTGGTTGTTGGTTTTGTAGATTTCGGTTTGGTGCGGAAAATATTTGGATCCAATTGGGAAGATGGCTGCTCGGTAACTGGTTGAATGATACGACCTCGTCGAGGTTCCGATTCTTCTAGCAAATGTGGTGCTAGCAACAAAAATAATTGCTAAAGAAAAATGAGAATAATAAATACGTTTTTTTTTTTAAAAAAAAAAACAATTCTATTTAATACTTCTGTCCAAGAAGGTAGTCCGCAACTAGAGAAACAAAGTTCCCAGTAAGGAAGACCCAAATGGGCAATCGCCATACGAAGGTATTCACTGAAAGTGTCAGCCAAAAATTGCCACTTGAGTGTATTCAATTCCAGTAAATAAATTTTGGGATTACCCACTCCAGGCAGTTCATAAACAAGACACACCTGAAATAACATTAGTTGCTATTTTTCCACATTTTTGTCAAACACAAACCTTCGCCATGTCAGCAATGTTATTCAACTCAAAAATTTTCGCTTTTGCGGTCAAAGCTGGTCCAGATGAAGGTTGTTGGGAGCTCGTTGAAGTTGATGTATTCCCTTCAGTCGCTGGTATACTATCAATGTTCTCCCTCAAAAGGGTGATTTGAAGTAGATGGGGAATGTGGATGCAACCAACACGACGAACATCATTTGCTGTAGAGATTCCGTTGAATGAAAATGTGCAAGTTACAGAAGTACAGTTCAATTACGGGCATATTGGTAGCTCCAGTGAAGAATGAATCCATCCGTAGATAGGTAGAACTTCTTCATGTCCTCCGGCAAGTACACACTGTGCCTCTGCTCCCAGTTCATCACTTGAGCCGTTTCACAGGGCTGCCGTTTCTCGCAAGTAACATTCGCAATTCTTGGAACATTGGCTGGAAATGTAGAATATTTCAAAAATACATTTGTAATTGTTTTCTACTTACATAAAACCGTCATAAGACCCATTGTTAGATTTTCATAAAATGCATCTTCAGGACTTAGCTTTTGAGCCATTTTGTTTTTTCAACACTATTGATTAAACAAATTTACATTAACAACACATTTAAGCATCTTAAATGGATTCCACAAACAACAAATTGATTTGTCACAATATATTAAACGTACCTACTTGATTTAAAACTCTAATTGATTTGAATAAAATATTTTATTGAAATTAATTAATACATTTACATAAACAATAGTAAATTGAATATATTTTGTGTGTTAAGAATCTTCCCAAACAGTTGACTCAACAGATTTTCGAGGTTTGCTAGCGACTTCAACATGAGCATCTAATCCATCGCTCAATTTGCTTAAGCGTCGTGCCCAACTGCCACGATTACCAGTTCGATTATTTCCTTGCTCCCTAATAACGGATAGAAGGTCTTCATAATCATCGTGTTGAAATTTCTTCAATCCATGTTGATATTTGGCTTCTTTAGCTAAAAGTTGTTCGCGTTGCATTTGAGTTTTTACTTCAGCTGGTATATCAGGAATGATGAATTGCATTATTCCTGTTATAACGAATACAACATGCTATAAATAAAAAAAAATTATGTAAAAATAATAAATGAAACAAGATAATATCTACTTCAAAAACGACGACAAAAGCGAGTCTTGCTGCAAACACGTGCCAATAATGTGGACTTAACCCATACGGCTCGTTGTGATCTGGGCCATTTCTGTTGTAAACAAATTTAAAGCTTGTTATAATATGATACAAATAAAAATACAGACTTAAAGGTATCCATACACGCAGAGGTTTCCTCGAGGTTTTGGCTTAAGATCGACCAAAGCCCGCACGTGTGTGGGGAATCCTCATAGCGGCCTGGCAAACCCGATGTGAAGTTCAATAAGTTCCCGCAGGCCGCCGAGAGGCTTGCGTCCTGCCCTAGACGAAACCTCTACGTGTAACGTTTAATTATACTGAACGACAGATTGTCATTTTTGCTGTCATTCAGGTTGTCGTTCAGTTTGAACAGCTGTCATTCAGGGAATTTTGAATGGCAGATGATGAAGTGTAAACACTAAACACATGTCATTTGCCAATGGAACGACTCCAATCACGAATGACAATCTGTCGTATGGTTTGTAATGGCCGAAGTTGTAATCGCTGAAATTTTTCAGTTTCATACAGAACTGTACAACCAATAATCTCTCGCTCAACATAAAGGTTAACGAGAATAAAAGAAGAACTGCAAGACGTACAATAAGCGACGCACACGAACTGTGCCGCCCAGACAAGTTTGTATCACCGATATGTAACCGATATGTTCTAAATTAAGTGTTGACTTTTATTGGAAAACATTCTGCACTCTACAGGCTTAAACGTAAGTACCTTAAGTTTAGTATGTTTCTTACCTATATCCGCGGTATTTACACATGTCCGGATCATGTTCATCTTTGGTGGCTCCCCATTCCTCTTTGTAGTCTGACGTGTTGAAAACGGACAACGAATGTTCAATGTAACCTTCCAATGTGTGTGTTTCAGAATAAACAAATTTGTATACCATCCTTGGTATGAAGTCGCTGGTATACGCAATTACGAATGCATTTGAAACAACAGCTGTGTACGTTATTATTTTTAAAATTCCATACCAAGCTCCAATGTCCTCGACTCTCTCAGCCAAAGGACGTCGAGCTTGAGTAACCATTTTATATGCATCCAATCGAATTTCAGCAATATTATTTAACAGAGCAAACAATGGAGCTAACGGAAACGCTGCCACAAATAATGTCACAAAGCCATATTGAAGAACTAAAGATATAGATAAACCGTTACATGTCATTAAAAATCTAATATTTAAAATTGTTACTCATTTCCAAATATTCATCGAATAGGGCCAATCGTCCAGGATCCTGCATATGATAGTCCTGTTCCCAGGCCATATGCAAATGTGTCTCATCTTTAGTTGCCTGTTTATGTTTCCTCTGTCTCCACCAATTGTAAAATTTTGGAAATAGATATTCCATAAAATTATTCCAACATTGTTTACCACACATTATAATTGCAAGTTGTATACACAATTCACTGAGACATCCAGCCGGATCACAAATATCATTTTTCAATCGAAAGAATTCACTTTTTCGTGCCACATCATCTCCAGGATAATCAAAAAATCTACCCTTGAAAAATGCTATGTATATTAGAGAACTGTAGAAGTTCATGAATTCGAAAAAAAATATCTTAAACGTATACGAATCCTCGTATTCAGTATGTGTACGGGGATTTTCTAAATTCGTCAAATGTATTGCGAGTCTGTGGTAAATCTAAAAGTTCAACATTGTTATAATACCATGATTGATTCATCATTATCTATCAAGCTTACTTTTGTAAGAATCATGATGACCACCAAGTTGATAAGGGCAGCAGTAACAGCTGTAAACAATTTTGCGTGTTTTCTGACAAAAAATCCACCTCCACCGTAAATAACTGAAACCAATGATATCCTGTAGATAATTGTTCCCAGGACAGCTGCCAATACAACAGAGATCTAGATAATAGTTCACGATAAGGTTAATTGTACAATTAACTCTATCCATTTGGTTACCATAAAAAGAACAGCACTTCCAGTTGCAACAAATCTAAGTGCTCGACTCCATGTCGACATGTATGGCTCCTTTTCCCTAGTCACCGGATTTATTCGAAATGTTTTTACACTTGTTTCAAATTCGGGACGACTCTCCTCGTCAGATTCAATATTCTGTAGATCCCATTCCCAAATAATTACCGATTGTTTCCGTTTCCATAATTCTAAAAATGTTGTAGCTAAATTTTGTAATGATTGAATTAATAAACTTTTTTGATTGATATTGGAAATTTCATACCCCAAAAAGACATAAAAATAGCAAAAAATACAGTCGATGGATTGTCGAAGAGATAAGTTATTCTGGCGAATAGGCACGATTCGGACAGTCTTTGATAGCTGCATGCCTTATCACAAAGTGGACACAATGTTATATTACCGGCAAGATTATAGCTGCAGATTTCCTTGCTTGGTGTGTTGTCCTCGGATTCAATTGATGCAAGTCCATACAAAAAACATAGAGTACCAACAATTGACGGATACACCAACATTTTCGTATAGAATCCCAACCAACAGAAATATAATGCGATTTTGTCACCAAAATATTTTCGTACCAAGCATAACGGTTGTTTTTTATACCACTGTGAAGGACGCGCCCAATGTAGATATAGTATTCTGCGGTCCATGATAGCCCCACTGGTATGGGCTTTGTCGAAGCGTCCTTCATGAAGTGGGAAACATGCCAAATATGTCCTGTCGTTCAGCAGTCTTCGAATACCAACTCGTTCGCTTTCATCGAATTTGGTTCGCAGGAGGATTTGAAAAACGATCAAACTCCTTTGAGCACTTGTAAATGATGTACAACGGTCTTTCACGATAAATCTGAAAAAAGAAGTTACTGAAATATTTGAGAAAAATACTTTGATGAATTGACAAACTGTTCTTCAGGATTTCCCCCAGATGTAGCTTTTCGAAACGTGGCTTCTTCCTCCCAGTAGGGACCATCGAGTTGGATCATCCTCTTAAATTTAGCATAAAAATTCGTCCAAAATCGCAGTTTTCTGGCGATTGCTTTTTCTTCATCCTGAATTTTATTAAAGTACATTTAATTGATAATAAATGGAACAAAGAAGTTTACAAGTCATACCCAAGCTTTAACACTAATTGTTATGAAACGTTTTATTGGTAGTTTAAGGTTCATAACTTCGGCATATCTGGTTTCTAATTTCCAAGGAATATGAATCTTCAAGAAAAATGTTTTCTCGTCAAAAGATTGTGACTTATCCTCCAGTTCCAGTTCCAATCCCTCTTTGATAAGATTATCCTGAAAAATTCGTCTATTGTCTCGCCTCTGGGCCTCGGCTTCAGTCATAACACCATATTCTTCTTCCTCCCAAGCAAGAACCATATCAATTTTTCGTCGACCATCACGAAACATCAGAGACTCTGGATCCAATCCCTACAAAGCATAACTCTAGATTGTCTGGTATGGTTTTTTGTATTTTGGGTTATACCAACCTCCTTATCCTGTTTACTGATACGTCTTTCTGGATTACTCCCAGCCCTGCTCCTCTTGCTGCGAAAGCTGTCGTGTTTGCTCAATTGTCCTTCAACTAATGAATTCGGTGTTGTACTTTTATCCAAAATCTTTTTCCACATAGAATTTTCTACAATAATCGCTGGATGATTGGAAGCAACTTGCTCCTGAAATTTTCCATCATCCAGCAAGCCAATCCGCACCATTGGTGTTCCAGGAATATTTTCTGATCCTATCCTCGGTCCAAAGGCTTTAGAAACCGTTGGGCTACAAACATAAATACAGTTAACATACAGTTGTATTAAAATTCACCACCTTTTCAACGGTTCTCTCGATTCCGGTAGGGGCATTAGATTCTTGGTGGTATTCACTGTCCAGTTAACTTGCGGTGGATCGATTACCGATGGACTCTCCACAATATCATCTTCCTCATTCAAGGATGTTGTTATTGTGATTTTCTGTGTTTCAGCATTTTGATAGATTTGTAAATTTCGTATATTGTCCGTACTATGAACTTGTAACTGTGGATCACTGTTATTTGTACGTTGCTAAAATTATTGTTGAATTCAATTTCAATAAATCTTTGTATTATATTAATAAATATTAACCGTTCCAATACCAATATTACGACCAGCAATTATTCCCGAATCCTGACTAAATCTTCTGAAACGATTCGTATACATTGTTGTTATCGTTGATGTTGTTGGTTTAGCAGGACTTGATGCAATATCCCGTTGACTTCCACCAGAAATATTATCATCTTTTAAATATGGCACAGATAAATATCCCGCTATAGAATTTCGATGCATTTGTCGATTATATTTATCATTATTAACATCACTATCGAAACTATCACCAATTCCAGTTTCATGTGATCCTTCAACAATTTTTTTTCTTTCAGTTAATTCAAATGATTTTCCAAATGTTTCAATGTTGTTATTCATATCTTCACAATCGTCGTAAAATCAATAAAAATCCTATTTAAAAAAAAAAATAAATCCATATTCAATAAAACTATTGATGATTTTATTAATAAGCAGATTTATGTTTTAAAAATTATCTAGACAAACCATCAATGTATAAAAGACTAACCAAAAGGATATATTATTGTATTGATTTAATCGCGGTATATGAATTTAATAGTTGGGAAAATTTGCACCTGCCTGATTGAGTAATAACTGCCACGTCAATTTTTTTTACCGTTGTCATTTTATAGTACCTATATAATTTCAGATTTAAAATTACTTTTAGTGATTTTAAAAGTTTTATTACTTAACTAATCTGCTTTTTTATTTCTTTTTCCGAATCGAAAATATATTGTTAAGTTACAAATACTTTTCACTAATAAAATACACCATGTTTTAATACATTTACATTTCATTTTTAATTGTTTATTAAATGAGTACCTACATTTTCCAATAAATCACTATTTTAGTTTCATCAAAATTTAATTCACATAAACCGTGACCTTCTCCAGTTAAAAATTATTTAAACATAATTGTTCACCTATTTTAAAAATGTTTCAATGTAACGAAATTACTTAATTGACGAATATATCAGCATTTTTATAATTGTAGATATCGACACAATCTAACTAAAATAAATATCAACCGCATGCTCGTATTCCGAATAGAATTTAAAAAAAAAAGAAAGACATCATGCATAACTAGGTCACGTATCAGAAATATATGTAGGTATATATAAAAAGAATAATAAAAGTAAAAGGAAAGTGGAAAAAAGTCATTCGTCTTGTCCTTTACAAGTGGGGTGGTGGTGATAACACGACTTTTCCACGGTAATTACTATTTCATTGATAGTTGTAGGTGGACACTAAATGCGTCACTTGTTGAGTGACGTGTCCTAAAAGGCCAATAAGTTCAATAATTTCGTTTTTCGTTGATGTCAGGCAATCGAATCATATTTAAAAAAAAAAAACAAGGCAGAAGACAACCGATGATTTTTCGTTCACAAAATTTTTAAAAGAAGAAAAATCACATTTCGAATGTCAGTTGATTGCCGTTTCAATAATTCAATTTGAAAAAAAAACAAATAATAATTAATAACAGTATAGAGTTCTCATTCAAACGGCGTTTATTCTCTTTCATGTGGATAAGTGATCTCATGAGGACACTGTCATCATGGACAGTTCAGGAAGGGATCCAAAAGGCAACACGAAATTTCCACAGCAAACCACAGTTATCAATTATTATTTCAACGTCGCAGACAATTAGTGTATGTAACCTTGACGATTTAACCCGTACGTATTACCACAACTTACCATACTCAAATGTTCATCTGTAATGTTTGTTAAATTTTCCGAACAATTAAATTCTTAAAATAGATATTTTGTTGCAATAAAAATTTTTTGAATTCATTATTTCGAAAAAACAAAAAACACCAAACAAATTTGAATTTAAATTGATGTACATAAATATTTCGATTTAAAATAAACCCAGCAATAACTTATTGTAAATCACCGAACACAGGAAGTAAATATAAAACGCACAGAAAAGGACACCAACCAACCGTTCAATGCAATGGTCAATTCGATAACTGGTGAACGATGTTCGAAATAACTTCAATTTAACTTCCCACATATGCGGTCATCCCCACCGGAATTGAAGGGGTAATTGGTTTAGGTTGTCTTCATTGGACAGGACAATATAATGTTGTTGTTGTGTGATTAAATGGAAGGCATAGAAATTTGTTTCGATGACCAAAGGACTTCTTCGTTCGTATTCATTTACTGTGGCCATCCGTTCCGTTGGTGTTCAAAAGCAAAATAATGCACTTTGATTTAATATTATGTGTGTCTTGTTTTTTACATGTCAGGACTGGAGTGCAGTTGGGGATTGTAAATAATTAAATAGTCCTATGAATCAAGTTTGAGAAATAAAACGAATACATACGTAATATTAATTGATCAACTTATTTGAATAATTAGTGTTCGTAAACGTGATGTAGGATAAATTTTCCATCCATATCCACACGAATGTTGTATCTTTTTTTAGAAATATTACAGCACTTCATTTCTATTATCGATATTTATAAGAACAAAAATAAAATTATAAAAATATCTCTAACGTAATTTCTTTATTTGATTTCGATTGGTTTTGTTATTTGGTGTGAAATGTTCATGATTGGACATTCACTAACCATCACCTTCGTCAACATACAAAATAAATTGTTCAAGAAAAATTTTAACAAGTTTAAAAGTAAGACAAATAGCGTTAACAATATTTTCACATTAACTTCTTTAATTTAAAATTTATATTGTTAAAGTTTGCAATATTTCTTGTCTGAACGTTTCTTAGAACATAATAAAGTTGGTCCTTGTTTGTCTTTTAATGCGTCTTGAATCCAGTTCTTATGACCATAAATGTTTGTGTAGACAGCAACTAATTTCGAATTTGTAGTCTCCACATCTTCATCATTTTTGCCATATGACAAAACCCCAACGATATGTCCTTCATGAATAAACGGACCTCCAGAGTCTCCTCTTGATGGTATGGAACGGTTGTCCTCATCATGAGTGCAAAAATATTTGCCTTCTTTAAACTTGTTTAGAGGAAAATATTTTTTACATTCATTTAAGGAAAGTATTTTCAAATTTGTCTTCCTCAGGGTGTCTGATCGAACGCCTGTCTCCGTCCAACCCCATCCCATCGCAATACCATTTAAGTTCTCCAGTTTCAAGTGATCCAACTGTAAGAGGGCCACTTTGACGTTGGGTCCCAAGATGAGATCCTCTTCCAGCCAAAGAATTGCAATATCGTGTGGATGAAATTCTCCTTTCCCCCATAAAGGTATTTTAAATTCTTTGTAATCCTTGTGAATTCTGTAACTCTTCACTTGTCTCCGTTGGGGACGATGCAAGTCTAGTCCTTTAAGTTTTGAAACACCCGCAATTACTGTAACTTTGTATACACTATGTTTTTCACCCAGTAAACAGTGAGCTGCAGTGAGGATGTGTTTTTTCGAAAGAATTGATCCTCCACAGCGGGATGAAGGTGTTGTTTGTTTATTGTCATGCCAGATTGTCATGTGAACTGCATAAGGAAACCTCCGGATATCCTCGACCTCATCTCCATAAATTATAGGTGATCCGAATGCAAAACTAGTGCACGCTACAAGGAAAAGGATTAAATGTAGCAACATTCTGGCATCGCACAAACTCATTCACTGTGAAATTGAATTCATTTCTGGAGGTTTTTATAGCGAGTTACACTTCTACGTGGAAAGAACGAAACAATGAAACCAAATGAACAAATGTTTGATGAACAAACAGACTTGAAACTATGCAAAATTGGTAGGAACGTAAGAATTCAGTCACTAACTGTTTTTGGTTTTTTTATTTAGATATAAAATACAAATTTCGGTTAGAGATAAAACATTAATTTCTGTAAGTCTTAGCACTAACAGATACATCAATTACAACAAATTAAATTTCATACCTTTGAACCTAAATAATCAATAGCAAAATACGTACGTTTACCATTTTTGAAGAAGATATTTTCTAAAATCTGAAGTTGGAACCATTTTTGACATGCTGTAGATTGATGGTCCAAAATATTTGGGTTTTGTCTCATTCGATGCAGAATTCAATGTTCTACAAGCTACGACTTTTATATAGAATACTTTTATGATAAACAGGTAATTTTTGAAGATATTTGAGCAAAACTGGCGTTGAAACGAAAGTATATGGAAATATGGAAAATTGGTCCAACTTTGACGTAGTGTACCTTGGTAGGGGGTAGTCCAAAAAACTCACTCTTGGTGTTATTCAATGCAGAATTTAACGCTCTAAAACTTTTGTTTGGAGCGGTTTTTCTAAAGTTTGATATTTTAGAAGATGTCAACGAAAAACCGCAAGAACATCCCGTCTGGACCACATTTTTTCAAGATTGTGGCCGTTCCCCAACTCGGATTTTTTGGGACTTTTGGTTGGTCAATATGGACATCATTCTGAACAATTTCCAGGAACTTTTTCCCTGTTAATAATTTTGTCCGGGTCAAACCGTAATGGCACTTGACTATTACGCTTAGCACTATTTCTTAGAACTTGGGAGCCCGCTCACCATGTCCATGGATGGCTCACTGAGGCTCACAAATTCCTTTAATGTGATCTCAGAATACGAGATATTTACAAAATATTTGGTTTTAGGGATAACAGGTGACCAGCACGCAGTTAAAATAGAGATTTCATATCTTTTGGCGAAGAGTTAAAAAAATGTCATTTTTCAACTCGCTTTAGCGGCTTATACGGGTTGTCTAAATTTCAAAGTTTATATACCTACTCATTTTATAGAATATTTTGTGCACTTTCATTTGGAATATGGTTAAGTTCAGGCTAAAATGCTTAGTTTTCGAATTATATTAAAAAGGAAAACTAAAAAAGTGCCAAAATTTGGCGGTTTAGGTCACTCCTGAGTTAAGCTCGCGTCTGGCGTGGTGGCAAACCTCAGATTCGGATTCAGCACCCCCAAAAACATAAAATAAGATAGAAAAACCCACTTCTATATCTTTTTTCTGAGAAAACTCCCTATTTACTGGACTAATTGTACAGCAGACGATTAAAAAATGGAAACATTTCCAAAGGATCAAGAGTTTTCTTAGATGGTACTTGTTGGAACGTTAACGACATATTTACGAAAAACGAGAAAAACACACTTGTTTTGTTCCAAAAATTTTTAAATTTTGAACTTGACGCGTTTCGCCTAGTTAGGGCATCATCAGGTTACAGTTATATTAGTTGCATATTTAAAATATTTTATTAATATATTATTTTTTTATTATTTCAAATTTTAATTGTGTTATTTATATTATATTCATAACAAAAGAAATTTGTCGATTCAATAAAATTATTACTCAAACTGGGAGTTCTGTTTGCTCACATTTAAACACTTTTGTGAAATTTACTAACCCCATTCAGTATGTTTGACAAATTTTTATTGTTAAGTTGATAATTTCTTTTTATCATAATTACAAATTTTTATTTATTTGAAAAAGAGTCTTGTTGATCGTATATTAATCAGCATTCTTTTAACTAAACATACAAATTTAACATCCGACAAACGTTTTTCTTTCTATGTGAATCCTTTGTACATCATGTAGACATGGCCATATACTCGTACCACTGCAACTACGACCAACGTTTTACTTTACTCATATGCCTTTCATAATGCCTACAGACATTTACCAGTACTTAAAATTTGTTGAGGAATATTATTGTTCCTGTACAGGCAAATGATTCTAAGATAATCCGTTTTTCTAAAAAAATTATTTCCAAAAACACTACAACTGAAAAATCTCTCATACAGTGGTGTAATTTAAAAGCGGCGTAATTAGAATTTGCTTCCGGGAAAGGCACCACACAACCCTACCCCACCCCGTTCCACAATGATCTCACTCAATATACCAAAACTAATTTTCGAAGAAAAATATTAAAAAGTTTAAAAGTAAAACAAATAACGTTAACAATATTTTCACATTAACTTCTTTAATTTAAAATTTATATTGTTAAAGTTTGCAATATTTCTTGTCTGAACGTTTCTTAGAACATAATATAGTTGGTCCTTGTTTGTCTAGTAATGTGGCCTGAATCCACTTCTTATGACCATAAATGTTTGTGTAGACAGTGATTGATTTTGTATTTGTAGTTTCAACATTTTCATGATTTCCTCCGTCAGCATCATTTATGCTATATGACAAAACCCCAACGACATGTCCTCTGTGAATAAACGGACCTCCAGAGTCTCCTCTTGACGGTATGGAACGGTTATCCTCATCATTAGCGCAAAAACATTTGCCTTCCTTAAACTTATTTTCAAGAAAATATTTCTTACATTCATTTAGTGAAATTATTTTTAATATTGTCTTCCTCAGGTTGTTTGATGGAAAGCCCTTCTCCGTCAAACCCCATCCAACCGCAATACCATTTAAATTCTCCAGTTTCAAGTGATCCAACTGTAAGTGGGCCACTTTGACGTTGGGTCCCAAGATGAGATCCTCTTCCAGCCAAAGAATTGCAATGTCGTGTGATTGATATTCTGCCTTCCCAAATAAAGGTATTTTAAATTCCTTGTAATCCTTGTGAACTCTGTAACCCTTCACATGTCTACGTTGGGGACGATGCAAGTCTTGTCCTTTAACATTCGAAACGCCCGCAATTACTGTAACTTTGTATACACTATTTTTTTCACCCAGTAAACAGTGAGCTGCAGTGAGGATGTGTTTTTTCGAAAGAATTGATCCTCCACAGAGAGATGAAAGGGTTGTTTTTTTGTTGTCAGGCAAGATGCTCAAGTGAACTGCATAAGGAAACCTCTGAATATCCTCGACCTCATCTCCATATATTATAGGTGATCCGAATGCAAAACTAGTGCACGCTGCAAGGAAAAGGATTGAATGTAGCAACATTCTAGATTCACACTGAATTATTCACTGTGAAATTGAATTCACTTCTCCAGGTTTTTATAGCGAGTTATACTTCTGCGTGAAAAGAACGAAACAATGAATCCAAATGAACAAATATTTGATGAACAAACAGACTTGAAACTATGCAAAATTGCTAGGAACGTAAGAATTCAATCACTAACTGTTTTCGGTTTTTTTTTTTAAATATAAAATACAAATTTCGGTTAGAGATAAAACATTAATTTTTATAAATCTTAATACTAACAGATACAACATTTCCACCAATATGAACTTAAATGAGACGACAAATGTCTGATCTTGCATCCGAACAAAATTGTAACGGTCCTTTGCTTTTCAAAGCATCCTTAATCCAGCTCTTGTGACCAAAATCGTTTGTGTAGACTACTAGTATTTCTGGATTTGACTGTAGAATAGGTCTTCCATCCTTTCGACAAACTTTCTTCGGTTTGCCGAAGGACATGCCAACAATAACCTTTCTATAAACCACGGTCCTCCAGAATATCCTCTCTCGCATCCAGAATATATGATGACATCTATTGCACAAAGCATTTGACCTTCCTTTATTGTATGATAATTGTGCCGTAAGAAATTTTACTCTTGACTATTATATTAGGACTTAAAAGAATTCTTACTATAATAATTAGATAATTAATTAATATAATTATTAATTAGTGCATTCAATTTTGTATCTAATAGGTAGGACTTATTGAGATGGGATCCTGTGAAGGCACATTTTGTAACTAGACCTTGCAAAGTCGAGAAAGGCGATGGCGATAATACTTCTAAGAAGAATACAAATGAAATCGATAAAAAAAAATGTTTTAAGCTTTTATGCAAAGAGGAGATGAAGATGAGATTTATAAATAAAATAACTAATAAAAAAAACCAATCTAAGTAAAATTATTCTGTTGGAACAATAGAAAACGTTCCGAAAACAGCATGTTAAACAAATACCTATTGTTAACCTTAACAATATATTTTTCACACTAACTTCTACGATGTATAATATTTAAATTATTAAAGTTTGCAATATTTCTTGTCTGAACGTTTCTTCGAACATAATTTGGTTGGTCCTTGTTCGTCCTTTAATGTGTCGTGAATCCACTTCTTATGATCATAAATGTTTGTGTAGACAGCAGCTGATTTTGGATTTGTAGTTTGTACAAGGTTTCCATGTTTTCCTCTGACCTGCTCACTTTCGCAATATGACAAAACCCCAACGACGTGGTTTTTATAAATAAACGGCCCTCCAGAGTCTCCCTTTGACGGTATGGAACGATTGTTCTCATCATGAGCGCAAAAATATTTGCCTTCCTTAAACTTATTTTCAGGAAAATATTTTTTACATTCCTTTGGTGAAATTGTTTTTAATTTTGTCTCCCTCAGGTTGTCTGATGGAACGCCCCTCTCCGTCAAACCCCATCCAACCGCAATACCCGTTAAGTTCTCCAGCTTCAAGTGATCCAACTGTAAGTGGGCCACTTTGACGTTGGTTCCCAAGATGAGATCCTCTTCCAGCCAAAGAATTGCAATGTCGTGTGATTGATATTCTGCCTTCCCAAACAAAGGTATTTTGAATTCTTTGTAATCCTTGTGAACTCTGTAACCCTTCACTTGTCTACGTTGGGGATGATGCAAGTCTTGTCCTTTAACATTCGAAACGCCCGCAATTATTGTAGCTTTGGTTGCACTCTTTTTTTCACCCAGTAAACAGTGAGCTGCAGTGAGGATGTGCCTTTTCGAAAGGATTGATCCTCCACACAGAGATGAAGATGTTGTTTTGTTCTTGTCATGTGAAATTAAATGAATGTGAACTACGTAAGGAAACTCCTGGATATCCTCGATATCATCTCCACGAATTATAGGTGATCCGAACGCAAAACTAGTGCACGTTGCAAGGAAAAGGATTGAATGTAGCAACATTCTGGCTTCGCACAAAATAATTCACTGTGAAATTGAATTCACTTCTACAGGTTTATATAGCGAATTACCCATATACGTGGAAAGAACGAAGCAATGAAACCAAATGAACAAATGTTTGATGAACAAACAGACTTGAAACTATGCACAATTGGTAGGAACGTAAGAATTCAGTCACTAATTGTTTTTGGTTTTTTTTTTTATTGAAATATAAAATACAATTTTCGGATTGGAGATAAAACATTATTATTAAATCTATTAATCTTTGCATTTACAGATACACCAACTTCAACAAATAATAAAATTAAAAGAGACGACAAAAGTATTTGTCTGATCTTGCATCCGAACAAAATTTTAACGGTCCTTCGTTTTTCAGAGCATCCTGAATCCAATTCTTGTGACCAAAAACGTTTGTGTAGATTACTGGTAATTCTGTATTTGATTGTAGAATTATTTGTCCATCATTTCGACAGAAATTGTTCGCTTTGCCCATAGACATAACACCGATAACTTGCCCAGAACCTGATATCAAAGGTCCTCCGGAATCTCCTCTCGCAGGTCCTGAACATTTGTTAATATCTATTGCACAAAAAATGTTGTCTTCCTTCATCTTAATTGTGTCGTAAAAGGTTTTACATTTCTTCTTGGATATTCTCATTATTTGTACCTTCTGCAATATATCCGACTCATAACCATCACTTTGGAGACCCCAACCAACGGCAGTTGCTTCTTCGCTGTTAGTTTTAAAATTTTTGTTTTGCAAATTAGCAACACTTACATATTCCGTAATCCTGAATTCCTGACCTACCCAGAGAACAGCGATATCATGTGGCTGTAGTTCTGGCTTCCTCGGACCGCGGTGTTTTCTCCGAACATATTCGCTGTGTATCCTGTACCCCACCACTTTCCTTTTCTGTCCAGTTCGAAACTTCACGGCAACTCCAGCATTCACTTTAATTTCCTTCAAATTTTCTAGATCACGTTGCAAACAGTGAGCGGCAGTTAGAATTTGAGTCCGAGAAATTATGGTTCCTGCACAACCAAATGATTCTGTTTTGAGTCCTTTTCGAAAAATTGTTTCCAGCAAGACTACAAATGAAAATTCTCTCATGTCCTTAACATCCTCTCCATTCATAATTGGGGAAGTGAATGCAATTGTTGCACATGCTGCAACTAAAAAGATTGAATGCACCAACATTTTACTACACGACAAATTGTACTGTGATGTGGAATTTATTTCACAGTTTTTTATACCCTTCAAAAAATCCATGTCTAAATGATCGTTCTTGTGGAACGTTTGTTTACCAACAGATGTTTTATAATTTTATTATTTCATATTTGTTACTAACGGTTGATAAATAAATTTCGTCATCAATATTTGCTTTTGTGTCTTTAAAATTCTGTTTAGTGTTTGGTGAATGTTTTTAAAAATCGTCACCGGAAACAAAACATACAGTAGTCAATAGGGTTGTAAATAATGTACGTCATGTAGGTATAAATAATTAAAAAATATTTCATATTCAAAATGTTCCCGCGTTTCTGGCATTCAATTCAACCTACTTGAAAGTTGAAGCAGGACATGCGCTGTCCTCTTGTGTCAAAACGACAAACTGAAAGTAACCAAGGATCGATATCTTCCGCATGTGATTGCATTGAACGTGAAAATAACTATCGGATTTCTTAATTTCTTGTGTTGTACATAACATAAAATATTTCAAAAAATTATCTAAGCAATTGTTAAAAGTGTCTCTTGTTAGATAAGAAACGTGTGTCGACCTCAGCGCTTGACACCAAATCTAATACAATGTTGAAAGTTTTGTATTCGTCACTTGTTCCACTCTACAATATTACATTAATAACCAGATAAATTATGTATAATTATTTATTGTAGTTAAAACGCCAGAAATAACAAAGAATATGTTTCACATAAAGCGACACGTTTACTACGGGTTAATTTGTTTTGTTTTAACATTATCAAGTTTTGGTGATTTGTTTCAAGGGTCCGTTGAACAAAATGTTAAATACAGTGTGTTAGTATTTCTTTTTTTATATTCATGTATTTTGTTCAATTACAATAGTTATTAAAATTGTAGTGTACATTCTTGGGCAGAGAAATTAGGTCTTGAATTATGGCATTTAGGGGATTTTATTACGAGACGAAAAGAAGTCCAAGAGGTAAGAACATAATATTGATTTTTTTACTGTCATAATAAATTTACCATAAGTGGGTCTGTAGGTGAATCATTATGTTTGTTTATATCAATCTTTGTGCACAGGATAAACTGTTTCATTGTTCATGGGTATTTTCAACTTAAGTTCTAAAATTAAGTCTGGAAAAGAACATTGCGGATTTTTAATTGCAACGTTTAATGAATTGCGGTTTTGTTTTCTGCAACAATTTTATATCACGGAAATTTTGCAAACAATTGGATTTCTAATTTTAGTTTTAAAATCTCGAGTTCGTTTAGAAGTGCCTCAAGGTCTTTCCTTTTTGAATCCCTCATTCATTAAATTAATTACGATGCTTTAATTTGTAGCTTATTATAATATTAAAGTAACAAATAACAAGGTAAAATGTTATTTTTAGAGTTTCAAACAAGCTCAAGTTGTGCCACGAATGGGGTCCAAGATAGTTGAAAATATTGCAAGCGAAATTAAAATGATGATGGAGTTAAAAATAAGTGCAGTACGGGTAAGCAACAATTGTTTTCACATAAACCATAAATATATATTGATAGTAAAAAACATTTCCAGCGTATTATGGACACCGCTGAAAATACAGCTTTATCACATCAATACGAGAAAGCGGATGTGAGATTTTCATATTATAATGCAAAGGAAATGATTGAGCCTGGAGAGACGCCGCCAACGGAGCCGCCGCGGGATTTCGATGACAGTGGAGTGCCAAAAATCATTGTGCCACCAAAAGAAATAGTTTTAACACCAATGCAAGAGTTTTTTGACACACCAGTCAACACAACCGTTAGCACGGTTCACGTTCCTACAAACGTCTTCGACAGAGGTGAATTTTTTATTGTCACTTCAAGCAATTTTCAAAACCCAAATTAATCAAAATTCGTTGTATTTTATTTCAGCGGAAAATGTTATCAAGGATATTAAATGGTCCGAAAATTTAGATCAAATCTTCCGTGATAACTACAAAAAAGATCCAACATTATCTTGGCAATTTTTTGGTAGTTCAACTGGATTTATGAGACAATTTCCGGCATCAAAATGGGAACAAGATCCAGTAGATTTGTATGACTGTAGATTACGTTCGTGGTATATTGAAGCAGCAACAAGTCCAAAGGATATTGTTGTCCTAATGGATAGTTCAGGATCTATGACTGGTCAACGCGGAGATATTGCAAAGCATGTTGTTAACACAATTTTAGATACACTTGGAACAAATGACTTTGTGAACATCTTCAAGTTTTCCGATCACGTAGTTCCTGTTGTACCCTGTTTCCGTGATATTCTAGCTCAAGTATTTAATTATAAATTATTTCAAAGTTTATATCACGGAAACAATATTTTAATTATAATTATTTTATATACAATTTTAGGCGACATTGGGTAATGTGCGGGAATTTAAATTGGGATTGGAAGAATTTAAAACAAAAGAGATTGCTAATTATACAGCGGCTTTGATAAAAGCCTTCGAGATCCTTGAATTGTATAGAACAGAAAGCTTGGGGGCACATTGCAATCAGGCGATTATGATCATTTCGGATGGTGCTCCATTTGGTTTTAAGGAAATATTTGAGCAATACAATTGGCAAAATCTTCCGTACATGCCTGTTAGAGTTTTCACGTATTTAATTGGAAAGGAAATCGCCGATGCCAGTGAAATAAAATCAATGGCATGCGATAATCAAGGATATCATGTCGATCTCAGTGATTTAGCTGAAGTTAGAGAAGAAGTCCTTAAATACATTCCCGTTATGGCCAGACCATTAGTTCTGGGCAAATATGATCATCCTGTGATATGGACTCAAGTCTATGCGGATGTTGTGGTAAGTTATTAATGGATTTGTTATTAATTATATGATCATGAGTCCTTTTTCAGGATCCAAAAATGACAGATTGGCTCTGGGAGGTGAGACAATGTGAAGAACAGAAATCGTATTATGTTAGTTTGAGGGAACAAGGATATGCATTCTTTACCCGCGAAGAAGAACAAAAACGTATGGCACTTAAAGAAAAGAAGGTATAGCTAAAAATGTATTTCAAAATTTGTTTTATATAAAATTATTTATTAATAGATTTTAGAGCAATATACCGAAAATGAAAAGTATCACTTTATGACAACCGTTTCAATGCCAGTATTTGATAGACGAGAGAATGCTGTAAGTAATTCTTTTATAATATTTTTAAAAAAAAATTACAGTTATAATCCAGGTTAACGTAATATTATGTAATTAAATATTACAATCTATTTCAAATGGTTAAACGTATACTGCTGTTTTGTATAGAATATCACCGAAGAAGTCTTAATTAATGAAGCATACTGGGAAACAATTACACGTGAGGTACTTCTAGAACGATTAGGGTTTAAACAAATCTTAAATTATACAAATTAGTACAGTCTTCTAGATTGAGTTCAGTTAGATTTGTCAATGTTAAGTAAATATAGAACAAAAAAAAAAATATATGAGGATATTTTAATCGTATAACCATTAAAAAAAAGGACATCGTAGGAAATAGCTGCCAAAAATGGCCACTGTTGAAGCTACCATTTCCAGGTCGTAGGAAAGTTTTCGTATTTAAATTATATCGTATGTTTGTTTTAGTTTACGAGTATTTATAGTTTATAGAACGGTTATAGTTTTTACGTTCGTAGCGGTATGATTTTTATTAATAATAGTTTGTGTTTTGTAGAATTGATTTTTTTAAAAAGAAATTTTGAATATCAAACAAATATTTTTGATTGCTCTGCATTGCAACTTTGGTAAGAAAAAAAAATTTTTTTTTTAAACGACTAAATTGGTATAATAATTTTATAGTAATTCCCCGCGAATATTCCTTATCAGAAAAATTGTATGTATAAGTAAATGAAACAAAATGTACCCAATTATTATTTGCAAAATTGAGTAAAAATTGTATCATTTCATGGACAACATTATTTTCAAAAATTATATAATAAAAATATGTAAAACCGAAAACACTGACTTCTAAAAAATTAAAAATAAGTTTCATTTACACAACACAATTATACAAAATGACAAAAACGAAATTTGAAATTTATTATTCATAAATATACAAACTATATAGCATAATAAAACATTTATAGCTAGTCAAGTATTTTAGAGGATGCGAAGCATTAAAAACGCAATAAATCAATAAAAACAATTAAAAGGTTATTGTTTTAAAAATGCTTTTATAAATCAGTATATTTTATTTATACAGTATATTTGCAAATTTGATAATTTTTGATAAAACTCAATTAACATTTAAAACGCATTGTTTAATTTTGTAGAGTGAGCATTACTATAATAAAATATTATTATATATTATGCAGCAGTCTAGTGTTATGTAGAGTAAATATAATTAACCAGCGTTTATTGACGATAAATATAAAAATATATTCGTATTCCGTAGAATCATTTAGTTGCGTTTGAAAGATTAGATTTTTTTTTCATATTTTGCTCTTGTCACATTTTTTTTATTTATTCAAAATTGTTTTATTTTATTATTCTTTTATACTTTAACCAAATTACAAAATGCTTGCAATCTTAATTTGCAATGAACATTGTAAAACTATTTATTACTATTTTATTTTAAAAAATTTTTGGGCTGTGGTTACAAAAAGTGATTATTAAAAAATGTGACATTAGTGAATCGAATTCATTTCAAATCTCCCAACTTTAAATTCAATATTATAAACAATTTTTAATTTTTCTTCCAAGACTAGAATTGCAAATTTGCTTGGTGTGGCAGGTACCGATGTTCCCATAAGAGATATTAAGAAACTTTTAATGCCTTTCACGGTAATTTTGATAAGCAATTTTATTATCATTTTTAAAACCAATCCACATTTTGTGTAGCTCGGGGTGAACGGTTATGCTTTCATAGTCACCAACAATGGATTTATTCTAGTGCACCCAGATTTTCGTCCTATTGTAAGTTTTAGTGAATAACTTAGTACCTACAATAAAATTATAATTTAACCCTGTTTTAGTTTCAAGACATCTTAAAGCCGGCATACAACAGCGTGGATATGCTTGAAGTTGAATTGCTTGACGATGATAGTGAGCCCAGGGACTTCAATCCAATTCTCTTGGGGGTGAGAAGAGTATTTTTCTCAGTAAAATTTATTTTAATACTTTGTGTATTACAACAAAAAACAGATTAGAGATTCAATTATCAATCAGTCTATTGGAAGTAAATGGATAATGGTGAAACAGCACTACGACAAAATGGTAAGGTTTCATCAAAATCATGCTTGATGCAATCCTTTTAATACGTTTTTTTTCGTCAAAATAGAAACGTGTTGTTCGAATGAAACGCCAATACTTTTGGGCGCCCATCCAAAATACTCCATTTACCCTTATTGTTACATTTCCGGAACAATATGGCATAAACACCCTTCAAGTGCGCAGTGAAGATGAAATTCATCGACTTCACGTTAAGGGTAGCAATATGCTGAATTATTTCAGTGGCAGACATTGGAAAATCCATCCAGACTGGTTGGTATTTTATTTCTTATGTTTATGTAATGCAATTTTGATGTTCTATTTTCATTGCTCAAGGCTCTATTGTAAACAAAGCAATGAAACATTTCTGAGTCCCGAAATGGAGTTGCTTTACTTTTTAGACAAAATGGTGAAGCCGGGATGGAAATGGCCACTGAATCGAACATCGCTGCCTCCTGAACATACTGCAGCGATGTATTGTAAGTATAAATGTTAACAGATAACTTATTTTTTTTTTTTTATCAAATTTTTTTTTTCGAAAAAAGAAGAGAAGACAAATAATGTGAAGAGAAGAACTCAACTTAATATTATTTTCATGACTTCCTTTTCCTTTTCGAAATGGTTTCCTTATCAATAAATAAATAAAATTTTGGTTGACACGACTCCAGAAAAAGTGCGATTAATTTTTAATTTTAAATTAACAATTTTTATTTTTTGACAAATATAATTTGAAATAGGAACTTTTTGTTTATCATTTATCCAAAATTACAAATTCACAGCTAACTCAAGCGCAGGCCGAATTCCACCAGTTTCAGATAAGGACTCTTACTATTGTGAGTAGAAAAGAACAACAACAAAAAAAATCCACCAAAATAATGCAATACCATTATTTATCTTGCAACGATAAATCAGCACCAAAATAATTAGACGTTGGCTTGCATTTGATTACTGCACTGTGAAAGTATTTTTCGCACAAAATCCACATCGAATATAAATAAAATTAATAATTTATGTTTTTGTTTTAATTTTCGTTTAGTTTGTTTTATAATCAGCACCAAAGTCTCCCTTGTGATCACATCCCTCACTTATTAACTAATTTGTGTAAATAGAAAATTTCGCACAAAATGCACAAAAATCACAAAATATTCTTGCTGTAGGCAAAATCGAAATTTTTTCAAGCACTTATTTTTGTCAATATTGACAATAAATTTAATAAGTATAACAAATAATAATAATGAGTTCGTAGATAATAAATTTTTAATTGTAATATTGCATACCTAAGTTTGAAAATTTATTTTTGGTTGCATGCACGGATTTTCTGTTTTTCCTGAGAGCGCTTAATTAATGAAATTAATTAAAACATTAATTTTTTCAGGTGATCGATATCTCATGCAATCATTGGTTTTTGATGCTAGAGTTACAGAATGGTTTACAAAAAATACCAGTTTTGGAACAAAGGACGATAAAGGGTAAGAATCAATAAAGAAAAACAATTGTTTTAACATCTTGACCAAGTTTAATGAACATTTCCTTCATTAAAACAACACAAAAATACTGCCTAATGTACCTACGTGTATTTATATGATAAATTTAATATTTCGTGGTTGGAAATATTTAATCAATTTAATGTGTTTATAATTTATTTAAAACAAAAATAACTTTATTTAAATATTTTATTAATAATTACTATAAAGATGATACACATTAAAAACAATTTTCCGTAATAAAAACGCTGCAAATTTTCTAAGGGATTACATTTACATATACATTTTTTTTTAAACTATTGAACATTAAAAAATTATATAAATAATTCGCACACTTTTACTGGAATAGTCCAAGCCCAATAGCAGTGTTAATGGGTTTGATACCAAGGTAAATTCGTTCATCTTCAATAGCCAGATTCAACCGTTCATTTAATATCATTTCATCCAAATCACAAATATTTATTTGTTAATAATATTTAATGTTATCAGGAATGAATTCAAGCAACGTTTTGGAATCACTGTGGCATTCCTTGCAACTCATAGCGGTCTTACCAGATGGCATGAATTTCATTTGAATAAAGTTGATGAAATCCGACCAGAGTAAGCTGCAAATATCCTTATATAAATAAATTCAATTATATTGTTTAATTTAAAAACATTTAAAGACAAGAGTTTAGTACTGAAAACAGTCGCTCAATTGATGAGATTTGGTACAAAAGAGCTGTGGAACAACATTTTGTAGAACCTCAGAGTTTCGTTTACTCTGTTCCCTTCGATAGTGGAGGTTGGAGTTCTGGATGATTTAAATAATATAAATAAATAATTTGTTTATTGTTATTATTCAGAGAATCCACGGGAAACTTTAGTGACAGCAAGTCATGCCGTTTTCCATACTGAAGGAGGAAAATCAGCTCCAGCCGCTGTTGTTGGTTTTCAATTTCAACATTCCGCTCTGCACACTCTCTTCAGAAATATTACGGGCAATGTACCAACTAAAAAATCATAATAACAATAGTGGGGAATTTTATATAAACTAATGCAAATATATTTCAGTGTGCTGACTGTAAGAAGACGTGTGCCTCTGATGAACTAGATTGCTATATCCTGGACGATGATGGATACGTAATCATATCTCCCAGTTTGGCGGATACTGGAAAGTTTTTTGGTGAAGTTAACGGAAATATGATGTACCGTTTGATTGAGGAACGTATCTATAAAGAGGTTATCATTTATGATTACCAAGCAGTATGCTTTGAGGATAAAGGCAATGATAATGCCTCAAATAGACTTTTAGCTGTGAGTTGAATGAAAGGGTTGTTTCTGAACTTATTGAATTATTGTTCTTTCATTTTCTTGTTCAGCCATTCATGCCATTCTATCGTTTACTGCGATGGATATTTTACTCATTGTGGTTCTTCTTAAAAACGCAAATAATTGAAGTTGAAGCAATGGATAATTATTTTGATGAAAATTCAACAGATTATAGCACAAATAATAAGGAATGGCAGAAGAGGGTTCAACTGAATAGAACTCGATTGCAATCATGTGATCATGTTATTCAACTTTATAAATTATACAATGAGAAAGATAAATCAGTGTTTAAAAAGCCAGCAAATGGATGCGAGAGACCTTTTGTTGTTATACCAATTCCTGCCAGCAATTTAATACTTTTGGTTGTTGATGCAATATGCCCTAGAAATGATCCTCCAGTTAAATTATCAACAAAACCAATACCACAAGAATATTCAAATATTAGTTTGGCATGCCACAAGCCGCAATATCCTAGAATACGTCCTTCAAGTTGTATAAACAAACATGCAAATGTAAGTAGAAATAATAAAGTTTTTTATTTAAAATTAATTAAAAACGAAAAAATTCTTACACATTTCAGGAGAGTTCAATCGAACTTTGCGGTCACGCCAATTATTTGTTATTAAATTACACACTAATGATGTTAAGCATGTTATTAACAGTAATTTCTACGGTTAATTGCTTTTAATTAAAAGTACCAAAAAATTTAGGATCTACTGTAATTTAAGGCATCACTTAGCTTTTGTATATTTTAATAACTTCTTGTAAAATAAAAATAAATGTAAATTAAATATATTAATATTATGATTAATTATTATAAATATATTTATAGATTTTTGCTGGTTTTTATGAATATAATCAGAATAGTTGAATTTTATGAGTCATTTCTCAGCATTCTATGTGAATTTTATTCTGTTAAAATTTTGTAAAAATATATATTATAATGAAATATGAAATGGAATATTTTATTTATACAATTTTTTATGGAATAAAATTATGGAAAAGTTACTAATATTTAAATATTTTTTTTTTGCCTTTGACGGAAGATTTCTTTTTATATTTATAGTTTTTATCCATTTGCAAATTTTTGAAACCACCTTTTTATACCCCAACCAAGTTTTCGGATTTGTTTAAGTGTGTAAATTATCATCAAACAGAAATTATGCGAAAAATTGGAAAATTCAGAATATTTCTCTACTATATTAATTTGGCCCTTCTAAAGGTCATCCAGTAAAACAAAACTGGAGATGTATTTCAGCTTCAGCTTCCCCCACCTGATAAAATTGTTGAAGAGTGTTAAACAGTTTGAACACAATCCACAGCAACTTGACAATTCGGGGAATGCCAATGGCGGTCATTTGTGCAGAGGGAGGCCATTTTGAATAATAATTTCTTTTCTAGTTAAAACTGCTTAATTCCGATCTCTTATGTTATGGTAGGCCTTACTGTAAGTTAGAACAATTAATTTAACTTTTCATTTATTCTATAAGTGTCTTAACCAAAATTTTCAAAAAAGGTAAAAGCAACCATTTCAAACTTTTTTTTTGTTACACTTACGATATGAAGTCTTTCATTGAAAGGATACTCAGTATAAGAAAAGAGTTCAATGCAATGATTAAATAAGTAAGGACAATTTTGGTATTAATTTTTTTTAAGTTACTTCTTAAAAAAAAATCCTGTCTTTCTTCGGAGCAAGTTTGAAAAGGAAGAGATATTTTTGAACGGGAATAGTGACCAATACAATACCCGCATATCCTTGGAAAAAAAGAGAAGGTAGATATGTATTATAAAATTTTCAAAAGTTAAACCATTTTAAACTTCATTTAATACTGAATATAAATCACAATAAAAATTTCACATATACAAAAGTGCCTTAAAATAAAAATAAATATTTACACACCCTAAACTATCACTCAATGGCTTCAATTATTTCGTACTCGTCATCCAATGCGTGATCATAATCAATATTGTACTTGTTTTTTATTTTACTCTTGTATACTTGCAGATCATCAGTTATTGAATTTCGATCGGTTGTTGTATCCATTTTATACATATTTGAATTACTGTATTTAACTGACCCTCTAAATTGTGGTTTTGTCATTTTTCGATAATATTTATTATTTGCTTTTGAATCACGTAAACTATTTCTTGTTGTTTGTTTTTGTATTTGTAATTGTTTTGTTCCAATAGTATCATTCCGATAACGATCCTTGTATCAAATTGGATTTCCATCGCCATCGCGGTATAATTCCTCATTATTTTTGTAGAGTTGCTCAGATGAAGGACAATTGACATTAGTCCACCAGTCACAGACGCGATAGGCTTGATTGAAAACAGTTCCATTCGGACAAAGGAAGGAGTAGATATGTCCTGAATGTAAACACCAGTGCCAAACCTATTTTGAAAATTGTTAAACTACAATTTACATAAAATTAATGAGTCAAACACTCACTTGACATCGTGTCTCTGTATCTGCATAATATCCCGGCAAACGTCCTTGACACGAAAACGAAAGTCCTTTGGGGACACTATCATATGCCGGATAATCAATTCCAGGCATAAAGCCATCAATTTGCTGTAATTCAAGAAAAAATTAAATACAATTGAAAATTTACAAAATGATGTAAATAATTTGCATTTTGTTGAATTTTGTAATCCGTTGTTCTGGAATAAAAAAAAATAATTTCAATGGTTCCTTCTCCAGATCATGAGGATTCAAAATGATAAATAAGTGAATGCAAATGATGACAAGGTAATTGGACAAAAAGTCTTTTGTAATTCAACTTTGCAGCTTCATGTTTCAACGCCTCGCGTTTCCTGAATGGACAAAAGATAAATTGCATCTCATCGCACTTCAGTGAACAAAAAGAATAAATATCAAACAAGAACCAAAAGATAGTATTTTCCTGTAATTAAAATTCGATTAAATTTTGTAGTTTATTTGCCTTGAAATTTGATTATAAAATAGTTAAAAGAGTTTCGAATCGGTTTATTGAATACCAAAATATCTAGATCTTCTTTATGAACAAATTTGGGTCAAGGTAACATTAAAACGGTTTCACAACAGTTTAAAACAAATTCAAATAAAGTGCAAAAAGTTTATTCGGATGTATTTTTAATTTCTTCATTTTAAACTCGCAGGAAACACTAGATATATGCCTATATTTTTTTTTGTAAAAAAACATGCTATAAAACCACACAAAAGATTTATGTAACGCACTAGTGATTACAAAAGCGGGTTAATTTAAATATTGCATGTGCATATTCTTTACTGCCCCCATTGTGAAGCAGCATTAATGTTTCATTCTTCTATAGTTTATTACTTCACTTTTTTGGTTCACTAAAACAAACTAATACTTACTCCACTCGCAAATAAGTTCAATAATCCAAAAACAATAACAACTCCTATTTTTTGAAATTTGGTCATCATTTTATTTTGGTCTCCTTTTTTTCTGCTCCAATTGGATATATTTTTTTATTTGGATAATTTGATTACTTCCTTTGGATACTTTGGCTTCTAATGCACTTCTTTTTTTTAATGCTCAAACTACTTGTTATATAAACACGTTTTCCCAAGAATAATATATTAGATTAACTTATATTATACAATAAAACTGTTGGTATTTGGTAATAAAACAACGTTTTGCGGAAGGGGATTACCCTAAATGCTATCAAAACACGACCGGGAAGAACGAAGTTTATTTCGCACGAAGAACAGTAACAAAGTCGAAAAAATTCGCAACAACATTCATTTTATATGATGCTAGATTGTGCCATCTCCTACCTCTGCACCATTCTGCTCTCGTTGGAGTCCCCCATTGAGACGCTCCAATGGCGGAGTGGCCGTGGATCCGGTGATGTTATCTCCAGACATATTAGGTGAACGCTAATTCTCATCTCAAAGCGGGATGTGCAATACCGCGCGGATAGATTGACAAAGACGTCTGCTTGCAATCAGTTCTGCATTAATTCTCATTGTCTTCGGCAGTAAGTAATTATTCAAGTTAGTCTTTCACACATAGCGGATCCATGATGCCAACGAAAAGCTCACCTCAACTCTGGGGCCCGAGCGCAATGCGTGGGAAATTTTCGTTTGGTCTCCTTTTTCGTGTTTTTGTTGTTATTTTGGTTGCATTTTAGTTCTGTGAACATTTTTTCTATTTGTATCTCAGCCCTTGACAAAAATTTTTTTCTTCATTTATTTTTATTATGTACTTTGAACTAGTTATTATTTTTACCTGAAGTTGTAATATAAAATGGAGAACATCATAAAAACATAAAAATAATTGTATTAAGCAACTATTCCAAAAATAGTCCTTAATAAAGCCGAAAAACACTGAGAAGCACATTACAATTATTTACCACCTTTAACTCATTACACTCATTACTCTCTCACGTTGAGATTTCAATCTCGGCTAATAACAAAGGAAATATGCCTACTTTGTGATAATTTTTTTGAATAATACAAAAAAACAATCTTACAAAATTGTTTCAGTGGCAATATGAAATAATAAGCCTTGGGCAATGATTAACAATTCGGTTAACGATAGTTATCTGTCTGTTGTCAATCCAATTTCCAATTTAGCGGTTGGTTGGAATTTTGGCTTTAATCATTTTGATATTATTAACATTTACAAAATTCTAAGAAGATTTTCTCACAGTAGTTGCTTCATCGATTTTAAAAATTAACTGAATGATGAATATCGCATTTGTTTTGTTGGATTATGCAATGTGGATAGTGTAAAAAATATCAAATAATTTTGTATTCCTCAAGGTTTCCAATTTGCAACAGGATGCATGGTTTTTATTGTAGAGCGGAAGATGTACTGTTTTCAAGGTTTACCGAAACCCTTTTTTATTTTCTGCAATATTATTATAAGCTTTCATTAAGGTCAGGAAAAAAAATTTATATTAACAAATAAATTGGAACTTTAGCAATGTTGCTATAGTTGCTACAAATGAGTTTTTGTTTTTTTTTTTAATTTTAGCCTAGAAAAGAATTTGAATATTACATAAAAATATACTTAAAATTGTATTCTTGTAATTATAACAGAAGGCGCTGATTTCAAAAAGTCATATTTGAATTTTGGTGATATACAAAAAAATTTTTCAATAAATTTTTATTATGGGATCAGAAGAAGCAAATCAAAATCAAAACGAGGATGTAATATTAAGCAATATACATACACATATTATGTATAATTTTTATATAATATGTAATATCAATTTTTTTTCTAGAATGATTCACTTGGAAAAGCTTGTCTTGACTTTATTGTACAAAGCATCCAACTTCCTTGTGATCTTTCAACCCTTTGTTTGGTCATAATTATATTCTTTGTGGCTTGGCAAATTTTCAAATTTATTAGAAATCTAATCTCATTCATTTTTTGGCCAATTGTTTATTTATCGGCAGTATTTGTGAGTTAATAATTTTCACTATGTAATATAATAATATAATTTAATTGTAAAATTACAGGTATTTATTTCATACATGAAAGGAGACAATGTATTTGTACAGCAATTTTGTTCAACATGGTTTAATATTATAACAAAGTCAGTCAGTTTTTTCTGTTCTTTTCTAACCAATCAGGGATGATAAAAATTGATGTATGAACTCGTAAGTGAAATATTTAGTAAATAAAATCAAATTTATGACGGTGTTTATCATTTATTTCTTACTACCTTATGCACCCGGCTTACAATTAGTCCAGTTCTCGATCTATATTTTGTATATTATATTGAAAAGCAACCGTCACTTATATAGATTTTATACAGATTTTGCACAGTGTTTGTAGAGTCGTAAAAATATATCATTCACATCGACTTCACCCATTCTTTTCACATAATTTTGGCAAATTTAAACTGCTGTATTTTTTTTTTCAAACTCATTATTATCAAATAAATGAGCTACAATTCCCGCATACAGCGACTTCATCTACCCTATCCCTCTTATTCCTTAACTTGATATCCCGCACCTGGTCCCGCACCATATGTCTATATAAATTGACTCAAGTATTTGTGTCTTTGCCAACCTATATTTGGACAGCTTCCACCCGTTTTCGACCATTTTCAGCCCCTGTATAATTCTTTTCCCTCAATCTCTATTTTTATCACTGAAATGCATTTTGAATTCCTTTTACACTGATACTCTAGACCCTGGACCCAGACCTTAAAAAATGACTTAGCTATCCCACTTCCTTCACCCCCTTAAAAAATTGAATTTAAAAAAACCGCTTCTTATTGAGCACTTACAAAGACATCATTAAAATAAATATAGAACTTCTACAGTAGGTTTCTCCCAACTTCCGTTTACAATTTTAAGTCTTCACACCCCCATGAAAGTTGAATTTACTATGGCAAAATTTGTAAAGTTACAAATTACACAGAAATTCAATGCTTCGGTGCTTCCCCAGATACTGTGATAGGTGAGTCAGTCAGTCAATCAGTCAATCAGTGGTATTTGGCTAGTTTTAAATTGTATATAATAGATTATTTTTAATTATGGATATTTTGAAGATGAATGTAATTATTTTTAAATTATGTATTTAAGTAAAATGTGTAGGTCAAAAGAATTATGTTGCATTTACCTTCATTTTAAAAACATTTAAAATTCCCAGCAACAAAACTCAATATAATAAAAACAACATTAAAATGAATGCAATAGGAAATATATTTTGCAATTTCAGTCGTGATCCAACCGCTTACATTGCTCCAATTTTATTGGAATTGTAATGGGGACATTGCAACAACAACAGCAGAACAACAACAACAACAATAAAAAATTGCATCCCATGTGCGTCGTGACAAAGTCTCATTCACGGACAGGTGAGTCTATTGGCAATTAGAAGAAGATTCCTATGAGAAAGTTGAATGAAAGTTACTCGAACTTGCATCTCTTCTTGTCTCAGACATTTTGATAGAGAAACCAATGTTGAATCTCTTCCAATATTGTGCATCGTTCACGGGTATCGAAATAAGGTAACGGAACGAAATACATGAAGAAGACACTTGGAATATTGGTTTCCAGGTCTTCACTGGATTTCCTGTGCCCAATGGAGAACATCCGTGGTCTTGTAACACATGCGCATCAAGATTTAAGTTTTTAGATTTGTAATTCCAGTTCTGGTTAAAATCTGGTCCCACTCCTGATGAATGATCGTTTTCATACCAACATGTCTGATCATCATAGTATTTGTGGATGATGGCAGATGGCGTTGAGAACACGAGGGTGAAACAGAAAAGAATTGAAACCAGCCAACACAAAATTATGGTTGAGAGGAGACTTCAAAACATATATTTGTTTAGCTCTGCTCAACATTATGGTGTCACACCAATTAATATATTCAAGAAAAATGATACTATACAGTTTCTCTTTCTATTTGTTTTACACGGTTACATTTGTTTGCATGTGTGCGTTACTTATAAAACTTCTTTCCAACTCTTAATCAAACTTTAATCTTTCCTTGAACTTGAGACGAGCACCACCCGGCGACAATACTGTCTGGACATGAGACTCCGGTAGCGAAAACATTTTATTTATATTATTTTATTGTTTTGAACACGTTAATTTGTTTTTAATCAACCGTTGTGAATAGTGAAACTGTTATATTTAATTAGTTAACGAATGCGTGTCGTGTCGTCTTACGATAAATAATCAATTCAATACAATGGATTTTAAGATTTGTGTACTTCTCCTGGGAACTGTTCATTTGATGTTGGCAGAACAAACAACACAAGAAGGTAAAGACTATTATTACGGGCCGGTGATTTTAGAAGTGTAATTATTCTACAATATCATGCAAAACAGTACAAGAAGAAAAAAACTAGTGCTATTGTATGTTCCAGTTCATTAGGATAATTTCCTTCTGGGCGGATCGATTTCGTTAACTCGATTTAAATTTGCCATGGTGGACAATGTCCGCAGTTTTCTCTTATTCCCAATTCAACAAAATGATATGCACGCGTGATGAAATTTTCACGCGATATCGCCGCAGTTTCATTCACAGCACCCAAAAAGACGAGATAAAAAAAATTAGTGTGCTCTGACCATCACTTTCGGTGAGAATTTACATTGGTTGGGCAGTTTTTTATTTTGTTTTTTTTTTTTTTTGGTTACATCTTTTAGTGCAGATGCTCGAGGTGAAAACGAAATTTCAAAGAAATGACTCAAAAACCTTTGTTCTGGAAGTGAGAGAAGTTTTTGTTTTTGTATGTTTAAAATATTCAGGTGCCCATATGTGAAAAAAAAATAGGACAAGTGATTTCATTTGCATTTCCATATCTTGAGCAATTACGCTTTTGAAAAATTAATTGGAAGAACTGAAAGCAACTTCAATGATTTCATTGCCACCCACATTCCACAGAGTATTTGGAAATAACTTTGAATTTCGATCTGAATCCTAGACTCTAGAGACATTTTGTTTACTGAAGCTGTTTTGCACTAGTAGGAACAAGCAATTGAGCAAATCTACCGAAATTGAACTTTCCTTCCGTGTGAAAGTTGACATGCTTAAAACATCGCCACCAGCAGCGATTCAAGAATTTTAATTGATCGTCATCCTATTGGGGTCTTGCGGAACATTACGATGTTTATTTTAGGTTTCATCACTTAAAAACTACGTATAAAGGTGATTTGTTGATGTTGGGATGCACCGGTGAAAAGTTAAGGAGGCGTGAATATCATGTTACTTAATGGGGTAAAAGCGAACAATTAAAGAATAATTAATACAAATAATTAGATTGAATCAATTTTTTTTTTTTTTGAACTAATTTCTTTTTCATTTAGCTTCTGAACAATCACCATATCTTCAATTAATTCTTTGCCCAATCGAAGATCAGCCTTGGGAGTGCGCAAGACAGAATGGCTTAAGGCTTTTAAATGATTGGAATATTAACTTAAAGGAACATTGGGAGGAGCTTAAGGGTGAGTTGAAAAATAATAATTATAAGTTGGATGATTTTTTTATTAGATTAACTCTATTTCCGATTAGTAAAATAAAGTTTGGTATAATATATTATTATTTTATAACTAGCAGGTACTCTGGGTGCGTTGATTCACCCGTGCCCTCCTAAGTTCCTACGCTTTCTATTTGAAATAATATAATTTTTTGTATTTGCTTAGTGTTTCTTTTAAAAAAAGACCGTTTGTAATTATTGTGTTTTCTTGTGTATGGGTATACACTGTCTGTATATTTTGCAAATCACCACCCTTGCTTGACTGAAAAAAACTAGGTACTTCCAAGCGCGACGTACATTACATATAGAACCGTTTTCGTTATAGGTCGGGTTACAATATAGTTGGTTAGTCTTATTGAAATTTTTCATACAAACTTTCATCCCCTATTTTACCCCCTTAGGTGTGGAATTTCAATAACATCCTGATACATGTGTTCCTCTATTTCTAACAAAAGGCCAAATACTAATTTTCGTGAATGTTTTACTTCAAGAATGACGGATTTTCATACAAACTTTCATCCCCTATTTTACAACCTTTCAAAAAATCCCGCCTTGTTCCATGTATACATCATAAAGAGAACCTGTTTGTAAATTTCCAGGTTTCTAGGTCCAAGGTGTTTAGGGTGTTGACGAGTCAGTCAGTTAGGATTTGGGTTTTTATGTATTAAGATAAATTTTTTTATAAATAAAAGTAAGAGGAATTCAGTAAAAATGTTAAACCTACGGAAGGTAATTTTATAATGTAGACAAAAGACATGTTGAATAATGCTAAATAGAAGCTATAAAAATACAATAACCTCTTACTTACTACAATACAGATAGTATTACTATGCATGAAGTAATAGTGTCTGGTCCACTTACCAAATGCTATTCTCAATGCCATTAATGAACGTAAGTTTACAGTCGCGGAAGTAACAAATGTAACGAGTTTTTGTTACTTACATACTGAAAAGTAATTCTGACCGGTTTTCCCAGTTGGGTGTTGTTGTTGTTGATAATGACGTAATAATCAAACAAATTAACCAACACTGATATTTGCACATACCATACATACCACATAACAGTATGATTGAAATAACGCGACCACCCCCAATTCAAAAATGGTAACATTCTACCGCTAACCGCAATCACAGAGAACAACTGTTGCATTTAAAAACTTCATTAAGTGTGAAAAAATACGTGTAGAGCATAAAAATTATTATAATTGTACTTCATTGGTTGTTGTTGTATAAGACTCCATTTGATTTTTCACAGTTGTCTTCCAGTTATATTTAACTGTAATTAATGTCACATTTCGTTGTTTGTTTCTTCTTCTTTGACCGAAATATTTTTCGCACATTTTAATAATTGTTCTGGTTGACTGAAAAGAACAAGAAGTTCAATGACAATGACAAAAGAAGACTTTGCAAAACGGAACCACCAAAAAAAAAAAAATTAATTGTGCGGTTTGTCACGAATCCGTTGTGATCATTTATCATAACCTGAGAAATATTAACGATGGTTAAACAGCAACAACAATTGCATAATATTTTAACCGTAGACCCGTGCTTGCTTTTCACTTTCCTTTAAGTACTTTCAGACCGTGACCTTAACTAATCTGCTTTGTGAGAAGTATTTTTTATCATAATTACAACCGAAAAAAACAGCTTTTATTGTTGTTCGTTGGTTACTTGGTGATTCAAAATATTTATACATAGATACTCAAGCGTGAAAATTAATTTCTTAAATTTATATAATATCATTATTTTTAGTTTTCTAGTAGTTTCTAAAAATCTTCAAGCTGTGTGAAAAGATGGTTTTAGTATGGAGAGATTATCAAACTAGCATCGATAATGTTTATGTAATTTTTACTATTTTAGTGGAAGCAGATCAATCACAGATTCAAACTTTGCAACAAAGACAACTTAATCTGAACAATGAAACCGCATCTTCACTGCTAGAAAAAATATCATTCGGAGCGCAATACATTCAGAGCTATCTAATCGAAACTGCAAATCGGTAAGTGATCTTCAAAAATAAGGTCAACACATTAAATAACATATTTTCGTAGGTTGTTTAAAGAATACGCAGATCTTGACGTCAACGAACAAAATGGAGGAGATAATGATCAAGCAAGTGAAACTGACGCACTTCCAAATGTGCTTGGACCGTTACTTAATGAAGATGGCGACTTACTGGACGAAAATAATGACAACTCAACCACAAGTAAATCTGCAAGAAGTGTTGGAGGTAAAAAATAGTGCATTTCACTTTTAATTTTATTACCGCCATCTTTTATTTTTTTTCTATGTAGTTGCCAGAGGAAAAAAGAAAAAGAAGAAGCTTCTCATGAAAGTCTTACTCCTGGGTGCAATAATAAAAGGCAAAATTGAGCTGCTATTGAAAATATTATCGGCTCATCTGCAAGTAAAATTCTTTGCAATTGCATTGGCTGGACTGTTGATAAACGCAGCAAAGTTTTGGATAGATTTGAAGAAGGGTCAACAGCCACAAAAGGTAACGGAATAATGATGATTTTTTAATACAAAATTTTCAGCACATTTCAGCAGTAAAAAGTGAATGTTTCAAAGCACAATATTTTATTCTATGCTATGTGAGAATAGATTCAATTATTGCAAGATCAACGCACTATCAAAATTATGTTTGATATAGCTCTAGTTCTACACCAATTACTGAGATGTTCTTCACTATAATTTCAGTTCAAATCATTGTAAATACATTTTTTAAAATTATTTATTAAGTTACAATTTCACAGTACACGATCAATTTGTAATAATTTTTGTTACAAAGCTTAATGGCGCACCAATCACAAATATTTATTTCAAAGAATAAATCTGTCTAATGTCAGGTAATCTACTATGAACACGCTCACCATCAGCACCATTACGAGGATCACGGAGATGATTGGGGCGGTGAATCGGGAGGATACTGGAAGCGTTCGATGCGATCTGCAGAAACAGCTAAGAATGATGTAAGCACTTCGGTAAGACCGTCAGAAAGTAGTTACTTTAATTTGGACAATTATGCACAGCGAATGGCGTTCAAGGGACAAACAAGCAATTTATAATATTTAATATTGGAATGTTTATGTCGAAATGTATTTATTTATTTATTTATTAATTTATTTATTAATTTATTTATTTATATGCAACAGAAACAACTAATGCACTTAAATTAAATATTAGAATACAATTAAGAATAAGAATGAAAGGAAACTTCCTAGAAGTCAAGTGGATACCATTAAATAAAATTTAGAAAACTTGAATTGGTTTTCATTGTTATTCACCCATTTTGTAAATATTATTTCAATAATTTTAGGAATAAGCAAATACCAAATTCTTCTCAAAGTCACCATTTTTATAATAGGTACAAATTTAATAATATTTTTTTTGTAAAATACTTAAACACAATTTCTACTAATTTAATAATATTTATAGAGGTTGAAAATAATGTTAAACATCTGAATTCTTCGTTGATAGCTGTATGATTTTTAGGTCGCATTGGTACAACAAAAATTATAAGAATAAGAAAATCAGTTAATGGAAAAACAATGGAAAACAGAACTCTACTTGTTATACGGTATTAATATTTATAATCTAATTAGTTAATCAATTGACTGGAATTTCAGAAATTTTATGGCAAAATTTGCTCTCATTTAGAGAAAAACACTTTTCCTTTTTGGCCCACATTTGTTCTTAATTAAATTAACGACATGTTCATGGTGTGTGCTACAATGTTATTAAAATACTATAAAACATCCGATAGAAATTTGCATATATATATATTCAAAATATTTGAAACACATTTGGTAGGTATATCTATACCTAATATGGGAATTATGTAACCGCGAATTGTATCGCATTTTGGACGATATTTATTAAAACGGATTTTAGCGGAAATATCTGCATTTCGTTAATGGTAGCCTTAAGATTTGTATCTGTGTTTAACTTAAACATAATCGGATAATCCCCTTCCGCGAATGTCACCAGTAAAATAATGTATAGTGTGTGCGAGTCTAGTAACCGGTGTGAGTTGCTGTTGCTGTGCATTACTATTTTTTTTTTTTTTTTACTTTTTGCAACTGTTGGCCTTGAATTCCAACGATATTAAGGTGTGCGAATTTCCTTGATCAATAGGAATAAATTTTTGTTTCACTTCTGTTGCAGAAGTTGTACCATACACTGTAAGCGCGTGTAAATCATTTAAACCAAATTCGGAATAAATTAATTTGGTTAATTTTCAATATGAAACAATTCTCCATAACAATTTCAAGATTTACTTCAGATCACATGAACAAATGGAAGTTGATCTACTTACTTTCAAAATGTCATCTACTAAGCATCCGAGTAGCGATCCCTCTGCGATGCGTGGGTATTATGTCAGCCTTCTGCAAAATTATAAATCCAAACAACAAAAAAACTAGGTAATGTTGCATAACTATCTTCGTCTAACTCTAAAGTCAAAACCTTTGTGAAAGAGTGGAACAAGGAGGCAAGATGCCGCGTGAGTGAAGGTTTGGGTCGCTAAGAAGAACGAGTCGCATGAATTTTCTCACAGGCATTTGGTATCACCAGCTGGTCGAGTTGAACATAATTATTATTATAAAACATTTGGAAACCTGCAGATGAACATTTTCCATCTAAATTTCCATTTAGTGGTTTTTTTTTCATTCCCATGCACATCATAATCATAGACACCTGTGTGAAGGGTATATGCAAATGTGCACACGTATTTTTCAGTTCAAATTCTGGCCTCATACCCACGAAGTCATGATACCCATCTGGTAGTGGTTACTGCAGCTAACTGTAATTAGGTTTAGTTGATCCTATTATTTCAGTAGTGTTTATAGGCTTCATGAGGAATGGGACATATTATTATATATTTTTCCTTTTTATTTTTTTTTTAAATATATTTTTACGTCACCAGCAGCATTGTGAAAGTTATGCATTTAATATGTGTGGTCGTTGGAGTGTTGAAGGCATACTACAATGCATACGAGCCAGTGATTTTTGCTGTTTTCATTTTTCAACTTACAATTTTTCCTCCCCCTTTTTCTTCTACACAGCCGCACACACCATCGAAATGTGGACAATCTGACTGCATTCAACACCGTGATCAAATGGAGGAAAGAAGTCGTCTTTCCAGCCAAGCCATCGATCCAGCACCGATCGCCTAGCCAGTGGTATACGCGGCTTTATCCGAGCAGCAATAGGTGAACATTTTTGCCACGGGATCGGATCTTTTGGTGATACACTTGAAAACACTTTCCTTCTTTAGCACTGGTACATAAATAAATAATATCATACTGCATATGTATATAAACATATTCTGTTAAAACTAGTGAACTATAAGTGATTACGTTGCAAAATTTTGTTAAAATTTTCCAGTTGTCGTTTTTTTATTTTCTAATTATTATTTTATTATTATTACTATATTTTTTTTTTTGGTGCTTTCGGTGAAAATCTGTTTTGGAAAATTTCTCTTAAGTGGAAAAATATATTTCGTGCTTGCTCCAAAGTGATGGCTTGAAACACGATCAGATTTTTCTTCACGTCCTTCATCTGGCTGATCGGTGTGCATGTTTTAAAAGAGTTTGTGCTTGGTACAGTTTCATTAATTACTTAAGTCTTCAGTGTATTGTAAAATCTGTACCTACAACTGTTTTGTTTTTTGTTCATTTTACTACAATTTTTTTCTTACTCTTTTGCTCACGTTTTGGAAAAAAAAACGAAAAAACTTCATCCTTGGTGTCCAAATCAAATTGTTGATCAACCAGAAATACTCAAGCCGCACCAAGTTCTTTCATTTATTATTCTGGATTCCATTATAGAAAAAGGTAAATTATACAAACTAATTCTAAGTTTTACTTGCATAAAACGCCATCTTTTTACTGTAAGATTAGTTTTAAGAAAATGTTGTTTTTTTGGTTAGTTTTTAATGCAATAAGCACATTTCAAGTAAAAGTAGTTTTTCACGCATTGCACTAATGCAATGGTTAAAAAAAAACATTTTGTTGGGTGTGGCAATTAAATGGGAATTGAAAAAGCAACAAAAAAACAAAAATTCATTTGTGGCGTAGTGGCAAAATGTCCGAACTCGCTGAACTGTTAAAGAAATCTCAAGGAAAATTTTCCACAAAAGATTTTTGTTTTCCTTCAACTCCCAAGTACTGTATAATTAAAAATTGTAATTTATTCACCTTTTAGACATGATAAACTCTTAGAAATAGCAAGACAAAACGATGTAAAAAAGAAGAAAATAATCACTAAGTTGCTTGTGAAAAAACGCCTTCTGCTAAGTTAATTTTCTGTTCATCCGCCAAGATCTGCAAGATCGCTAACTAATTTGTTCTTCGACATCGATAGCATTTATGTGAAAATGAAAGTAGCTGACACTTTTACATTCAAGAAGTTAGTGCTAATTTTCTACTAAATAAAAAAAACTTGTTTAATATTATGCAAAAAAAAAATAAAACATTAAAGATCAAGGTGAGTGAATCTCTGGATTCAATAGTGTCTTCTGAATTTCGCAATCGTACGCATTCAGGTTTTTGTTGATTTTTATGGATGTGTTTTGTGGAAATATTTCAAATCACTGCAAATACGTTTGCGTTGACATTCAGTTGTGATGCAAGGGGAATCCAGAAATTCAAGCAATTTAAAATATTTAAATCGATATTTGAAAGTAATTGCATTCAATTTTGAAAGTAAGCAACAATGTCTGCAGTTCATTGTATGACGGAACTTACCAAAAATAGTTTTAAAAAAAGAGAAGAAAAACACCAACATTTTTCGCAATTTGATTTCAAAACACTTGTGACGATTGGACACATTCTTCCCCAAAGCATTAAGCAATGCTGTGGATAATCTATATACAAGACGTTAAAGACACTCTCCAGCAACATCACACGCTTTGAATACAAAATGTCACGATGTCGAGTCGTAAGTGAATAATAAATTTTGCACACCGAAATAAAAGGAAATATTTATCACCCAGAACGACAGACTGTTTTGCTGAGAAGGGCGACTCTTATAAGATCATTGACTTTTATTCTTTGATGATGATGAACTTTTAAGAAATTCACTGTGCCCACTGAAAAGAGAAATATGCTAAACAATCGATTCAACATTCAACAATGTGAAAAACGATCTTCATGGGTCTACCATTGCTAGTGATGGTAATAACAACTTCATTCTAAATTTAGACCACAAGTGTTGATGAACTATTGGTTCACCGTCTACAGAATAACAGTACTCGACATTTTGTCTTGCATTTACATATATTGTTTAGAATTATAATAGCATCGTGCGAATGTTGTTTTTGCATCGATACAAAAAATAATTACCAACTAAATATGTCGTTTTTAACTTCTTCCATCATTTCTATATGGCCTTTTCCACTAGATGTAGACCAGTCCGATGCAAAAGTCTTGTGTTGAAAGCCAACAACGATGCTTTCGATTTTATTTTGTACGCACGAAATGCGGCACCACTGCTAATGGATATGTCAGTGTTGATTTCACCCGCTAATCGGTATTTATGATGAATTTGTAATTAGATCAACGTTGATTTGATATGGTTTACGTCTGGCAAACTTCCAACCCACTACTTCCCTTTCAAATGCCGAAATGTTTCCTCAAATTCATCGACATTGGCAATCGCTTTTTCTGAATGATCGTGACTTTTTGTTGTTGTTTATTTTTTTATTTCCAATTCATATTATGGGTAGATACAATCCTGAGTAGCTATTTTAAAATGGTAGTTTATATAGAAAAATTCGCATTCAAGAAGTCAGGGCTACTGGTCATAAGTCATCCCACACAACTTTTTCGGATGATTTGTGCCGCATTTGCTAAGATGAGTTATGACCAGAAAAAGTGACACAATTCATCGGATAACTTTTGTCGCATTCCGCGGATGACTTGTGACCGATAAAAATGCGTCACAATTCATCGGATAACTTTTGACGGAAAAAATGCGACTTAAGTCCTCCCATACATTTGTTAAAATATGCGTTCTAATTTATTTCGCATCGAAAAGCACGCATTATTATTTTAAATAAATTTTCGTTTAGTTCCTTTCGTAAAAAGGGGAAACACTCCAAATAATTATAAATTTATGATATATGCCAACACTTCTATTTTATTTAAATATAAAACTTTTTCTCCTATTGCATGGGATGAATTATGACCAAACAAAAACGTCACAATTCATCGGATGACTTGTGTCGCATTCCTCGGATGACTTTCGACCGGACCCCGAAATTCTAAAAGATTTGGACTTTGGATGAACGCCACTTTTATTTTTTTAAATTTTTAAAATATTTTCCAAACGAATTTTGTTAATAAATAAATGTCCTTCTATTTCCGCAGGCAATTATGCATGGAACTAAAAGCTTGGTGGTGATATTTGTTGGTAAGTAATTTATTTAAATTATCTTCATTAATTAAAATTCGAAAATGTTGATCGCATCTTATGCAATATGATTAAACCCAAAAAAAATATTTTCATAATAATATTGTCAAAAATTTCTCTGTTAAACATTGGCCTTCATGACACACTTTTTCTTGTATCATTACAACGAAATTTAATCCACCTACATTAACACTTGCACTTGAAACAATTACAAAAGTTAATAAATAATGCAATACAGGTTACGCAAGAGAATATTTCATATAGTTTATATATGACATTATCGAAGATGTCTTAATGTATTTATCTATATGACGATCAGTTTTTTATTATTTAGTAGAATTATTTCAATTGAATATCAATTTAAAACAGCGAATGTAAGAGCACAGGGTGATTAATAAATTTGATTGGAAAAATGTTATTGACCTAGAATTTTCCAAATGAATGGATTAAATAACTTGACATTCTAAAATCACATTCAAAACGAAGAGAATGTTTATCTTGAACTTTCATTGTTCATAATATCTGTAAAATATTATGGAATATATTTGAGTTTTATTTTGATTCGATTGGTTACTTTTTGATGGTATTATTATTCAAATTAAATTGCTTTGAGCAAAATCAAATTTGTGTATTTTTAAAACAGATTCAAAACCTTTTCATTTCTCGGTTTTCTTCTATTTATTTTTATGGAATACCTTATACAATATACGTATTAAATAACTTTTGTTGAATAACATAAATTCTTTGTTGTTCTTTTAAATAATTTAAAATCTTTCCGCTATTATTATCAATAAACTTTGCAGACAATTTTTATATTTATTGCGACAATTTTTGGAGGAGGTTTTCAATTAAGTTGTTAACATCTGAAAATATTTTTACGTAATAAATCATTCCATAATCATATGGAAATGTTTTTAAAAATAATTCCCTGCTTTATTTATACCATAAATAGATAAACAATAAATTCCAATAAATGTTTTTGACTGGTGTGAATCCGATTTCCAATAAGATCGTTAAAAAATAAACCTTCCATAATTCACACATTCTTCGAACGCCTCCATATCAATAATTATGGCACTTGGTCTGGCACTTGTTTAATTGTTTATACTTTATACATAATAAGAAATTATAATTCTCGTTACGTTTACAGTTTTTCTGGGTCTAACTGGCCGTGCAAATGCCGTAAAAGCAACTGCACTAATCTTCGGTAAACCTCAGCCATCGCCAACAACAACAACTGCAGAGCCGCCAATCGAGGTTGAGGAGGAGGTATGTATTGTTATTTCCAATAGCTTATTATTACATCGTCATTCAGTAGCCAACCATAATGTCTGCGTCGCCGTTCCCGATGCAAATCAATTAAGTAATCACCTGCGAAGTCAAGGAAATTTTATCTTCAGAAGTCACCCAGCAAGTTTTTATTTTATTTTTGAGGTTCACAGATGCCTCCAGACTGGATTTTGATGACTGCCTACCTTGAGGGGCTCGCCATCATAACCTACTCAGGAAAAATTAATATTGAAAAAATGAACATAAGAAAAATTTGGCGCATCGCTTTATTTACCTTGACAACGCCTTATTACTTTTATTGTCAATTGGTTTTTTTTTTTTAATTTCTTTTGCTATTGCAAATTGCTAAACTTCTCAATCGTGTTACCTAAGTGAAAGACTTTCACTCATTGAAAAATTCAATCGTGACTAAAATTTGTCTGTGTGTTGCGTTTTATATTTTTTTCCATTTGCCGTTTTTTTGACGGACAACATTAGTTGCAATGATTCTTGAAAAATGACAATCATGTCCATTTTCAGATTGTGCAAAATGTGTGCAAAGTATTTGCCATAACAATTGATTGGTTATTACGTTTTCTTTCTTCCACTAAAATGAAAATTAATTATACTTCAGTTCATGCAAATGTTTTGTAGAAATTTGGAAAGTGATTTTCCTGAACGATGATTAAATGGCGTTGACTTGATTTGTTTCTCAATTATGCAGTTATGATTTAATATATCTTACGTAATATTGTAGTGGTGTCATGTAGTTGACAGGTCAATCATATTGGATTTTTTGTTGAAGGGATTCCCCTCCCGTTCTGACGGCTCAGAATTTCGTCAAATCTTCGTTCACCTGTTACACCTTTGGTTTGCATCCCTGACAGAACTTTCAAGGATATTCTTTTCTTGATCCTTTGAACTTTTATCCTGAGCTTTTCTTATATCCTTTGAACTTTTATCCTGAGCTTTTCTTATATCAAAATTTTCCATTTATTTATAATTCGCGATTAACAATTTGCAATCTCTTTGATATTTATTGAATACCCAAAGCCTTTACTGTCGGCGGTCCTTATAGTCTTTCGGTCTAAACTGTTGGCCACATCCAGCAATTGTGGCAATTATATGTCTTACATGAGTTCGCATATTGATACAACCAGAGTAAAAAAAATCAGTCTAAAATCAGTGTTAACTAATCCCAGTTGAATTAGGAAATGGTTCACAACCGAAGACTTGTCTTCGATCGCCTTTTTTGTGTGTTGTGTTCAGATGATATTGTTTTTTATCGAACTGTTTCCGAATTCATTTTCATTTAATGGTGACTTTTTTGAGCTTCGATTCTGTTTTTTTTGATTTTGGCAAACGAGAAAATTATACATCAAATAAAACTTATTAAATTAAATCAGGGGGGAAGAATAAATAAATTTGTTTTAAGTTAATTGACTTAATCCCCTCGTCTTATGTAGTTTATTTTTTTCTGTAGTTGTTTTTTTTTATACTATTTTATACTATATGTGTAAATTACAATAATGTTTTTTAAACAGGTAACAGATGTTCCTTTGTCGGAAAATAGCACAAAACCAACACTAACTGGAATTCCTCAAATTGATTACATATGGGATCCGAATTTGCCACGAGAATTAAATGGGTAGAGTTATTATAAACAATGTTATAGTTTCGTATAAATAATTTGCATTTTTGTTCTCATCTATCAGATACAATTTATCAGATTATCCATTTTATGCCTCAGTTCCACCGATGGAGGAAATTGATTTCAAGTGTGATGGTTTACATGATGGATTTTATGCATCCGTAAAACACAAATGCCAGGTATGGATGAACAATTCGTTATACAAAACATCGTACAAAGGACTCTTTTATTTATATACTGTTTACTTTTAGTTGTATCATCATTGCCTTTATGGAGTACGATATGATTTCTTGTGTGCAAACTTTACAGCATTCGATCAGAAAACATTCATCTGCCATTTTGTGTCTGAAGTTGATTGTAAAAATTCACCAAAATACTGGCATCGGTAAATCAGAATATTGATTCTTTGAATTGATATAAAATTGCTCAATGTATTTCTGTCATTTTAGGAATGATGCCCTTTATCAAGCAGCCTCATCATCGACAACTAGCACAACGACAACAACAACAACACCAGCTCCTCTACCATCAGCCTCACCAGGATCACCATCATCCGATGATGAGCTCCGACCTCGGCCTGGTTTTCGCCGACGAAGACCACCACTAAGGCGTAGACGTCCTCAAGTTGATTACTATTATTATGATGATGATTATGATGAAGAATTCTATGATGAAAGGAGACATCGAAGACGAAAGCAGAGGCCTCGAACACGACGTCCAGATTATGATTATGATTATGATAAACCAGGTTATATGAGTGATGATGATCTTCGATATGAGAAACGTTCCCATAATCGAGATCGTACTCGTATACGTGATGATGGTGAAGACTATGATTATGATCATAGAAAGATGGAACGTCCTGGGGGTCGTCATCGTTCAGGAGAATCGAGCCGTTTTGGTGATGGTGAAAGATCAGGACAAAGTGATTATGGTGATCGGCGGGCATCAAATGAAGATCGCAGAGTTCCAGATAATCGGAAAACAGAACATAATGATCGCAGAAGACCTGACCAAGAAAGAAGAAGCTTCAATGATCAACGCAACTATCAGAAGGACAGAAATAAGGCACCAGAGAATGACAGTGAGGAAAGTGAGTATCGAACATCGCAAAATAATCGCAATCGGAATAGAGATCGCCGACCAGTTTATGATGAAGATGATCGGTCACGAAGACGCACTGACGGGCGACCAGGTAAAAAGGATCAAGATGAAGAGGTACGGACACCGAAAGAGGAGGACAAAAGCACACCGAGGGTTCAAAGTTCTGGCGCGTTATCGTCTCTCTTTGATCGTCCACGAACTCCACCAAAAATAGCTCGTCCAGTTCCACTGCAGGAAAAAAAGAAATATCAGTATAGTACGAAAACGCCGACCACTCCAGCACCTTCGTTAGATGATGAGTATTACGATGAGTACGAAGATCAAGACAAACCCGAATCGATCTTGCCAAAACATTCGCCACATCCTGCTAGAGAGGAAGACGATACTAGCCAAGAATCTATGTCGAAGGTAAAGAATCGAGAACCTGAGAGAAGTGCACCGAACCAGTCCCATTCGAATGAACGAGATAATATCAGGAGGCCGTTTTTACCGAAGGATAGGGAAGAGACTAGAAATAGGTTAGGAAATCTGCGGGATAATGCTGAAAGTGGAGAAGTGAAAAAATCCGCACATAATCAAGACAAACATCGCCCAATTGAGACGATTGAAAGCGACGAAGTTGAAACTAATCCATCGAAACGAAATTTCGCTCAACGAAATCAACAAAAAAGTACAACTAGGAAATATTTCAGGACGTCAACAAGAAAGAATAACTCGGATGAAGAGGAGGAGGAGTACAAGGATCAGTCTCGCGGACGTTCGAGATATAGTACCCAAAGCCGAATAAGCTCGAGCAGTGAAAAAAGTAATTCAGAAAAGCGTTCGGAAAACTCAACTCCCAGGGACTTGTACAAATCTAGTGCAGAAACAGAGCTACAGAGTAAGGAGGATCACAGTGATGACGTGGAAAAGAACGTTAGCAGGGAATCACCGTTACGTGAGGCACGGCCGGTGGTTCGAATTGTGAAGCGACCCTTCCTGCCATCTAGAGGTGGTAGTCCATACTTGCCGCGAGGACTCCAGCCAGTTGGATTGGCCCAGAAACAGCAAACCACCACCGAAAGTACGGCAATCGACATGGGCTCCACTGTGTCGGGTGTTAGACTCTTGGAGCACGCAGCACCGATCGTTCGTGGCACCATTGACCTTAACGAAGACTATCCTCAGTTACATCAAGGCCCAAGAACAACGCAGTCGCCACAAATCGATTCGCAGAAAAGCTCTTTAGATGAGATCTACGACAATGAGTACGATGTAACGCTCAACGACGCTCTAAATCCAACCCTCAAGCCCCTCACACCGATCCGGGGATACGTTAATGTGTTTGTTCCCCCGAATAAGTTCCCAGGTTCCCGATTTACACCATCAAGTAATTACAATCAAAACGGTGATTCCTTCTATTCATCTTCGGATGTAACAAGCAGCGCCGTAGAATCCCCTGCCAATGATCGGACACCTGCTGGCAATACAAGATCACAAGAATATAACGACGATGATTATGAATACTAGACTCTAGATGATATTTTTATAATTTTTTTTCCAATTTGATTTTATTTTATTTTCGATAAATTTATTGTAAATACTCAATACAAATTTAGGTAGAACAATTTTCAACTAAAAAATGTTGTAAAATATTTTTCCAAATACTCAATTGCGTGATAGCAAGAGAATTTTAGGCTGGCAGCTCTTGAGATATATTATTGTAAATTATTTTTACGAGTGATTTGTATATGTAATTTAGATATGAAGACTGTTTTTGTTTATTGTTTGATTTCAAAACCCTTGATCACAATTTGTTTAGAATAAGATTTTTAACATTATTTCTATATTATTTCAATGAGTAGTTATAAAAATTTATTAATGAAGAACGGACGCTACGTAAAATTTTGAAAATTGAGAATCATGCATAAGATGACGTTAACGTTCGTTAACGGTTAACCTTTCAATTATTAGGATATAAAACAAACAGTTGATAACTTCAAATCGGCAGAAAAGGAAAAACTGGACAATTCTCTTAGCATTACTAATATTCAATCAAATGCATTAGTTTAGATAAAAAAATTATTTATTATATCCCATGTTAAATTTGAATTAAAAATTTTTAAAAAGAATTCATAGTTTCCCTCTAGTTGTCAAAATTGCAAAAACGGCCATTAGCCATTACAGTTCAGTGAGTGGCTTTCTGGCACAAAAAGTGCGGGAAAAAGGACAAGATTCGTTTCGTAGAGTGACGACAGCCGGTGAACTTGACAGTTACAAGGAAGTTGTAAGTTCCCCCACCGTTTTCTGTTTCTTTTCCCCTCCCAACAGGGAAATTTCTTTTAAATCAATTAAAAACAACGTTAATTAAGTAAAACGTTAGCCAAATTGTAAAATTCCCTCCGTAAATTTCGAAAGCCACCTGAAAAACAAGATTTCGACCGGATTCGAGAAATTTTTATTAAATACGAGAAGCGTGAACCTAGACCTTGTCTCTCTGCTAACTTTTGGAAAAACATGTTTTTCATGCGTTTATTGAATGGGGGAGGGAGATTATAATTTTTAGGGATTTAAGTTCTTTACTACCTGCAGTCCCACCTTATTCCATTTCAAGTATTTCCAGTAGTTTTTTAGAAAAATCTCAGTTCCCACGGAAAAATTGGCTTCTCAACTGAGAAGCCCCGGGCAAATCTGTCAGATTTCACACTTTCCCCTTTTTCGGGACATTTCAATTTTTCTAGATTGAAAAGAGGTGGAAAAATTACACAGCCAAGGAAATTTTACGGGAGGGAATTTTTCTTTCGTTTCGTTTCGTAGAGTGACAGCCGGTGAACTTGACAGTTACAAGGAAGTTTGGTTTCCAATTTATAAAGTTTATTTTATTTATTTAGTAGGGATAAAATTAGGTGTCGGGTAAAATATATTAACCAAATTAAGATATATTCAACGCTAAATAAAGTTGTTATGCGACTTTTTTTAAGTAATTAATTTACTTATGACGGAAAAATTATCACTTAAATGAACGAATTACATAACTGTAAAAAGGTTTCACAACATAAAGAAATTTTCTTTTGTCGATATTATCACTGAAAATAGTAATATTTTGAATGTTTTTAAATTGAATAAAGTTAAATAAACGACAATATGTATCAGCAAAGTCATGTAAGTAAGATATTATATTGTTTTTGTTATTATTATTGAGTCTCTGAGACAATCACCTAATTTTGGATTTATGATGTTACCTCAATCTGACGACAATATTATCTATCGTGAGCAATTATTTAAGATAACCAGAACTGGAGAGTGAGCGTATGTGACTTGGACATTATCTCAATATCAGAATCGAAAGCTCAAAGTCACAACAGTTGGTTTAAGCTGGAGTTTGATCGTAGACCCGAATTTCTGAAGTTCAAAGCTCAGTCATCTGGTGATCACAGTTCGTCGGAAGATCAGATCGCGCGGTGATCTCTGGTTATTGTTGCTTATACAATTACTTGAATGAATTGAATTGATAGTACTAAAAATGGTTAGTTTTATTGTAAAATATTTCCGCAAATCGGTTCATCAGTTTCTAAATGTGTTTAGTTCATGGAAACCTCTTCAACATACACCAAAAATCGAGCATAAGCATTAGTTAACATACTTTCGCTTTTACCCAAAAACCTCAGGGTCAATAGATTAATTTTTTGTTGGGAAAAAATCAGTGTTCGCGTGTTTCTAAATAAATTGAGAACACTGTGTTGAAAATGCAAAAAACAAGGTCAAGAATATGCTGCATAATATTTTCATTTAAAGCCGTTAAATAAGTCAATAATCCTAATAAAATTGACGTGTTTTTCTCGTTTCGAAATCTGCTTGCATCACTGCACTGCTGAAACTAAATTACGCAACTTATCAGCGATATTCAGGCGGAGACTCGAGCTTCATTTTTGCTTACTGATAAATTTGCTATCAACATTTTTGTATAATAATGTTTGATGATAAAACGGTCACCATGACAATATCATTAGAATTTCAATTCCTGGATGTGCACAGCGTGACAATTTGTTTATTTAAATCAAGCTGGGATTTCAGTCTCACGCGTGTTTAAACCATAAACAAACACACGACTCGTTTTTTGTAGAAAAAAATCAACTATCAATTTGTTTTTTTTTTTTAATTCTAGGTGATTCCAATTGCAGTTGGTGTAGTAACCGTTATCTTAGGAGTTATAATTGTTCACTACTTCTTCAATAAATCATCGGAAAAGGAGCAGAAATCAAAACAAAAACATTCGGCAAAAAAACTAAAAACCCTTCAGGATCCAAATGATAAATACCTTCTACCCTTAATTGAAAAGGAAAGTTTAAGTCATGACACCCGACGATTTCGGTTTGGTTTGCCCTCGAAACAACACTGCCTTGGTCTGCCCGTCGGACAACATATCCACTTGGTGGCCACAATCAACGGGGAATTGTGCATTCGTCCGTACACTCCGGTGTCCAGTGACGATGACAATGGATACGTTGATCTAGTCGTCAAAGTCTATCAGAAAAATGTTCATCCGAAATTTCCTGATGGTGGTAAAATGTCACAGTATTTGGATGGTTTGAAAATCAGCGACACAATTGCATTCCGTGGACCATCCGGTCGTCTTCAGTATTTGTCCAATGGAAAATTCTCGATTAAGAAACTTAGGAAAGATCCACCCAAGACGGTTGTCGCCAACAAAGTGAACATGATCGCTGGAGGCACTGGAATAACACCAATGCTGCAATTGATTCGGGAAGTGTTGAAGCACAAGGATGTGGACAAAACCGAATTGTCTCTGCTGTTCGCCAATCAGGTTAGTGATGAACAGGACTTGTCTGCTTATTAGCCAACTGAAACCGATCAAATTTCAGAGCGAGAATGATATTCTGTTACGCAAGGAATTGGACGATTTAGCTAAGAACCACTCGGAGCAATTCAAAGTTTGGTACACTGTGGATCGTGCCACTGAGGGTGAGTACAAAATTCCTGGTAGTTTCTGGATCGTAAAAAAATGTCCGTTGTTTCATTCTACAGGTTGGTCATACAGTGTGGGATTTGTTAATGAAACTATGATCAAGGAGCACTTGTTCCCACCAGACGACAACACTTTGGTGTTAATGTGTGGTCCGCCACCGATGGTGAACTACGCTTGCCAGCCAGCCCTGGAAAAATTAGGGTTCCATGCAGACATGAGATTCGCATACTAAAGAAACAAAACTCAATATCAAATGATAAATATCCTGCAAAGTAACTGCGAATTCTGCTTAGATCGCTTTTAAAACTTAATTTATTGCGTACACTACTTAAGGAAAAAAAATAACAATTAAAGGCTGGGCCATCTTAAAGTCTTTTTGAAATCGCTATTAAAAAGAAACGGTAAGATATTTTTCGATTTATTTTTTAATGTTGAAGCTTGAATCTTCCGATTAGATATGGAAAATGACATCGTCAAAATAGCCACCCCGGCTGGCCTAACAGAAGCACACAACCTTTTGCCGTTGAAGACCGATGCGAGCACAAGGACCCAGCAACGATTAAGCACCTTAAAGAGGATGCGATTGTCGACATAGAGCCGCAAACAATCCAGAGATAGCTCTGAAAAATGGGGTTGATAGATTGGGCTTCTGTAAGGCCGGCTGTGATGGCCATTTTGATGATGTCATATAATTCCTTCCATAATCGGAAGATTGAAGCTTCAAAATTTAAAAAAAATTATCAAAAAATATCTTACCGTTTTGGTTTAATAGCGATTTCAAAAACATTCTTTAAGATGGTCCACCCTTTATTAACTCGATCGTCGCTTGGGCGTCGTACTCTCACTTCTAGTGATAATTGCCTTCATGAAAGTTTTTGTGTATATTTTTAGATACATAATATTTTTATATTACTACGATAATATCATTTTTATTAGGTGCATTTAAAAATTCAATTAAGATCGCCGTGCATTGTCCAGGTCTAGTTACCAATTGGAAGTACTTGAAGTAAAGGGTTCGTCAACTGTTTTCTTTGTGCAAAGATCTTTAGTCAATGGTAGTAATTGTTTGGTTTTGTTCTTGTTTTTTTTATATTTTTCACACTAACGTTGTTTAGGTTTATGACTTATATTAAGTGAATCAATATTCAATGATACGTATATATTTTTTATTGCAATTGTGAACGTATTATTAGATTCGATTTTGTAAAAATGAATTCTTGTTTACTTAATAAAGAAAGGACAAAAAATTGGAGATTTTTTAACAGTTCCACCCTCGGTTCCAACAGTTCTCATCGGGGTCGCGTCACAAGTCATCCGAAAAATTTGTATGGGATGACTTTCGAGTTCCGACCGGTAGCCGTTCTCATCTTCATCATCCTCCAATTTGGAACAGCTAAAAATTCAATTTCCCTCTTAAAATCTATAAAAACGAAACGAAATATTTTACTAAAAATTTATTCGGCAATTTTCGTACATTCAGTAAAAAATGAAACTAATAAAGCCGTTGTGGAGGTCCCATTGTGGATTTAATGTGGAGTGACCTCACGTTTTGCCAGTGCTTCTTGAGCAGCGACACCAGGAAATTGATGGACAAGTGAATGTTCTGGACGAGCTCGTCATGGGTCATACCCACATGGCCAACAGCAACAGATAAACACAAGACTTTCTTCATCTGGAACTTGATGGTGGCTTTCACTTCGTCAATTTTTCCCATCATCGATTCAGTGTGCGATAAGAGACCAGGAAACTTGCCAGCTTTGTTCAAGCCTGGACCCAACAATCTGGGAATCTGCTTGATAAGTGATTCAGAAGCCAGGAAAGCATCATAAGATTTTGCTAGCTTCTTCACCAATTTCTTGTTCTTGTTCAGCTTCTTCAAAGCTTCGGCGTCCATGCATGGGACATTGTTGGCCTTAGCCTCGTCACAATGCTGTTGATCACCCAAAATGCACACCTTCATCTTTGGCCTGGGGATGTTCTTCAATCTGAAAGTATTCAAAGGATTCTTGTAGATTTAAATCATTCACTTTCGCATGTTTTCTCAGCTACAAAAACAAGTCAGCTTGACGACCTGTCATCAACTGTTTTGTGCAGATAATACATGCAATATTATTAGCATCATAGACATTTTCTGAATGTTTTGTGATTCTCAATGGACTCACCACTTGGCGTCTGAATGCAGCAACTTAATTTAATTAAAATCTAACGGCAATTGGAGCATTTCTGCCCGCATGCCTACTCAATTTGATTTAGAGACCCTGAGTGCAGGTCCGCCAAGACATCAACCGACTTGACTCCCTGAATATTCACAAGAACAATTTATATTGGTCACATTCTTACTATATTATGAACGTTGAAATGATCGAATATCAATGAAAATTGTTCTTGGAATCGTCAGGTATAAACGTACTTTACAGTTCCTGAGAAACGCTTGTCCTTCTGGGGATCGTAATTCTTCAATCCAATTTGCAATTCAACAGTCTCTAAGAAACCGCGTTTCTTTTTCAGTGAGGCTTCCAAAAGGCTGGAAACAGCCTCCACGAGGGTATCCCTTGACACCTTTGACCTGAAACACAAATTAAACTCATTGAGTCAAATTCTTTATCTAAAAACAAGGAAATATAATTGTCAGAATTCGTCGCAGTATAGCAAATACATTTCCTGATCCAATGCTACACATTGAAATGAATTCGTTGTTCATTTAGCAATCTTTTCCAAACTAAGCACGATATTGAGGACCAATGAAGCTGGTTTAAGATTGCGAATTAAATCTGAATAACAATAAATTTCCAGAAAATACTTCTACATAGCGCAACTAGACATATTGATTTTACTTTTAGATATATTATTTGTTCTACAAAATGTAGGATGGCATGGAAATATTGAAATTTAAAAGAAAAACACTTACGACATTTTTTACACGTCTGAACACCTTCACTTTTGACAGCGGAAAGAATTGCAAAAGCTTGTCAAAGTGACGTTTTCGGATATTAAGGATTAACAGATTTAAGAGCCATCTGGATTTCAGAATTTATTGATAGCTCTGTATTTGTAAAATGTTAAGTTTGCAAAATGCAAATAATTCATAGTGAAAGTCTCATTATTTAGTTGATTCATGCAACAGTGAGATATCACATTTCTGCAATAAATTTTGAAAAATCCCATCTGGTGGCAAACGGTGGCAAACGATTTAAATATATTCTCGATAATCGTTCATGAAATATCGCAATTCAATGTAATTAAATCGAATACTATAAGATCGAGATTGACATTTGCCATTGTCTGGTGTTTTTGGTAGAAAGACAAAAGTAACAAAAAACTTAGAAATTTGTGCAATATTCCAAGGTATCTTTATCCCAAAGAACCTATGCATCTAAGTTATGATGAAAAGTACAAAATAAACGTGATAAATGTAAAATCAACAAACTAAAAAGAAATTCGCATCAAATTGAAGTGCAATTACAAATACTTGCCTCAAATTATCGATTGCTTCCGTGTGTTTGTGTTGAATGCAAAAGAAATGAGTGTGAAATGCGTGAAATAAAGTTTGTGTAAATAAAATCAGTGTAATTAAAATGTGTTAGTGAACGGGGAGTGAGTTTTGTTGAAACGTCAAAATCAGAATTTGCTTCAGTTGGGCAAAATTTTCATTTTGATTTCATATTCATAATATTATTATTTGAATTGCAATCGAGAATAAAACGTCATTATCATTCTGCAAATAAACTACCAGACTAATGCGCCATGAATATCGTGGGCGATTACGAATATAATACCAAAGAACTTCTGGGGCATGGAGCCTTTGCTGTTGTTTATAGAGGACGACACAGAAAGGTAATAATTTATTTCACAATTTTCCCATTAGGTTAATGGAGATTTCCGGAAAGGCGTAAGTCATTCACTTGAAGAACTAATGAAATTTTAATTAACTTCGGAAACAGTTGGCAAAGTATTTATTTTTACATCATAGGCAACATTTTCTGTTGCCATCCAAATTGCTTCCGCAATGCAGCCAAAACGCAATTTTAGAAAATAAAAAATTAACCAGAAAGTAATCAACCTTGTTGCGTTGTTTTGTTGTTGAATGCATTTGCAAATAGTGCATTTTGTTTATTTATATTCTCTCATTGCAATAGATAACCAAAGCTTTTGAGTAGATTTGCAATGATTTTGGAAATTAATCGAGATTCGAGAACGGTTTTCTTAATTTGTTACTTCGTCTAAGTACATTATTCTGTTATTCAGATTTGGATTTGTTTTTATTGCATTTATTGCATCTATTGGCGATAACTGTGTTGTTAAATACGAGGACTTTGATTGGAATAGAATGTTAATCTTGTCCAAAGAGTTGTGTAACACGATCTCCATTTAAATGAGACTAATCCAAACCAAAATCAGTACGAAGTCCTAATACAATGTTGGAGTAAAACAATTTCATTAATACTATTGCATAATTCACAATGTGTTCCCGGAAATTATGAAATACAATTAAAACAAAAGTCCATGAAGGTATTTTAGATATTCGCATATTAATTGCCCTACCGTAATTTATTCTCCAATCAAAATACTATTTACAGTACTATTTAAAAACTCTGAAAATGTACAGAATAATCTCAAATTCTTCCAAGAAATTGTGTTGACGCTGCTGTTTACTGTTTTGGTGTGCTCTCAATTATTTATGGTGCGATGACATGAAACAACGTCATGCAATATCGATTTGCAAAAAATGCTATGCAGTTCTGGGGTAGCTCCTTGAATGCAGGTTAATGCACACGATTCGTGCTGACGCATTCCGTGTTAAGCAGGAAGAAAGTAAGAAAATCCAGGTCCTTATCGACTGCAACATTCTGAAGTTCTGCTTTCGCATATTAAGTGCATCTCGCCGACAAACTTTCCATTGGATTTTCCTTTTTTCCAGAAGCCACAATCCTTTTCAAATTTTAACACTTTCAATTGGTGGAGTTTGCTCTGAAATCTTCCTGGGAATTCAAGCACTGCTTTCATTTTGAACCGCTTGAAATTGTTCCTTAATTTTACTATTTTATACTAAAAAATTTTTTTTGTTTCTGTTTCCAGAAATCTAATTGCCCGGTAGCTGTTAAATGTATATCGAAAAAAGGTTTAATTAAATCCCAAAATCTCCTGGGAAAGGAAATTAAAATTCTCAAAGAGTTAACTGAACTGCATCACGAAAATGTTGTTGCACTTCTCGATTGCAAGGAATCCCACGACAGCGTCTACCTGGTTATGGAGGTAAGGAGTCCTTTTCAAAGTTTAACTAATATTTAATAATGTTTCATTGCATCCTTTTATTATTTCGGATCTTTCGTAACCCTTTTCGTTTTTTTGGTGAAGGAGTCAATAAACACACTCATTTAATTTCCGCAAAACAATTTAATTCGATGTATTTTTTCCATTTATTAATAACAATTTACCACATTTTATTAAATTGTTCATTATTTTTACACTGAATTTACACAAAAAATATTCTTACAACAAAACCCTACAAATTGACTTTAATTAGGTGGAAAAATATATTTTCAAACATATAAATACCTGCAAAAAACCTTTCTTTAAAGAACATAAACAACATGAAACTGCATCTATTTAATAATAACAATAACTCAATTGTTGTTTTCTACATAAATGTGCAATCTTAAATTTGATCTTCAAAATTATTTGAACACATATTTTAATAGTTTAAATTAATTTAATTACAACTAATATGTTTTGCATTAACAATTAGCATCATCTGGGCGAATGATATTTTGTTTATTTTGGAATGAGTTTTGCATTTACTGTTCACAATTGAACAATAACATTTCGCCATTTAATTTTTATTGATTTTCATCTGACTTTTGTTATCGTTGTAATAATTAAGTTAATGAACAATGATTTCTCCTAAATCTATTATAAATAAAACTTTATAAAAACAAAAGATATTTCCCCGAGAAACAATTGAAAAAAATTAAATAGCCTAAACTTTATTCAGTGGAACCTCTTCGGCGGGACGAACTTGGTCTGTTGTTGGTGGTCTCCTCGTCCTGCACAGTTTTGTCTTGATGCCGCATAAATCTTTTCGGAAAACAATTCCTATAACTAATCCAATCACAGCAACAACAATGATCCCTGTGGAAATATGAGACGAAAAATTTTTTATTTAGAAATTATTTATACATATTTGTTTTTGTAATCAGTGGCTCACCAATTAGAATTTGATTGATTGTTTGTGATGATACAGCAACTTGATAGGTTTTCTCGTCGTCATCTGATGTTGCAGGACTTCCCATGTCCTCGTCTCCTTGACCAATTTTTCCAGTATCATTTGGACTCGCTGCAAAATCTGCCGATGCTGGCAAATTGCTTGGTGCATCCATTCGATTGGTCTGTGTTCCAAGTTCGCTCCTTCGTGGGTGGCTATCACTGTGCGTTATTCTACCTCCACTCACTTTTGTGGTTTCGTCCTTCGGTGCGTTACTCTTGTCTTGGTCTGCAACAAGTGGTCCTTGTATTCAAGGCAATTCTAATGTTTTTTACAGGACACTTACTGTCATTGAACGAATATCCTCCGAATGATAGTGGACTCCCTCCGGTGTTCGTTATAATACTATCCTGGAAGGATGTGCCCGATACCAATTCAAAACAACTCACTTCCAAATGTTCCAAACTTATGACATCAATTGATGGCAAAAGATTGCACAGTTCCTTTACAGTATTTTCCTCAATATCGGGAAGATTTAGTTTTCCCAGGTTTTTCAATGGTTCGAAAGCTTTTGTATTGATTTTCTGGAAAAAGTATACGAACGATTAAAGCGAGATGGATATAAGTATGAAGAGAGAAACCCAAAATGTTATAAATAAATGACGGTATTTGTACGTCTTGCACACAGGATACACTTTGATATGGGTTCATATCCTTCTGCTGTGTATTACACAATGGTGGCGATGTGCTAGGACAGGACGAATGTGAACACGTTTTAATTGTTCGTGATTCGCATAAATTTACGACTGGGTGCAGTCGATGTCGTGTTTCCCAGCGGTCCTTGTTTACATTGTTAATGCTTGGCAAACGTATTTTGAAGGTTAATTGCAATGTATAATAGTAATTAAGGACATGTGTGATTTGAAAATATTATACTGTCTTTGAAGTTCTCCTCATATTATTTATAGTTTCTATTTGTTATTGGTATTATAGGGGCAACTCTAATGGATTTTTCAGTTTATACTAAACAAATTTCTATAATGAAACTCACTTTGTTCATATTGTTCTGACTCAAGGACAGCGATGTTAACGAAACAACCTCACTAAAAGCTTCATCCTGCAATTTTGTTATGGTGCAATTGACTAATGAGAGCTCCTTCAAGTATCCTTGCCTCAAAATGCTCCCACTACTTGATATTGTTATTGGATTATGACTGAGATTTAGCTTTGATAAAACTACTGCACTATTAAATGTATCTGGATGCAATTCCTTCAATGTATTTTTTCCCAAATCAATTTGGGTTAGATTCCTCAAATTCAAAAATATCTGAAAGACATAAAACAATTCATTAATCTTTGAAACATTTAAATTATTGTTGTTAATTTACCTCTGGACTTAATTCACTTATTTGATTTCCATTTAAAAATAATTCCCTGAGATTTTTCAAATGTTTGAATGCATCTTCAGGAATGTTTCCTATTAAATTATTACTTAAATCTAAACGTAAAACATTTACAGGAAAATTCTTTGGTATTTCATTTAAATTTCGATTTGAACAGTTTATAAATTTATTTTCATTTGAGCAATCACAATTTTCTGGACATTTTGGCTCAAGCTTTGGCATTTCTGTAATAAAAATAGTAGGAAATGGTTTTAAATAATGTTGTGAAGAATGGCATTTGGATGTACCTTTTGCAGGACCTTTTGTTACTTCTATTGTTTTGGCAGTTGTTGATGTTGGTCTTGTGTTATCCTCATCATCTGGTAGACTCCTTATAACACCGTCATCTTCGTCCGCATCGTAATAATCATCTTCATAATCTTCCTCATCGAAATATTTTCGTTCTTCTGTTTGATTTTCTGAAGCAGTGAATGCTCTACAAAATAGACATTTTTTTCATTTTGTTTATTAAATATTTTTTATGTTTAGTTTTTAATTTAAAATGTTTCGTAATCGATTTTTTTTTTTAATTTCAAATTCAATATTTGCTGATTAGTTTTTTGAACTTTGTTTTAGTGCCGACGTATCTTCATCAACACTTTTATGTTTTTTTTCTTCTACTTCGCCCCACCAATTCCAGGGATTACTTAATTCTGAGTCATACAAATCGATTCGCGATTCAAAGTTCAATATTTAATCTTAGTGTTAATAACATTAGAGTGAAATATCTGACGTCGTATTTGTTCAAGTGGAAATCCACCATTGGTATCTAGTAGCAAATTCCACGTAACTGTTGTGCGATAACAAATTGATTTTCCTCCAAGTGTGCCCGAGTCCAAAGGTGTACTAAACACACACAGATATTTTTTTTTCAGTTTTTTTTTTTTTTTTTAAAGAAAAAAAAAGCTTTCCCAATTGAATCACTTGAGAAGTCATCTAATGTTAAGTTTCTTGGAATAACTCTCATTACACTATGTCAACAATTATTTGATTTAAAGTACGATATACAAAAGGTTTTTGTTACAAATGAGTAATAAAAAACTACTTATTATTCCATTGTCGATCAAGAATTTCATTCTGAGTCGGCCAAAAATTTAAGTTGAATCATTTAAGGTGTAAGGCCACTCTAGACTCTAAAGTAAGCTAAAATTTGGGGATTTTTTTTAACCAAAATTATGGAATCAATCGAAATTCTGTAAACAGGTATTTATTATACAACTCAAAAACTATAATAAGAACTTTTTTGGATGATGATTAAATAAATTAAAAATGGCGGCTCCACAGCATTTCTCCGCGATGAATGACGTCTGTTTTTTGTAATGGCAAACGGCCGTAAGAGCTACTCCTGCATTTTTGAATTTAGAATAAAAAATCAAAAAGTTTTTGAATATAGATGAGAACAGCTATAAAAGTATGTATATAGGATTTTTTCAATATATTGATATTTGCACAAATGGCGCATGTTTGAACAAAAAATTCAAAATTTCTTGAAAAAATCGCTAGAAAACTATTTATAACAAAAGAAGTATGCAATATAATAAAACAAAATTCTACGTACTTCTTTAGAGAGCATAGTTTTGAATCTACAGTAAAATTTTCAATTCGATTGGCGAAGATTTCTTTGAGTTATGATTACGTCCAATTTGAAAAATGTGGTTTTGAGAAAAACGCGTTTAAAGTTTGCAGTAGTAAAAATTTCGCTTGCAACAAACCGAAAGTTTAAATTCAAAATTAAATTACTTAGAGATATTTCTCACCCATAATATTTTGGGATATTATTTTTAACATATTAAAGCAACATTTAAGGAAAAAAGTTTTTTTTTTATTTTTTCAAAATTCTAGAGTAAGGCCACTCTTTACCCCTTAATGTAATTTTCCAAAGGTATGATTTCCGTGTGTGAATTGTGAAGTCTGATGTCAGGGAAATGATAAAAAAAAAAACATTGATAAGATTGTCTACACTATCAGAGAATTCAAAAGACATAAACAAACATTAAAATTACACTTTTTTCTTAAAAAAAAAATTATATTTTACAAAATCAATTTTTTCAACAATTATTCGAAATTGATCTCATTGACGATTTGCATCTAATTTTCATCACTTCATAAATTCATAAAACAATTCCATCGCTTCTTTTGAACATATCTTTTGATCTTCTATTTTATGTAGAGTAAATTGCCTTAATGAAGTGAGTCTTGACGAAATTTAATTGATCACATCACAGTGCCTCCAATTGATCGCATGCACTTTGGCTTTTCAAAATTGATAACGAACCGATCGCATCCAAAGACATTTTCATCTGGTTCGCAGTCATTACAGTGAAAATAATCTCGTGTGAATGTTCCGTGATTCCGTCTTAAGCCTTTCCAACGAGCTGCAACCAATTTAATTGTCGCTGTAAAGTTTCTCGCTCTAATAAGTATATTTTGTTTCTTGGATCGAAATACAATTAAAAACTTAAGTATGTAGGGGAGCAGTGATAAGGGGTTTTTTTAATTGCCTTAGAAACACTGAAAAAAAATAACAACGTAATCACAAGGTCATTATTTCTATGAAAAATATCACATTAAACTGGGAAGACAATTTGTTTACAAAATTCTGAAAGGATCTATTTATGTATCACACTTTAATCATTTTTCTATTCGTTTTATGTAAGGAAAAAAACATTTCATTTTTCAGAGTTTTCAAATAGTCTTCTTTTAATACATTTTTTTTTTTTAAATACAAAAACAAAACTAGAATTTCCTCATTTTCTTATTTATAAAAATTTTATTTGGCACTGAATTTCAGTGCTCAATTTATTTTAAGAAAGTTTTTGGATATTTATTTTTTTCTTACAAATAAGTATGCTACATAATATTATTAATTTTTACCTTGTGCATATCAAAAACAGAAAAACGAATCCAATTTTATAATGAGCATGCATTTTTTTGTTTCTTCTTTGTTAAATGTTATAAAATACTAATGAACACAAAACAACCAAACAAATATAAAAGTAATCGAATAACATTAACTAATAACAAAAAAAAACTTGAACACTATCACTTTTATTTTCACAACGTCTCAACGAAGCAAAATCTCATATTTCAAAAATTGCGAAAAAACGATTTTTTTTTTCTATTTCGAACTCGATTTATGTGCAACAACGAAGACGTGTAACTGATGCACATTTGTTTCTAAAATTACATTGATCTGTGGGAAACAATTTCATATTTAACTTGTCTGATTTCTGAATGCAATTGGCACTAATTTATCGTTGTTGAAAATAATGATCATTTAATATTTAACAGTTCACAATTTTTAATGGAGTACTGTAAACGTTATCTTATCATTTTCACTTGATTATCACTTTGGGACAGTGGACACAAGCATTTAATCCCTGAATACTATCACAATTTTTCTTTCCTCATATTCTTTTGATGTTGAATCGACATTGAATGTTTCTTGTTCACTTTACAACACATATTTAAATATTTTGTGATTGTTTCTTCAAAATTCTTTATTTATTCATGTGCAAATCTTCTTTATGTTACTTTTCCGGAATGTCAATTCGATTTGTTATTTTGTTATCTTCGTTTCCAAGCACAACGAAAATTGTGAATTGCCGGGAAAATCAATGATCGATTCATGTAACTTAATAGAATAATTGTGCAGTTGTCGATAGTCGTATTCTGTGAGCAACCTTTAAACTCCTTTTATACATTTATTTATTTTTTTTTTATCGCATACAATCAGAGCTCGGCGGCTGGTTTTAAATCATCATTTCAATCTTTGACCTCTGCAATTAGCTTTGCCACTTTTAATTCCGAAAGACTCACAATAAAATTTCTTCTTTCACGTTATTTACTTTTAAAAAATGAAATGTACTTTTTTTGTAACACGCTTGATTTGAGTCATACTTTCGCCAAATATACATTCAGCTTTTTCGATGTTTTATAAAAGAAAAAAACAAGCAACATAAAACACAAACAACTCTGGATGTACTCGAAAAGAAACCCTCCACTTTCAACGTTTTGTACAATTACGATTCACTCGCTCACAATCCGTAGTAATGTCCGACTCTCGCCGCGAACTTTTCCAACTGACTTGATTCAGATATTTTGAATGGCTGCTTCCCCTGGCCTGATATTATTTGAACGCGCGCGTGAATAATGGAAACAGCAAAACGAACACCATGCCTATATTGTAGATTATGATAACCATAGGGTGATTACCCAGAAATTGTTCTTGTAAGACTAAACTTCTTCTTCCTCTTCATCATTTAAAATTGCTCTGTGTAAAACAACAATTATTACTTCTGTACTCGCCTCTTTCTTCTGTCCAGCATTGAGCGCAACATAATTGCACTCCGAAGTCCGAATAATTTCTTCGTTTTTCCTCTTTTTTTGTATTGCAACAACCAATTGTTGGTGTGTGGCAACATAACACAGGGGATTTTTTTTTGTCTTTCATCGATGAGTTCAGACTCTTTTAAAATAAATACAAATACAATAATGACCTACAAAAACTTGTTTCGAACTCTTCGAAAATTTTTGTCATATTTCTCTTAAGGTGTGATTTGTTGTCTCTTCAATTTCCACCTTGATTCGTTGTCTAGCACCAGGAATCCCTCCGCGTTGTCGTGCGACACGACACGACAATGCGACGCTGCGCATTCTTTTTCATTTCCCCTATCTCTAGTACTACATCGGTGACAACAGTGTTCTTGAACAGTATGTTTATATTTATAAATTAATATATTAATAAATTCGGTCGCCGATGGAGTCACAAAATGTCCAGGTAGAAAAAGCTCAGAGACTCAAAGCTGCTGTGCACATCTACAGTGACTACAAAAATTTTTAAACTACAGTTTGCTGAATAGTCCATTAATTTTCGGCTAAAAAAATCAGTTATCATGGCCGATTATTTAGTCCTGAAATATTGGGTTGATAGGGTGTGCGCTTCTGTAAGGTCAGCTGGGGCGGCCATTTTGGCGATGTCATTTTCCATATCTAATCGGAAGGTTCAAGCTTCAACATAACAAAAAAACATTATCAAAAAATATTTTACCGTTTTCTTTTAATCGCGATTTTAAAAAGATTCTTTAAGATGGTCCACCATCCAAAAGTTGTAGGAAATCAAAGTCTGCGTCAAATGAGACAAGGCACGAATATTTTGAGCCACCCGTTATCAAACCACAGCATGTCAAAAGTGGTTGGTACTGGTTTTCAGTTGAAGTTGTACAAAATATCTTCTTCAAAAATTAATTAATTATTTATTAATAATTATTAAGTATTTATTATGTATCATTTTCCTTGTCTGATTTGACGCAGAATTTGATTTCCTGCAACTTTTATATGGAATGCGATATTAAACCAAGTTCGTTATTTTGAGAGATATATATAATCGAAAAACAACTATTGTGCACCAATTTTTTTCCAAGATGGTTACGATTCGTCAACTCGAATTTCTTGAGTTAAGGCTATTTTTTGTCTCATTTGCACTGTAATAGAACAAAAGCCTGTTTCCCTTTCTAATCGAATTTCAATAACAATAAATCACGAAAAACTCTACCTTTAATCAAACAAATTAAAGGAGTAAATCAATCCCATAAGACATTGTATAATATTTCCCGAAAAACATTAGGAGAGCATGGCAAAAAGACATTAACCTCGTTTCCAATTGTCCATTATCCGGATTCATATCCACCCCGTGTCACTTCCATGCATTCACATAGTGCAATTTGCAGTACACATCCAGCTTGTTACTACAATTTGCCTGATTTATTTATATATGTAATACCACTGGATTGTTTTCGGTGCACTTTAAATGCAGTGACTTTGTTCCTAATTGCACAAATTGCAATGTCACAAACTCACAAGTATCTTTTAATCTTGCGATGGAAGATGAAAACCTTCGCTCTGATCTTGATTATCTAGAATCTAGATGGTGAATGGGGTGCAAGCTATTTTAAAGTACTAAACTAGTTTAAAAATAGTTTTATGATGATTAGAAATTAGTTATAGTCTGGAAAGGAGGGCGAATTTTATTAGCCAGAGAGATTTAGAACATTTTGTAGGTAGTTATTATGCAATCATTTTGATTTTGGAAATTCCTCAAATTTTACTATTCTATTCATTATTTGTTATATCACATCATTTTAAATCAACAAATCTTATCTTCCTCGCATTGCATTGAGTTGAGTCAAGTAGTATTTGATTAGATTAATCACACATTTGATTGCAAGAGTTGATTATATGTTTTGTTTCTAATTAAATATGCTTTTGTTATGTTCATTTTGCTTTTAAATTGTTGCAAGCATTTTTATATTTTGTAAGTTAAAAGTACATACAAAACTTCTTTGCCAATATTGAAATTGGGTTTCCAAAGGAACCATTTTTTCATTACAAAATATTTACTGGTATATTCTTAAATTTCAGTTCTGTAATGGTGGAGATTTGGCAGATTATTTAAACGCTCAAGGAACACTCAGTGAAGATACAGTTCGAGTATTTTTAATTCAATTAGGTATATTGAATTTTTTCCTTGTCTGCAATTTGTTTTTATATTTTGTATTTAAAGCTGGTGCTATGAAGGCTTTGTACACAAAAGGGATCGTGCACAGAGACCTAAAACCACAAAATATTCTTCTGTCACATAATAATGTTGCTAAATATCCACCACCAACAAAAATAACTCTTAAAATAGGTGAGAATTGAATTAAATTTGTTGGTAATGGGAATTTTTTAATAACTATTAATAAAATCAATTGTAGCTGATTTCGGTTTTGCGAGATTCTTACACGATGGCACTATGGCAGCCACACTCTGTGGCTCACCAATGTACATGGTATTGCAATTATATTTTCCATTAAATTTATGTCTTTGGTTTCTTATGAGATAATATTTAGGCACCCGAAGTGATAATGTCTTTGCAATATGATGCAAAAGCAGATCTTTGGTCCCTCGGAACAATCGTGTATCAATGCCTAACTGGTAAAGCACCATTTCATGCTCAAACACCAAACGAATTGAAATTTTATTATGAACAGAATTCAAATCTAAGTCCTAAGTATGTATACATTAAACAATAATTATTTATTTTGTTTAAATTCGGTTTCCTCTTCTCAGAGTCCCAATGGGCATATCACCAGAGCTTAGTGATCTTTTAATAGGTTTACTTCGGCGAAATGCCAAAGACAGAATATCATTTGAAAGCTTTTTTAATCACAAGTTTCTACAAAGACCAAAAACTCCACAGTCGCCAGGTAAAATAATTGTTTAAAAAGCAAAATAATTATTATATTAAATTCGATTTGTTTGGGAGGTAAGTTGTTTATAAATTCATTTCGATTTTATTGTCGATCAGGTGATATGTCTCCACCGATGATGGGGCCACATTTCTCACCACCAAAAACTCCGAGCCCAATTCAACAGCAACTAATTGGTAATCGTCACCAGCAATTGGAACCGCAAAATGTTCCTGGTAAGTTGACGTTGATCTCTGTGATATTCATTTAGCTGGTTTTTCTCAAAAGCTTTTCATCCATTATTTTTAATAGTATTTATAAAATTAGCAATACATTCAATTTGAATTTTGTAACAATGTAGTGATATGTGAAAACATTGAAATTATTTGTTGTGGTGTACAAATTCTAGAACAAATTGATAACACAATTGCGGACACTCTCAAGAATGTTGGTGTGCTTTGTGAAAGCGGACAAAACAGTGAGACAAGCAGTCCCGAGGATTCCGATGATTTTGTTTTAGTACCGAATAATTTGCCGGAAGATCTGCAAGTAATCGAATATGAAAGAAGGTAATTGTTTTCAAATTATTGACGAAGGAAGTGATCATTGAATAATATTTATTGAATTTTTAGATATGGCAATCGAATGCAACCTCCAAATCCGCAACCAAGTCCTCCTCGACCAAGCACATTACCGATCTCGGAGCCAAAGCCTGTACCAACACCGATTCGTCGTGTATCATCGATTAACAATGAGAAACAGAAGAAGCATCAAGATCAACAGGTTGTCGCTGCATCACCGCCAAAGAATATCTCAAATCCGATTCCTAGATCTCAACCAATCAGTGTTAAACGTTCAGAGCATCGGAACAGTAATAACGATATTAATTCAATTTCACCGCCAGCTGTACAATTCATGATTGGTACACCGCCAAGGCGATGTTCAACATCAGGGGGCTCACTGTCAGAGACACCACCCTGTAGCTGGCAGATGAGTCCTGCATCAACACAATCACCCTTACGACGATCCGGAAACAGTTCACCCGTCCTACCAGCACTGAAGAATTTACCAACGTTGGGCAGCCCCACCTTGTTATTAGGTGAAAATAATAATCATACGCATATGCTTGGTCCAAGAGCAATTACATTGCCAGAAATGGGGGCAACTGGCGGTCTCCACACCCTTCTCGACACGAACACTACTGACAGTCAGGATTTGCCGGAATTGTGCGAAGAAACAATTATGGGCAATGAACATAATGAAACTCTATCGAAATTGAACTTTGTAAATGCTTTAACTGACTGCATTCAGGAGGTTGCTGATTCCCGGTGCGCCCCACTTTCGGCCCTCATGGCAGCCGATGCCCAGCCAATACCGCCGCATACTCCAGAACACTGCAAACGAGCTGAACGATTGGTACTGTTAGTAAGGTGAGTTCTTTATGGACGGAACGGCAAGGTTCCTTGATCCTGTTTCATATTAGAATGAATTAAAACGAAGAAGCACAATGTATGTGCTAAAAGAAGAATTCTTTTTATACCCTAGATGTAGGGTATATTAGTTTTGAGGAAACGTTTGCAACGCCAAAAAATAATGGAGATAGAAAAAGAGAATTATATTTTCATGATTGGGAAGTGAAAGGAAACCGTTTTATGCATGTGCGTCTGCCTACCTGTTGTTTGTCCAGACGATAACTCGAGAACGCTTATAGCTAGAGACTAAGGCAAAATCGGGCAACTTCTTGTTAGTGTTGCCCTATATGCCTGAATCGTTTTTATACAAAAATTTTGATTTTGCTTACTGAATATTTACATTTTGAATATTTTTCGTTAAATATTGTTATAAATAGGTACATATTACAATTAATTATTTGTCAGAAACTTTTTTTACACGGTCTCTTTTACACGATATTAAAATTATAAAAATTTAAACGTGGATGGATTCACATGGGGTTTTTCGATTTAGAATGAGGAAATCGAAGTCTTTCCGTTGCGGTAAATTTTTCTTACGTTTTTGGGGATTGTGAGGTTGGGGGTGGTAACCATCTGCCTCCTTGGCGTTGTCTAATTTGGGCCGTGTCTGATATCAGATTAAAGCTCTTGCTGAGTACTATTAAATGGAGAACTTTTTTTCCTTACTAGTTTACTTTAACATCTGCTTTCGTTAACCGCAATAAAAATCCTTTCTCTAAAGATGGAATCTTTTTTTTTTTTTTTATATGAAAAACATTGATTGCATTTTCCTTTTTTCTCCAATTTCGTCTTCCATGTATGCATTTTTAAGAATGTTTTATATTAAAAGAAGTGTGAATGAAGAGTGTAAGTAGTGAAGTGTAAAATATTGCTTTATAAATAGTTGTTATTGTTATTAATTTGTTAACATTTGCAGGGCCTTACAACTATTGTCCTCCGGTCTAAATCTAGCTTCACAACAACTTAGGAATGGAATTTTAAAGCCGTCGGCAAATGTTAAGGCTGGTAAATATATTTAAAACAAAAAATTAGTTTTATTTAAAACTAATAATATTTACACTTTAGCTCTGCAAACAATGAATGAAAAGTACAAAAACATTTTGTTCGAATCAAAGAGACTAAACGGAACTGGTCTTCTGCAAAAAGCGCATGCACATCACATAACAGCGGACAGGATTCTTTATGATTATGCGATATACTTGGTATTTTTCTAATTTTTAATTGTTATTATTAAAATAATTTACAAGTGAACTCATTACAGTGCCAATGTGCAGCTCTCGATGAGCTCTTCACTCATCCAAACAAGAATTGCTTTGAACGGTACAACACCGCTCACATTCTCCTCCATTCCCTTGCCCAACAATGTACACATCCACAAGATAAGATTCTACTTTCAAAATGTACAGTATACTTATTTGTATTGTTTAGAAATATTTCCAATAAAATCAATTTTAGATCGGGATGCTGTCGAAAAGCGATTAACTATTTTACGGCAGCAAGGATTTATCTACTCGACTGCCGATGATGCAATAAACTAAATGGTGATTTTTAGGCTATAATTATTTTCAATGTGGTCGAGTGAAAGACTTGAAGAGGACGACTAATTATTTTATAAACTTATAAATATAATTATCCTTTTTTTCGTTTTCCCTCGGTCGATGTGAATTTCGAAAAGCAAAGTGATTTAAAACTAGAACTAAAAAAAAATATGTTTTATATTACTTATATAATTTTATTCTCAATTTGAATAAAATTATTGATAATAATAAGATCTTCAAAATGAAATTTTTATTTCTTAAACCCTTTTGTATATTAAATGCTTCTGTTTGAGCAATTTATTCTCAAATGTAATGATTTCTTATTTGTAATTAATTATTTCTGTGACTTCATGAAATCCGTTTTCTTTTATCATAGCGTATAACTGTAAGAATTGTAAAACATAATTATCTTTTCCGCTGTAAACACCTGAAAACCAAACAATAGAATGCCGATTAATATTGTCTCAATCTTCACAAGAACACAACAATCTGAAAAGTCTGTAGAATAAATCAGTTAAATAATTTTTATACATTAATACAAACAAACAATTTAAGCATAATATGTATTTGTAATATGTAAATAAACAAAACATGTATTGATGTAAGTATAGTACGTAATAGCGCAATCGTACATACGTAAATAAATTCACTAAAGAAACGGAGGGAAGTAAAAACACGGATTATATTAATATTAAAATCCTATTAAATGCTATTAAAATATTCATAGTATACAACAAAAAAAAAATTATACTACAGCAATGGAATATTGTTAAAAACAAAATTATATATAAACGATGGAGGGATTCTTCGAAAATGAATGGAAAAGATAATAATTATTTAATTACAGTAATTATTTTATTCTTGATTCTGTAAAATGGAATTTAAAATGTTTTGTATATAGTTACCTGGATAATTTTAAGTATTAATTTTAGTATATGAAAAAATTAACGAGTAGAATATTAAACAAATTCAAAAGGGTCACGACTGAACTGATTGTGCTTGTAAATAATTTCAATATCTGTTGAAATAAAGAAAAATTATTGTTTATAGTACACAATCTGTATCTCCTTTCAGAATTCTCTTCAAAATTATCTCATTGCCTGTGAAAACAAAATGTATCCTAATTGCTTGTGTAACACTTGTAACTTGTGTTGCATTTCAGTAACTGGCCTCCAATTTATTTTCAATGCACACTGCAACTAGCTATCTTCTTTCTATTTAAATCTATGAGAATCTTCCATTAAGTACCACCATAATTAAAACTGTATTTAATAAAAAAAAAAAATATAGGTCTGACTGTGATTTTTCACTGATTAAAATTAAGTTGTTGAAGAAGACGGCCGCGGCAGTAGTATAGTCCACGGGTCTGCGAATCTATTACCTTACCGACCTATACAGATCTCCATAAAAATTACTGATTCAGCTTTCTATCATTATCATACAGATCATAGGAAATTTCATAAATTCCCATCATTGGGAATTTGGGCAACTTCATGACAAATTTAATAAACTGTCATTTTTGTGATCTTCATTGAAAACCGTCTTCAAAAAATTCCTGCACGCATAATATTTTAATAAACATTTGTTGGAAATTACTTTTTTCAACTCACATGGAATTCCATTTTTATGAAACATTTAATTATTACAAATTATTATTCTATTTGACACTTCGTAGCCTAACACATGAAAGCAACAAACATAGACTAGCTCTTACGTAGGTGTAGCATTCGCTGTGTTTTCTATTTAAAGTTGTTTCTTACCAGGAACCACCCACAATAACGGAATTTAACAAAATAATTTAAATAAGTATCAATATGACCTTAATTTTAGACATATAAGTTGTGTGCCCTCGTCCCCCCGTTCTCGAAATATCTACGTTGAATTAACCCTAAAATTTGATTGTCGTTGCACTGACATTTCTCCTATTATTATGCAATGAAAATTTATTAAAATAAAGTTTTACAAAATATATCAGTCCCTACAATTAACTTTGATTTCAATCAACTTTTATTAACTTAAGTTATTTAAAACACTTTATGTTGTATTATCTGTAATAAAAATTTTTGAATCACAATGATTCATGACAAAGTGTTCGCAAGTTTAAAACTTAACGCCTAAGTAGTCGCTAGCACTATTTACGGGCTTTTTAAACACAGATATCTCGAGAATGGGGCGACAAAGGCACCCAATATATATGTCTAAAATTAAGATAAAATATTCTCTTTCGATTGATGATTATTCGAAAATTTTTTGAATTTCCGTTAGGTGGGTGTTTCCTAGTTAGAGGCTTAGAGCACTCTCTACTCTTTAGTAGAGATATCTTCACTACTGCTTATTAATTTCTGGTCATCACCTTGCTCCATTTTTAATAATGTGCTGGTATTTTCCGTTATTTTCGACTTTTTCCGAAATTTTTGACTTACACAACCAAGCTAAAAATAGAAATACTCTAAGATTTGAAAGCAAGTACTTACCGAAAAAGATTTACTATGTTAACTATTTTCATATAGGTACTAGAAAGTAATGCACAGGTCTTGAGATATCAAAATAAAAGTCGGGATTATTTGCATCCAAATGATTTGAAGTTACTAAAATTTAAGCTTTATCAAAAATTATTTTTATTTACTTGTAAAACTTGTTCGCCTATAAAATCAAAATATCGAAAATTTAAAAAGGTTTCACATGATTTCATTCAAAAAGAAGTAGGTAATTTTTTTGAAAATGTCACTTTCCCTGAACGAATGGTGAAAATAAAACTAATTTATTATTAAATTATTATATTGTAATGTAAACTGTTATGTCAATACAATTACATATTTAATTTTCATTACTAAAGAGTGATAAGATTTGAAGAATTTTTATATAAAGGATTTGTTGGATTAAGAAGGATCTCAATAAAAGTGATTCATTAACATGACGAATTTTGTGTATTATTTGTGAATTTTATTTTTATTTGGTGCAATAAACAAACAATTACAATTTTTAGTTACAAAAAACAAACAAAATTCTTGGTTAGGTATAGTTGTTTTAAACAATTATATTTAAATTTATTGAACAAAATGATATTCTGGTAGATTTAATCTCCAAATATTTATTTTTCCAAAAAAATAAAACAATAATTTCTCTTACCTTGTCTTGGAAAGCTCTAAACTAATTACATTTTTCTGTGTATTAATTCAAGAGAGAAAACAATACCTAATTGGAATGATTGACTTAATCTTACTATTATTTATATATAGTTCCCCAAAAACAATTTAGATAAACATTATATTATAGGTCTATTATATGACATTTTGGACCACAAATAGGTGCTCTTCAACATGATTTTTATTATAATAATATTAATATATGATTTTTTGTATAATATGATTATATATTTTATTTACTGAAACAACTATTTTCGAAGGTTTTGTATGAAGGCAGTGCTCGTTTCTGCGCGGCGCGGCGGCGGCTTTTCGTTTAAAATATAGTGCTACAATGAGCAATCTCTAATATAGACACCTCAAAAAAAGTTCGACTATAGTCACATTTCCCCGCGTCCATTTGTTCAAACAGCGCCTCTGATGTAGCTTCACCGAAGCTCTATACCCATGGCAGTTAATGGCGAATGATCGATGGCCGTATAATAACGAACGAGGTCGCAAACATGAACAACCCCCATAAAATGAAACAAGTTCTGCCTAATGTCTGAAAATAATCAAAAATGAAGTAAAGTGCTTTTATTTTAGAAAAAGCACTAAAAACTGAAAAGCACAATGTTTTCTTACATGCATGTAATTATTGAGCAGCATGCACTTTACAATAAAAATAAAATATATACCTTAGCTCTAAATTACTGAAAATGTCTACTAATGTACTTGAAGAATATTTTCAAGAACGTAACGTCGTAGAATTTTCAAAAATACCAAAAGTTCTGTGGAGACAGGAAAAACTTAATTGTTTAGTCCTTTCTAAAATATATTTTTTATAATAAATGTCTTATTTCTTTCTAATAACCCAAATAAAAAAGGTTGAAGTCTTTAAATCTAGGACTCCCATTATACGTCCACTATTCAAATTTATAGTCAATTTGAAAATGTTTTGTTTCAATTTAGAATTCACTACGCAGGACGGTCACGATTTAATTTATACTATTTATACCTATATAATTATTAATTATTGTGTGTTCTTTGCGCACTCAATTATTTATGAATGGAGTTCATTGTACCATTTTTCTAAAGATACAAAATTTTTGCTTTCATCCACCATCCAATATGTCCAAATCCGATTCCCGATCAATCTCCTCGGGGTCGTATGTCTAGGATTCCTTGGTTGGTTGAAAACTGTATTCCATATCAGAAAATTCGATTTTCGAAACATTAACCAATTCTCCAGCGAAGAAAGCAATTATTATTATAATAAGAATATAATTTTAATCTAATCTAATATAATGTACGTAAACTATTTCAACACACTAAAGAATACTCTAATGCGACGTTGGCATGCTCTCTTGCTTGAACCATTAGATGAATTTTCTTTAGCTTATTTTTGTTTGTACTAGTGCTGTAGTAAAATTCCGATTTTTATTTCGATAAAGTTACTTCAATAATGTCCGCCCAATGATTGAGGTGGACAAAAGATTATTCCTTTCTACAACGCACACTCTGTTTTCAGCTCAGTCAGGAATGTTCCGATATCCACAAAGTATCGATACATATCATTGAAATAAGTAGTACTCAAAACAATTTTTCGATACTACTCATATGATAACGTATCGATACCTACTCAAATCGAGTTCGATAGATAGTGTTTTCTTTATATTTTTGTGCCCGTGCACTAACTCCTTATGATGTTTCCAGTAATCGTATTCCGGTGTTGAAGGAGAAACAGCTTTAAAAGATTAAAATGCGTTCAGAAGTTGTAATTGAAATTTGGTCGGTTTGATTCGATTCGATACCAAGTACATTTCTTTCGATACCATGAAAGTATCACTAGAAATATTCGATGCTAAAAGTACATGTTATCGAAACGAAATTACCGATTACTTATACCGTACTTGCATCGGAACATCCCTTTGTAATGACGATCACTTACGACGGGTTTACGACAGATCATGAATACCCCTAATGGCCTAATATGTATAGTATATACAACAATGTACAATTTATAATATTCAGGTACATAACGTGGCGTAAAACCGAGGATTGCTTGTGCCAGTATTGTTGAACTTATTAATAACGAATATATTTCAAAATAAGTGTGTATTAAAACTAAATTCTATTCCCCCAAAAATGATTATGCATAAGAGTTTATCGTAACTCGTACAAAAGAAAAATACAAAATAATACGGAAACCCGGGGCAGATCGGGGTACTAAAAAAAATATTTTTGGGTTAATTAAAAGTGCTGCAAATTTTTTTTATGAATAGCTACATCTACATTATAATGTGCTGATCACAAATATACAATAATAAGAAAACAATTTAGAATAATAGAAAGTAAAAAAAAAAAAAGTAAAGAACAATATGTTATAGTAATTATAAAAAGCTTAAATTTGCTATGTGCTTATTCGGTTTTAAGTGACGCTACAAAGTTTTAAATTTAGTTTTCATTAATTTTGATGTTTTTTAATCCGATTCGCAAAATTCACACACACACTCACACAGCCTCATCGTCTTCTCTATCCATTCCCGCGCAGGAATTGTGTGCTAATTTTTTGCATATATGGAACAAGACAATTAATTACGAGCCCAATATGAACAATCTATCGGTGAAAAATATTGCGTGGCAGAATTGGGTACTTCCCCTTTCCGCCTTAGGGACACGATTTAGGTTAAAGTGATATGACCACTCGTAAACAAATGTTTAACTATACACGGAAATAAAGATAAGTAAACGATACTTTAAGCATATCCTAACTATAGTTGTAATGTAAACAAGTACATATGTATAGTATACAATTAGACATACATATACATTGCATATCTTACCTTGGTTACAAAATCATCAGAAGTAACAATTCAAGAGTAAAACTTTTCACGCATTAATGCTCAAGAGAACTAGACAAACACGGCTTCCTTATTTTAACTGCAAAAGGTTGACTTAACATTAGTTCTACTTGTTTCCCCTCAACGGCAGCACCGCCTTGACATTTAAAAATAACGAACTCCATTCCGCCCTGATATCCCATTCTGCCCCGGGTTCCCCTATTTTGATAAAAATAAACTGAAAACATTAAAAATTTTATGGCCTAAATAAATGCTTAAATCTCCGTTCCCACGCTATAAGTCGATTAATAATTTCTTGAACTTCAGCAAAGGCTGTCATAATTTCATGGAGGTTGGCCCGGTTTTCATATTGAGAATAATTCGGTCGGTGTGGATATGGATATCTTGGTTCGCCATTCATACGTGCAAATGGCATCGGTGGTATAACGTTTGGGTAAGTATGATCATTGTAATTGCTGAATGAATTATAATTAAGGGATTCGGAGAGCGTGTCTCTTAACGATTGAAATTGAACAAATTCATGGGCTTCATTCCTGGATTCTTCGAAGTACGGAATATCGCGGCTGTCAGCCGCACTCCTAGTTCCTTCATTGTCGGAATCCTCATTGTTAGTCTCCTGGTCTGACTGTGGAAGATGATCATCATTTAAGTCAGCTCCACGTTGGTTTCTGGATCGCAATAAATTTGATGGCAATAGACTTGAAGCTATTCCTTGCATTGAAGACCGTGAAAAGTTGCTGATCGCACTCTGTACGTTATCTATTGAAGAATTTATATAGAAAACATCTTGGGATGGAGTCACATGTAATTGACCAGCCCCAGCAAAATCAATCATTGTATTTTGTAAAGGACCCTGAAAGTGATATAGAAATATTGTTAATAACTTTGTTGTACACAAGAAAGTAACTCACCGTGGTGTTGTTAACCTGGACGACCGGGATACCGTTTATGTAGTTAATAGTTGAACTTAATTGATAACGCAGCTCTTCATACGGTCGAAATAGGTTTGTGGACGTATGTGGAACATTATTGTTGGTGCAAGATGACCCAGGTTGTGGAAGAGTTGGTTCATTCGAATTATTGGAACTCCTCAGGACGTCATCAATTGGTGATCCAGCTTGATCATTACTCTGCTGTTGATCAAAAAACTTTTGCTTCGATTGTTGATCACTATTTTCTTGGCATCCATTCTGATTCGGTTTTTGACCACCATTTTCTTGACGGTTAGTCTGCTTCGATTGTTGATCACTATTTTCTTGGCATCCATTCTGATTCGGTTTTTGACCACCATTTTCTTGACGGTTAGTCTGCTTCGATTGTTGATCATCATTTTCTTGGCGTCCATTCTGATTCGATTTTTGACCACCATTTTCTTGACGTCCAATTTGATTCGATTCTTGACCACCATTTTCTTGACGTCCTTTCTGATTCGATTCTTGACCACCATTATTATGTGGTTCATTATTGTTGGTGCAAGATGACCCAGATTGTTGATAAGTTGGTTCATTCGAATTATTGGAACTCCTCAGGACCTCTTTAATTGATGATCTAGCTTGGCCATTACTCTGCTGTTCATCAAAATCATTCTGCTTCGATTCTTGGCCACCATTTTCTTGACATTCAGCCCGAACAATTGTTTCACATCTTTGATGACGTTGAATTCTCGGCTCTCGCGATTTATAACTTGAACAATTACCAAATGAATAGAAAGGATTGACGGGAACGGATTTAGATCCATTGGCAGCAAAGTCAAAAGAGGCATCATTATAAAAGATATCGGTTCCCTCCGATGCTACTGATTGCACAGACATATTGCTGTCTGCGTCAATTACTTCTCCAATGGATGCTTGACCATTATCGATATCCATCTCCTCGATTTCTTGTTCTTCATTGCCGTTGGTAGAAATTTCTGGTAAATTCTGTTTCGCTGTTGCATTTGTTGGAATTTCATTCTGTTCACTTTCTGCAATATCACTTACAATACCAGATTCGTTTGAAACTTCGATTGTATTTGTCAAAGTACTTTCTTCCTTTGGAGAAACACTATTTGAGTCATTTGGTGAGTTATCATTATTCCTCTCTGGCTCCACCACTGTTTGTACGGCATTCTTTTTATAACATTTTCGTTTATTGGTGGGCAAAGAACAAAAACCTTCGTATTTTTTATATGGCGTATAAGTTTCATCATTTCTATTTAGAATCCTCGGTGATCTTCGAAATGGAATATTCATAGCTTTTGTAGCATTTCTCAATGGACGTTTTCTGACAGACGAATCGCATTCTACTGTGTTCTCTTTAACAGCAGTTTCGTCGATTTTTTCATTTTCAGTTGAACTACTAGAACTAGGTATAGGTACAACCGAATGCTTTGGAATAGCACTGCTGCTAGTACTAGGTTCAACCGAATGATTTGGAATTAGCTCTGGTGCAGATCCTTCCTCCATCTTCTTTGACCACCAAATTGGTTTTCTAATATCAACTACACACCTTGTTTTCCGCTCAACTATTATGGATGGAGGCGATGTGGGTTTCGTTTCAGCATTACCTTTTGGGCCTAGTTGAATGACATATTTTTAATACTGGCTTTTATAAAATTTCTTATAAATTTACCTTTACTTATTGTTTCTGTGCAACGTCGTTTCTTAAAAAGAGGTCCTTGATTGGTTTCTGGCTTCTTTCGTTCCCTAAACTCATAGTTGAATTTTTTATGCAGTAAGTTCACCGTATCATTATCCCCAGGGTTCATATCTTTATTTGTAATAAAAATATCAGCAGTAATATTGTTTTCTGAATCTGCAAGCAGTATTAGAATAGAACAAAAGTTCATGTGATTCCATTGAACTTTTTAACAAAAAATTAATTTTAATTAAAAATTAATTAGAGTCTTTCGCGCAAAATTTATATACCCTGGCCTACATGTAGGCTAAGGTATATAACAGTGTTGGTAGCTTCCCAGAGAACATTGCCACAGTATATAGTTTAAAAGTATAACAAAAGTATTTAAAATCGGTAATTTTTTCAAAAGGAAATTCAAAAATGCACGAAAAGTATAATAATTAGTTGACCGTTAATTTCGAATATTAATAACAATTAATTATTATTCATATCCACAAATTTTATCGTTTAATTTATTATTTATTTTGCGAGTGAACATAATTGCACAATTGAAATTAGCTCCGTTAAATTAGCTGCGATTTTCGTCTAAAAAAATTAGCAATCAAAACCTTTTTTACTTTGTTATAATATATTTTATTAAAAACACGAGGGCAAGAAATCCAAATCACATCACCATCTTACTGAACGATACCTAAGTTCTAATCACAATGAGATATTTTGTTCATCCTGAAACAAATTTGCCAATCCAATTTGTGCTTCTAGAAATCTAAATAATAATTAAACAAAAACTTCTGAACGAATGACACGCATGGACCGAGTTTAACCGAAACAGTGCTGATAACGTCATCGGATTTAGAAGATGAGTGAGTAGTAGATTGGTTCCGCATATATTCATAGAATTCAATTCAAGTTTAATTTTCTGAGGAAGAAAATGCCCCCCCCCCCCCCCCCCCCCCCGCACTATATTTATTTCAGCCACATCCATGTTTTCCATTATTTTACACAAAAACAAATATCGCAAATGAACAAACAATAATCTGATGCACAAAATTCTTGCTGAGATAGACTGACTATTTTTCTTTTCATGTTCTCTTTGAAAGGTGTGAATAATTTATTTTCCTGCACGCCTTTTCGTAAATCTTTCAGACCTTCAATAAAAATGTACTAGAATTGTAGTAGTGCCCGAATAAGTGTTTTTTGGGGACACGAATTATGGAATAAAGTTTCTTAGCTTGACAGAAAATAATAATTCATTTTTATTTTTTTGAATTAAATAATCATTGTGATTGTAAAAGGACTCAAGCTGCAATTGCTTTGTAATGATGTATAATATTCTATTGTTCTCCTTGAGTATCAGTTAAACACTAAAACTAAAACAAAAAGTAATGTCGGTCTTAAAATAGAAACCTAGAGAGTAAGATAATATGGAGACCCTATATAAAAAAAAATTACTTCTATATGAAGCAATGTTCGTATACTTTCGCATACTGTTTATGTGTCAGTGACAATGACGAAGACGTCGTACTTTTTCAGATGAACCGAGAGGGTTCTCATAAAAAAGATATCAGAAGAGGAATTTTTTTCACCTGCAAATTCAAGAATGACCGTCCCATGGATGGGTGAGTTCAGCCTCAAGCGCGCCTAGTCAAAGGGGGCGCTAAAGGGGGCCAATTAAATTTACTTAAATCTACTTCTTGGTCAGTTTGAGATAGTGGCGGACTGTAGTCGCTTTATTCCAATGGAATTGTGCAATGGCTGAGGTAGAAAATCACGAAGAGTAAAAGCAAACGGAACTTATGATCTGTTTGACTCTTCCAGTTCTTAACAAAACCTTATCGCGGTAAAATATGCGTTAATTTTTTTCATTGATTTTTGTTTGGCACAAAAACAATATTCTAAAAAAAATGAAAATTTTGAGCCCTCATTCACAAAGTCTTCTAATTTTGGCAGAGTCCAGACTCTGATCAGCAATGGAAAGGCGCAGGCAATATGTTTTGTTTTAATTTTTTATACTAACTTCTATTTTGCACTTGCCTCATATAACTTTAGTTCGCATAACACGGACCTCAAGAAAATCGAAGACAGTGACTTTCCTGTAACTAGTTGAAATTCATGGAATGACCCAAACTAAAATACACTTAATATCACTGGACTTTGACAAAAAATAAATTTTAATATTAATTTTTTACTTTTTCAGAAACATGTTTTAATTACAATATAGGTACTTAACTTGCAATTGAAAGTTATAAGTTAAGTTCTTCCATTTGTAAGTAATTTTAAGTTTAAATCCTTCACACCAACATTTCTTAATTGTATATTGGAAAATTTTCTCTTTTCAAACTGTTTTTTTACTACATGACCAAACTACCATTTTCATTTGATTAAATTTCGAATATTATGCAATTCTATCAAAGTAATTGACTTACGATTTCTTTTATGCTTCGATTAAATTCAGTTGGATTTTCACCCTAAATAAATTCTTGCACACACATGCTATAGTTTTCAATTCACAAAACTCAAACTACATAACTTATTTATAAAGTTTTCTCGAACAATGAACTTCTTTTAGTTAAAAACAATTTAGTTTTACTTTTAGTCAAAAAAATCAGGTAACATTTCGAAATAAAGTTAGTGTGATTTAATTAAAAACAGACGCATTGATTTTTTTATTGTTCACAAAAACAGTTATTTTACATTCGCGAACTAAAAACTTTTGCGTCTGATCAATTCAGCGATCACCACTAGAATGAATGAGGGTCTTAGCTTTCAAGAACAACTGAGCAAGTGCTCTCGAAGAACTACAAAAACTGTCATACCTACTTTCTCTCTTTCAAAGCATTCCTTCTAACTTCCAAGTTCCATCTGTACTTTTCAATACTTACCTTTAGCGATCTATAGTACTCTCCTTCTCACCTATTGGTTGAATTCATTCTAGCGGCTTACCAACACCTGCGACTGATCGTGCATAATATAATCGTAATATATCCCACCTTTTATTACACCTACAAAGCCCCACAGAGTTTCCCCACTTGGGCGATCTTCACGTGACGAATCAGAGCTCGTTAGCGCGATCAGCATGTGACCAGTGAAATGAATTATACAGCTGAGGTGATCGCTGCGCTTGTTAACTTGAAAGAAAGAAGCATGGTGAAATATAGGCGGGGAAACGGATACGCTGCACTCGAGAGAGAAAGAGAGGCACTTTTCTATTAAATACCATATAATAAGTTCATTGTGACGAGATTTGAAGCTATTTAGCTTTTCTGTTTTTTCATTTTTTGTTCTGCTTATGCATGGAAATTTTATCAGCAATTCGATCATGCTGATTGCAGAAAAGAAAACAACTTTTTTCTGGAATTTAATGATAATGTTGTTTTATTAAATGCCAGCCAAAACAACCAACGTCTGCACAAAATCAAACAATGGAGGAAACGAACATTTTTAGAACATGTTTTTTAAAGTCAAATATTTATTATCAGGAATTTTCAACAAATTGTTTTGCAAGATGTGGAAAATACCAAATAACAATAACACTTAAGCAACAACCATTTAACATATTGTGTCTAGGATGTGATAATTTATCAATTAGTATACGTGTTTTTCTGTAAAGAAGCCAAATCTGCCCCGGAAAATAATGTAGGATGTACATTATACATAATATAAAATTTTTGGTTTTTATACCCTAGTTGTAGGGTAGGGTGGTTCATTGTATATGGGCCAAAATTTTTAAAAATTTGCTTCCTCTTACCCCTAATTTTGTAATGGTTCCGTAGATTATGACGTATAAAAAGTTTAGGTTGACTTGGACAATATTTGGAGATCGCTCAAGGCTGTTGAAATTTTGAAATGTAATACCTAGCGAAATAGCAACAAAAAGTTAAAAATGGGAGCTTTTTTATTATTACCTCTTAATAAACGATTTTAATTAGTTTCAAAAAGTGTACAGAACAATCAAATCTTGCAATCATATGGGGGACCATGTTGTTGAAATTTGATCCACAGTGCAATTTTGAACAATTAAAACACACATGATTGCTATGTGAACTTCGAAGATGATTTTATTTAAAACTATATTTTTCATTCTTTTAAAATTATCATATAGTGTGCAATAAAAGTGCAATAAATGAATATTGAATATTGAATTGAATAATTGAAAATCAATTAAATTAATAACCGCTGTTGAACCAATGGTGGTCGATTGGGGGAGACGACATTTGTTGTTCGAACATCACTTGATTGTTGTACGAAATTTGATTCGTCGAACTCGAAGAATTGCCAGGATCTATAAAAATTAATATTAATTATATCAAACATTTATTTTGTTAATTATATATATTTTTGGTTCTTACTTATGTGATCTAAGTCATCAATTGATTCGTAACGAACTATGGTCATGGGCGTGCTTTGTGGATGCATAATTGGAACGCCACTCACCAATGCTTGAATTATGTATTATTAACAACGGACAATTTATTGTATTTATCACAATAATTATTACTTACTTGAATTCATAGAAGGGTTTGTGGTGTTGTTGTTGTGCTGCAAAAATGAGGTAGTTTCCATGAAATTCATTGGTTCATTTATGACATAATCTTGAATTGCCAAATGTTGTTGCTGTCTAAAATCATGTTGCTGATTAAATTTAAAGTAATCAAAACCACATTGTTGTGTTTTTTGTTGTTGATTTATTAAACAATTTTGCTGTTCCTGCATAAAGTCATGTTGTTGATAATTTTGTGGATGTTGACTTATAATCCCTTGTTTTTTCAACATGCAATTATATTCATTGCAATGCAAATCGTTACAACAGTTATGATGATACTGAATGTATTTGGACATTTCTGATTCTGACATTTGACATTGCTGAAGAAATTGTTTTTCATCCGATTGTTGCCTGATCGATGGTACAGTATCAGGTTCAGAAAAAATATGATGCATTTGGAGAGAATTGTGTGGTGGATTCATTGGAGATTGTCCATGTGTTGGAGTCGACAATATTCCATAAGAATTTTCAGAAATGGAAGATGGTGTTGGTTGTGGAGAATATTTGGATAAAATCTGTTCAGAGATCGCTTTACGTTGCTTCGAGAATGTTTCTTCAAACGTAGGCAAAGAAATGCATGTTTGCGGCGATTGTTCATCGCCATCTATTGTCAAATCAATAGATTCTTTAATACGGCTGAAGCTGATCGATGGATTTGGAATGGAAGTATGTTTAGTACGAGGTCGTTTTTTTCTTATTGAACTCTTCTTCGGTGAACTCTTTCGTCGTCGTTTCTGTTGAACTCCTGAAGGTCTGGTCTTAGTTGTTAAATTCACATTCAGAGATTCATTCATGCTTGCGCTTTCCTTTGGTACAACATTTTCAATGGGTTGGCTCACATTTTCTGTTGGTATTTTGATTACGTCCTAAGAAACACATATTTTTTAAAAATAATATCGCAAAATTACATCAGAATTGTTCATACATGACTCTCGCTGGTCACATTATCAGGAATTGGTTGCGCAACACTATATTGGAAGCAAAACATTTGTGTTTTAAAATAAACAATTCTAAAAATTATGTAGACACATTTTCATACCTATTGTGATAATTTTGCCGTTTCTTAATTGGCAATTGTTCTTCTGCGGTGCGGATTGCTAAGAAAAATAGATTAAATTTTTTATTCTGATAAAATTTCTACGTTTTATTTTTACTGTAAAATTTCAACTTAATTTTATTATTTTTCCCATTCAGTATTTTAACCGATTTCAAAATTTGATTCGCTCTTAAAAATTCCCTCATAAGAATTGAATTTTGCAATCATAAAATCTAAAAATAGAATTTTTAGCGTAGACCACCAGCATCGGGAGTTCGTCATTAAATAATGTCGAATTACCGAATTCGTTGAAGTAATTTTAGATTTCCGGTCAGCCAATGTCAGACATTAAGCAGTTGGATTGGAACCGTATCCATTCACAGGAATTGGATATGTGATATCATGAATTGAAACAATAACAATGAACAATTGCGATTACTCACTGGCAGTCTGGCCACCGTTGATTTCGGTATCTGAAAAGCCTCGAAAATCTGAAGAGCTTTCTGATAGATTTTCAGGAATCAAAACATCCTGTTGATTATCGGTTTTTAGTCCACAAATAATCTCCTCTATGGAAACCAGGACTATAAATAATAAACATGTAAAAACAAAAATGTTTTTCAGTGCACCGAAAAAACAAAAATTAAGTTCTCTTATCTACTATCATTTACTAACATATGAAAGTATGTAGGTAAGTAGAAGCGACAGTGGATGGCAAAGCATCAGTTTTGAATGACATTCTTGACTGACAAATAAAACTGATAGTGGATGGGTCGCTCTCCAAGCAGCTAGCCGGTTGTTGTTGGCAATGAACGAACCAGCTCACAGACTTTAATGACATTCTGCTCAAAAAATGTAATTTTAGACGAGAACGCCTGAACGATATGCAAAAATGCCCTTACCAAAAACCCTACGATAAATACGAAAATTTTGGTTACAAAAATTAGAAAAACATTTATTGTCACCAGGAGTCTATTGCTTGACAAAGTTTCAAATCTCTACAACCTATAAAAATGTGCTTAAATTGCGTTGGCGGATTTGATCATCACTCACATGTTATGTAAGCACTAAGCACACAAATTAAGTTAAGTAATTAAGCGTTTTAAAAAAAAATGTTTGCTATTTGGTGTTTAATCTGAGCCAAAGCTTAGGTTAATCACAAAAAAAGGAAACTTCGTTTTAAAACAATTTTCAATGTGAATTTGTTACAAGTTATTGCGAAAGACTAGTAAAGTTCGAATTAATCTGCATCACAATAATGCTCTGCAACAAAAATTTTCTTGAAACTTCAATGATTAAAAACATAAGTTACAGAGTACTGTTATCTACATAAAGTACTTACGATAATATCTCAAAATGACTCACCATTATTTTCCTCTGGATTTTCATCTTTCTGAGTAGATTCTTCTGCGCAGATTTCTTCGATCACGATCTGTGGCGTTTTCACCGTAAATGAATCGCATATTTCAAAGTGTCGTAAAAATGTCTCCAAATTATTTGGTCTTATAAACAAATAAAACGATTCCGCAATGCTAAAATCAGCATAGATATCCTTTGATACAGCACAAACTTTTGTTTTCTTCATTGATGAAATCAAGGATGAAATGTTTGACAACTTGAGATGGTCTAAAACAAGTGTTGAAGCCGCACATAAAAATTCATGGCTTAGAAAATCTTCACCAAAATTTAAGACACAATTCATTGAATTCATTGCATTTCTTTTCAGTGAATTATTTGGAAAAATTATATCAAAATTTCCAGTATCAGCAAAATTTTTGAATTCCTCATTTAAAGCGAATCTTGTAATTCTTAATAAGAATTTATCATCAATTTTATTGATTTGATTGATTCTTATTTTAAGTAAATGAAAATTGTTTGCTGAAGATGTATATAGTAATTTCTGTTGTGTACATTCAAGTTGACCGGATGTGGATCGAATTGTTGAATTATGCGTTAAAGATTTCACGGTATTTATGGCGCTCAGATCGCATTTGGATCCAACTTTTATATCATCAACTTTAACATCATCTGATTTTCCAACACTTATGTTCACATATATTGGAGCAGTTACGCTGAGTGCTGAGGAACATGATTGTACATTATTTGTATAATTTGTCTCCACATTATTTCCCTTCACATTATTCGTGCTTTCCTTTTGTGCTTCGTGCTGTTTTTTTACTATCGCCAGGGCGGTTTTTGTTTTGAATTCGGTTGCTTTCTCGGGCAACAATGATTTATATGATTCCATTAAACGAGCAGTAGTATTTATGGCAACTGTTTTTCCCGAATCGGTTTGTTTCTTTAATTTTTTGGATGGTGATTTTGACGGTGATTGCTTTTGATCCTTTCGCACAAATTCACTTTGTTTCATATTGTTCAGTGCATTTGTAACATAATCCAAATTAATTAAAGCTCGCTTAAATTCTGGATGTGAAAATACATGACCAAGAATTAATGTTGGTTTTTTTAATTCCCGTCCAACAAATTTTTCATAAAATTTTCTTTCATCCTGATCAAATTGAAGATTTTTTACAAAATATTGCCCCAAACGATCCAATTGAATTTTTACTAATAATTCATTATCTTTTGATTTCTCTGGTTCAAGATTTTGTTTACCATATTTTGATATTAATAAATCTGTGAATTCGGGTTCTAATATTAAAAATCTTTCAGTTCTCGATCTTGGAATATATTTAACTGTAATAAATTTTATCTTTTCAATACATATTGTGAATGTTCGAATTGTTTTATTCTTTTTTTCGGAATATAATAGACTTTTCCAATGTCTTTGAAATTTTTTTCGAAATGTATCATCATCACAAAAATTTATACTAAATTCATTAGTTTTCGCTTCAAGTATTGGCTCAAAAAATGCACCATAAAATGTATTAATTATTTGTTGGGGTGTTATAACTATATTGGATGGCTCATCACGTAAATGATATCTATCCGATTGTTCTGATCTCCTTTTAGTGAATGTGGATGTAGATGCCTGCATATTTCAAGGAAGTTACATTAGCAAGGATCGATCACGCTTACCCAGTCGCAATGGCGAGAAATTATATTATTGAAACTAAAATCTACATCAATTTAGAGATTTAACATATAGGAAATGAAACTCAAATGTTTATTGAAATTGCTTTAATTTTTGAATTTAGATTTCGGTAAACCGCAATCAATTTGAAGACTTCTACCTTGGAGGACAATTTTTCAGGTTCTCACATTTTATTTATTTTTTTTTTCTGGGAGAACAAATAAATATATATAGATTAGGAATATGCAAAAATTAAATGTGATTTTCCAAATGTATCAAGATAGAAGTCTCCCTTAACTAATTTAATGCAGGATACAGACCTCAGAGGTTTTTAAAAAATTAATTTTTTTGCTAGATAAATTTTGCATTCTATCAAAAATATTTTAAGCGCTTTTAAAATTTCCAAAATTTTAATTATTTTCATGGTTATAGCTTATAGACTCTCTCTCTCTGAACGAAACATTTTTTGGGCTTTACTCGAATCTACCGTTTTTCAAATTGGCGTACGCGTTATATTGCGAGGTGTACTTAACCGATTTTGAATATATAAAATAGATTTAAACCACATATTCTCTATAATTATATCTAATAATTATGTTATATGTTATATTAATAGCGTAGAATTTTTTTGATTGGATGCCGCGCCTCGTACACTTTTTATAAACTTTTAAAATTCGAAAATGTTGACAAAAATCAGACTTTTTTGAAACAGCTGTAATTTCTAAAAAAACAAAGATTTAAAGATGTTTCCGAATGCTAAGCGGTAGATAATGGTTTCGTAAATAGAAAAAAAATTTTTGGAATATTATGTCTGACACCAAAATCGCGTACAAAAAAAATTATATCAATGCAAGCAAAAATTATCAATTTTTTTTTTTTTTAAATTGTGTATAAAACTACAATATGTTGATTTAAAATGAAAATTGCTAAACGTATTTAAATAGCAGCGTCGAAAAAATCAGTGTAATATCGATTTTTCTAGAGCGCGGAAAAACACATTCGTTGTTTCCGTAATAAAGTTTATACAGCAAAATGAGAGTAAAAACAAAACCTTTTTAGTTGAAATATTCGTGAACTGGAACACCACAAACAAGCCTTTTTATTTAATAGGTACAAGACAAATATATTAGAGAAATCACAATTAATTTTATATTTCATTTATTTAAGATCACAACAAGTCACTTTTTTATTTATCTAAAATTCAATTTGATAATAAAATCTTAAAAATCTTAAAATCAATCGTATTATAACTCACCATTGTTCAGCACAAATCTTATGTCATTTCTTTTATATAAATGAATATAATTTCACTGAGTAATCGCAATTGTTTCTAACACGAACTTCAAGTTCCAAAGCAAGATCAAACGCCACAACTTGTCACGGTAGGTATGAGGACATGAATGATCCCCGCGCTAGCATGCAACTGGTTGTGGTTCTAGTTGCAACGTTAATAATTAGAGATGAAAGTTTTCCAACCTCTACAAATATAGATCATTCAGCTCTTTTTCATGCACGGTAAATGTTAGCTTTTGATACGCTCACGAAGTGCACTCCCACTTGAACGATAACCGTAGCGCGATTAGTGGTGGCCTGGAGGGGAGCGATATGCTGCGACATCGACCTAAATCACCTATGGATAATAAATTTAATTTCGGTAGTTGTGCAAATCAAAATGTGCAAGGAACCTCAATTTCATCCTTTTATTCATTGTTGTAATTTATTTTTCACTTGTTGAAGTTGACAGGAAATCTGTGATGGTACCGAAAAGCCAATATTCGTAGAAAAAAATTAAAGAAATCTGTTTTTTCTTCGTGCCAATGAGAACAACCATAAAGGACCCCATATGCGATCAGTTTGCTCTTCGGGTTAAGGACTACACACTACGCAGTCCAAATCATTATATTACATAGGTATATCTGGGCTTGTCTGGGGAAATTTCGAGACAAGAGCCAAAATCACGAGGTCGTTGATAAAGTTTTCTGTCCCCAAAAATTTCAACAAAATACAATACCAAAATACAACACAAAATACTAAACCAAAATGGGTTTTCTGTTCTTAATCCACTATTTAGTTACTTATTGCAATACCAATATTATTTACCTAACAATAAAGCCGGTGACAGACCATACCAAAAACGTAATATTTATAATAATTTTATATATTATATATTCGTGTGACTCGACGATGTGCAATAAGGCATATCGCTTATAAATTTCCCAAAAATTTCGGATTATTTTCGGCACATCAAAGGAATTTCAGGGGTTCAAATTTCCCCAGTCACACGACACAAAACTTTATGTACACATTTTTGGTTACAGGCGACTGAAGTTGACGCGAGACGTCAGTTTGCGTTTACATTTTGCAGTGCGTGCGAAGGAGACACAAAATTTTATAAATATTCCGGCGCCAAAGAAAAGTAGACATTTGGTTGTCGTGTGTCTCGTTGTCACAAAAATATCCCACAAAAATATTTCCTTATAAATATGACGTTTTTGGTATGGTCTGATTCCGGCTTAAGATGGCTTTAGAGCCTGCGCAGGTGAGAAAAAGGGTTGTAAAATTACGCATTTTTGAAGTTTTTGTGAACTTGGGCATGTAGGGTATTTTTTTTTATGCCTTTTAGGATGAAGAGATCGAATATGAAGTCGATTTTGACGCAACAGTGACAAAAACTAAAAAAATTTAAAAAAATAAATATAAATTTTTTTAAAAAAATGAGAAAAAAGGTCATGTTCAAGACTGCATCGTTCTGTAAATGTTTTAACTTTTAATATTATTGTTTAAGCACCAATTTTCCCCATATTTTCAACACAAATTTCAATGGGGTATAGCCATACCCGCAAATTACAGGGGGTAAATTGGAGGTAACTTTTATTTTAATTTTTGTGTAAAACTTTTTTTAATTTATATAAAACCATGTCAGCATTATACATTAATGAACTCCTCTGTTGCAGCCATTTTTATGATGAAAAAAGTGTTAAGAGTATGAGCATGATTTAAAAAAAGACATTCCACCGATTTACCCCACGTCCCATCCTACCCTATAGGTGTTTATTCATTTCTTTTCGCTTGTTCTTGTAATCTTGTATAGATGATTCTGGAAAATTCTGACATGAACAATTTGATTTTATGTTTTTGGTTGTTCGTCTGTCAAAATATTTCAGGCATGTTGTACCTATAAACTTAAATAAAATATTTTTTATAAAGTGAAGAGTTTGTTGATATTGATTTAAGGCAAATCAGTAACAGGAAGCATTTTATAAATCACTAAAAACATAAACGATGAAGAGTTCTGCTTTATAATTTTAATTCTGAATTCTGATCAATCCTGAATTTAATTTAAAATTTAAATATTTATTTAATTGAAAACTGAATGCACCAGCGGATTTAAAGAGACCTTATAGGGGTAAAGACTCCCGCCCCCAATCAGGGGTGGAACTACAATTTGAAATTTGAATTTGCTGAATTTTTTGTCATGGATTTTCGGACTTTTTTCAAGATTCCTAACACAGATTGAAAATAATAAGAGTAAACTAATATATAACTGCAGTCGTCTTACTTTATCTTCAATTCGTTTTGGCTCCTTTCCAAAGTTTATTACTTAACTATCTCTCACCGCTTAAAGATCATGTCAATTTTGGTTCCCTATATCCAGCTGTTCGAAATTTTCCTTTTCCTTTACATTCAATATTTTTCAAATTAAAACGATAATACCAACAAATGTACAATAGATTGAATAAAAATGTATAAAAAATAATTTCTGTTTCCAAAAAAAGAAAAAAAAAGATATGAAAAAAAGATTAGAAAAGAAATAGGTAGTACTAATGAAAATATGGTAACGAAAAATCCTATTTTTTTGTGACCTTCTAAACATTGAAAATTATTGATACAGGGGGCGCCATATTCAGTTCTTCCTCGGGGCCTCTTTAGCCCAAGTTCCGCACCTGCCCACAATGCATAGGTAATATGGTAACGGGCTATAGTATACATAGTACCTATAGCCCGTTTCGTTAAATCAAAATTCTTACCGTTTGCAGTTACTAGTCCTACAGACAGATTTGAATAGGAAACTAGTACAATTTCTCATTACTTGAATTCCTGAAAAAAAAACTTCCAATATAGACTTCTACTGAAATTATTGTAAAAAAATTTGTAAATAAAATTGATGCAAATATTTTCTTACATTCCGTTGCAATTGACCAGAAAACGTGAAAGAAACCGTGGTTGAAAAAGGAAACATATGACAAAATAAATTTTATTAATAAAATACATTGCGTAAAATTATTATTAGATTTATTGGTATTGCATTTTTACAATAATTTATAAACAATTTTCTTCAAGATTCAATAAAAATTTTCAACAGTCGTACGTCATTTCAATGAAAACGAAACTATCTGAAAAATTAGAAAAAAGTATATTGATTAAAATTGTTATTTGTTAAAACTCAATTGTTGATACTTACGACACACTCTATTATAAAAAAGCGTCATTCGAAACGGAATAGCCCTGTGCGGGCAATTAGCTGGGAAATGAATAATTCCGTACACTACCAGCTGGAGAATAATTGGTGGCCCAAAGTATCTTGAGTTTGGCATATTATTCATTGCAATTTATTTTCACTCGATTCAATAAATTTCACATGAAATCTGCGATGGAACAAAGAAGCAATATTCCTGGAAATTAAAACACAAACGAGGTTGTTTTTGATCGGCAAGCAACTGTTGTACAAAAATCAAACGGCAAATAAGACTTGTACAATAATATTACATCGTGTGGTATCAAGCAAAAAAAATTTTGCAATAATATTGTACAAAAATACTGACCGTGTAGGGGCTGCTTACGAAATTTTATATGACTAGACAATCCACACACATTTAATTATTGCTTCTGTATATAATTTCGTTAAATTCAAATATTTTTAACGTTTGTACTAATAAATAATTATTCCAATATTATTATATCACACAACTAGTAAAAGTCAAAAAGTGCACTTTAGTTTAAACTCTGAATTCTGATGGTTCACAGTGAAATGATGCGAGGATAAAATATTTATACTGCAGTGCTGGATTTCTTCCCCTAAAATTATGGCAAAAAAATTAAGCAAGTGCATTGTCCAACTAGGTGAAGGAAATACATTGAAAATTCGTTGCGGTATTGTGAAAAATATGAAAGAAAAGAACAGACCAATGATTAAAACAGGAGACAAGACATACGGTTCAGTGTACAATAGAAGAGGGGTGTACTAAATTGAGTTACACACATACATACATTCATTCTGCCAGTTGAATCGCGGACATTATCAATTTAATGTGCTCCACAGAGGGATTCGTGGTCACGCGATTCATTTAACGCGCGAAGTAATAATGTAGTATGCACTCAAGGCGCATCCGCAAGAGCTTCATTCTGTTGGAAACTTTGGTGCTTGTTGGTTCGTTAAATTGTTCGTCAGTTTAATTAAAGTTTTTCGGATTTCAAGTGACTGATTAGTGAGTGAATTTCCATTATAGAAACTACAGATCGATCAGCAATTTGTCTTCAATTTAAATAAAGAAAATAGTTAAAGTGAAACTGGAAGAAATGTAAGTGAATAAATAAATTAGATACCGGTAGCGTTAGGGATGAAATGTGCCTTCTGGAATGTGGGGTGCTATTGTGAAAATCTTTGTTTTTTTTTTTTTTTTTTTTTTTTTTTTAAATCTAGCGGCAATCGCAGTTATATTAAAACATACATAAAATATTGTACTAGAGTAGTACGGATGCTGAAAATTTCTATTACTTCCTTGATTATCGCTAGATTTAAAAACTAACGGAGTTTGTCACATGTCACCTCCTCTTCTGGTACTGCAGAATTGGGGATTTTTTTTCGAAATTAATTAAAAGTGTAATAGTAATAAAATAGTAAAAGTGGAATTGAAAGAAATGTTAGTGAAAAAATTATTTAAATGCAAGAAAAATGTAATTAAATTAAAAATATGTATTTTGATTATTTTAATATTTGTATACCCTAGATGTACAATAGTGTACCTAAATTAATTTCTTTTCAATTATTGTTATAAATAGGTACCTACTTGTTACAATTATTAATTAGCACGAAACTTTTTTACTTGGTCTTTTTTTGCCCGATCTTCAAATTTTAGATACAACACACTTTCTTTTTTTTACATGAGAAAACTTTTTGTGGACGGTTTTTTACTTGATTTCTTCATAAACGTTTTTTCTGTGTTAAAAAAAACAAACAACCGATTTTACGTCTAGATTATTTCATAATTGGCCTAAATCAATTAGACTTTTTGTAGTATGTAACTGATTTACAAAAGAAAACAAAAAAAACATCCCTTAGACTTACATGCAAATTGTTACTAAATTAATAAATTAATTTTAGAAAACGAATATTGATTCGCTATTTCAATCCCTTAAGTATAGAATTTTGAAGAGATTTTCTTTTTATTTTGTTGAATAGAATTATCTGCAATGGAAAACAATCCGAATGAAAGGCGTGGTAACAGGACCAACGAAAATGGGCAATCTTCTTTTGATTTAAACGCCCCGAATTATAGTAATAATGAAAATTCATATCTTTATGATTCTTTGATATCCCTAAATATAGGTAATGAGGTAATCATTGATACACGTACTCATTCGGCAAGCAGTGATGACGATGACTTCTCGGAAAACGGAAACGAAGTTAAAGATGAAACTTATAGTTATAGCACATCAGATTCATCTGATTCTGGTCATCATGCTGAACAGGAACTCAATATTCAGGAGTATCTTAGTGTGGAGATTCAAGTTCCACCTGATAATCTGATACCTCTTGCGAATTCCCAAAATACTTCGAACATTGGACCGGCGAATAACTCCAATGCATACTCTTCGCCAATGCCATCACCAGATTCAAACACTGGTCCAACTAAGGTGAACGATGCACCACGGACCAGTGCATCGAATGCTGGACAAAACCCAACTACCATCACAGCGATATCTGATTTAACCGGCAGGGGTGGTGTTTCCCAATTACATATAATTCAAGCTCCTGAAAGGAACAATGATGTATTGCAATCAATTTTTAGTACCACATATGCCCTACCGTCCATAATCCAACCATCAAATTCCAATCAGAATATTCCGACTCCCAATGTTATTTTGCCACAGGTTCAGCCTGCTCCTCCTCCAACATCTGCACCCAAAAGGACGACAAGGCAAACGGCTAGTAAAAATTTACCGGAACTTCCTTCGGTTCCAGTGAATTTACCTAAAAGAGGAGCTTCTAAAAAGACGACTACAACTCAGAAAAAAGCGTCAAAAAGTAATACCAATGGTTTAGTTAATGAACAATTTGAACTGTACGGCATCAATATGGATCCTGTTTCTGCTACGTTCGTTCCAAGGGCCACCGAAAGCAGACATGGACAGACACCACGTAAGATCCTTCTATTGTTTATATTTGGTAATAATTAATTTATGTATTAATAAACAATTTTAGTTATTCGTGAAAGTATTCTAAATACTTCAGTAGCTTTTCCAAGTTCATATTGTCCAACACCAGCACAGCATGTGGCACCACAGCAAAGTCAGAATAATTATGTTTCCAATATTAGAGAAACTTTTGGTTTGCCAAGCTCAGAAAATATACAATATTCACGTGAAATCCCGCAACAAGGTTTACATCAAAATCAAGAGTCCAATGTTTTTCTTACAAATGAACAATTGGTTAATCGTCAAAATTATGAAAATGCCTTACGTCAACGAGTTCTCCGTGAAAAACTTCAAGCCAACCGATTTCTAGCTATACAACAACAACAGCAGCAGCAGCAGCAACAACAACAACAGCAGCAGCAACAACAACAGAGATCGACTCCAGCTGTAAATTATTCAAATCAACCAGCTCAACCAAACTATTCCAATCAATACTTACTGCACAATCAACAACGTAATGAACAAAATGCAAGCCATTATTTGCAGCAACATCCTCAGTATGTTGCTCCATCAAATCAAAATCTGTTCATGCAGAATTTTAGACAAAATGGCGAGCAAAATCAGATTGTTAATTTTTATACACCACCAGAGAAAAGATACAGGCCCACAGCAACCGTTACTTCGCCCGGGAATCATCCATCTTTTTGGACAGCATCACAGCAGAATATGAATAATAATCAAGCGTACATTCAAAATGACAGGAATGCAGTAAATTATATTAACACCAACCAGGGTAAAATTAAATCTAATTATAATATTACCTATATTGTATAACTAATTCATATAATATAGTAGTACCAAGGAGGTTCTATCAACGTGAAATTTCGCGGCCAATACAACACCATCTTTTACAACAACGACAACGCCAAAGTAATTTACTTAGGGCAAACTCCCCCCTTACCATCAGGCATCCTCTTGTTACACTTCCGGCTACTTCAGCAGATGTCACATCCACCATACCGCAAAACCTTTTTGTACTTATCCCAACTGCGGATAATCGAACTATACTTCAACCGGTGCAGTTGACGCTTATCCCACCTGCTCAACAGCCCCAACTGGAAGCTCCTCAATCCGGCTCTGGCTGGAACAACGGGCAAATGCCGCCGGATTTCAATTAAACGATTATAATTTTATTGTATATAATACCCTATCTGCATTATATAATATTCATAATAAATACTGGCATGTTCATGTACAAAAAAACTAAACAAATGAAATAAATGTTCTTGGATAACTTAATATTGTTTTATGATTTACCAATTGGAACAATTTTAGGTAGATTTCGAACAGGAGGTATTCGAAAATCGCATGGGTTTTTACAATGTTGCCTGCTATTCAAATTTGGTTATATGTACTTTCAAACCATGGTTCCAACTTGCAGGACCAATTTGCAGAGTCCTTGCAGATTTGCTAGGAGTAGCTCCTCCAAAGTCCCATCTAGCCTATTCACTTGCCAATCCTGCAACTGGACCCTGCGAATTGGATGCAAAATTGGCCTTGTCGCCTTTAGAGTCGGAGTGAGGGTCGAAGTGGATATAATTTTCAGCGATGCAAAATTGAAATGGTGTGATAGTATTAATTGATAGCACTAATAAAATGGAGTGGAATGATGCTTATATTGTTTAGTACGAATGTTGATATATTCGGATTTATAGGAGTGAAAAGATGGGTTTGGCTTTTAACCTTCTTAGATTATGATGTCATTGCATGGATGGTAATTGGATGAATGGAATTGACTGATGCCTATATTGTAAAGTATGAAAGTTTATAGTTCGAAGCTATTTATCGCATATTACAAATCTGTTCAACAAATTATATCAATAATAACGACGAATTATCCCTGAAATCTACCTCAACCTGTGGTTTGCCAAAGGATTTTTTTTTATAAGCAGTTTGACAAGTTTGTCATTATTTTTTGAGCAATTGTGTTTACGGTCTATTCTGTACGTGTAATATTGAATATACGTTACCGACAAAAAGTAAATATGATTAAGAATTCATACATCAACATTCACACGATTCTATAAAACTTTTTTTTTTTTTTTCAAGAAATTACGTGATTGGAAATAAATCGTATTATGTAATATCAAAATGAGGAGTACGCAAGCTAAACTCGCTAATTCAGTTTTTGAAAATTTTAAACTGCCAACGCAGTCTATTTTGCTCTTAGAGTATGAAAATATGGAGGCGCTATAAGCCAAAGTGAAGTATTTTTCACACATACGTTATTGACAAAGGCGGCGTAATTTTTTAGATAAAATTAGGGGGTTCATATACATATCACAATGGAATTTATAAAATTAATATAGAAGGACATACCATGATTTGGTATCTAATATTTTACAATGTTCATTCAGTATATGTCGCAGTAAAAGAAAATTGAGAGCTTAAATAAAAGAAAACATAATAAAAACAAATTAATGTATTTCTAAAACACTTAATGCTGTGTTTGTGCATAGGTAATCGAAATGACGAATAAATATATTAAATGATAAAAATGATTTAAATAAGAGATTATAAAGAAATCCCCGCGTGGAATATTTTGTTTCCACACCACTGTGGCAAAGGTGTTATGGAGAAATATCAAAAATATGTCAAAAATGCAACACAAAACAGCGCAGTTTATTACTAAAAAGTTATCTACCACATAATAAATTAATGAAAATTTATATATTTTATCCTTTTTACTTCTATTTTACAATGAATTCACTTATATTTTCCTCGTATTTCAGAAATATTTTTGAAAATTTGTGTTTGACAGTTAAGTTTCACAGTCAAAGTGACACATGAGGCATTAAATTCATGCTAGAGCGAGAAAGCAATAGGCTTCACCTTATGTAGCACGATTTACACGTTTACAGCGCGTCCATATTTTCATACTCTAAGATTTCGCTACAATTTTCTGCTGAAATTATTAAGCACTAATAATTAATTCATTGCCATGAAATTAAACTTTTTCTTAATTTTCTAAAAATCAGCAAAAGTGAAAGAAATTAGCGAGTTTTGCGTCCGCAGTCCTCAAATGTTTATTTTCAAAACTCAACACCAAACCATAAAACTCGTGTCAAACAATATGGCTACCAATTTTCCAGATAGCATAGGTACCTACCTAACTAATAGAAATATCGTTCCTTATCTTTGAAACAATGGAATTCAATCAGCTCATAAAACTTGTTCAGCCTCACCTCTTAGAATATCAAAAAATTTAGATATTTTCCCAAATTTTTCGATCGCAAACAGCGCCATACACGGCCAAATCTGCAAACGAAATTTGATAAAAATGTCTCTCGTGTATTGGGCCTGGTTAAAACCGCAAATGATTGACTCTTTGACTTTCTTATTGCAGCCATAATTCATTTCTTACAGACCGTGTCGCAGGTGTAAAGTTCGCTTTTATAGCGAAAGCTGTTCTAGATTCATTTTAGGCTCCATAAACACAGTTCAGCTGTCGTACCAGACGAAATAAACTCCAATCGTAAATAATTTACTCCATAATCGACGTGGAGTCAACGATATTTTTCAAAACAGACCGCCGAGCCACCGAAGTGCATATCCGTAGCAACAATAGAAAAATAAGACAAACATGTTTTTATACTTTGCAGCCGTGCTTCGGTCGTCCATGCAAAATTATGTCTCAAATTACCAGACTCTGGAGGAGTCAAGCAGTGATTGAATATTTTCATGAAATAGGTCTGTTGTTTTTTGAGATCTTTCGATCGTCTGGAATAATCGATTGTTCAACTGCAATATTTAGACGTCATAATTCTGTGGCATATGATTTCTGCAAGTAACGCAATTTGCAGCGACCGACCGCCGCGACGCGACGACGGGGATCAGTTTTCACGTGAATTTCGAAATGTCGTTGGATGAATCAGCGATGGCGTGACCGCGTGGCCGAGGTAATGTGGTGTTTGTGTGCGGCATAAAACTTATTCAACCAGTAATCGAAAGAGATACAGCGAAACTCCTCCTTTTCCGAGTAATCCGTTATCCGCCATGAACTTCGTTTGCCCTTCATTTTTTCTCAGAAATTTTGCGATCGAAAGGGAGGCGAGAGTTTTTGTCGCTTTCTACTGAATATTGCTGATTCAAATGAATTTTTTTTATATAAAATTATCTAGTAACATAACATTCGGATCATCAAAAAATTTTAGATAAGAAGATTAGTTTTGGGATGTTATCAAAAATTTTTATCGAGACACTTCGATTCTTTTTTTATGCGTTTGTTTGCTTCGTTGATATTAATTCCGTGATCTAAATCATCTAAATGAATATTTTGGAAAATTTTCGACTTTCCTCCTGTTTTTCCTCAATAACTTAAATTTCCTACAATTTTGAATATTCAAACATGTTTGCATATCAATTCGTTACCGAGATATGGCACTTCGAAAAAAAAATCATTTTTCAAAATTCGCTAAAAAATGAAAAAAAAATGCATAATCCCATATTATTTCTTCTGCTATACCCCAATTATGATGAAATGTTGTTGTGGTTCCTGGTTACAATCACCTACATTGCCCCCCCCCCCCCCTCTCCCCGCCATTCTCACCCCTTCGCCATCCCATCCTCAATTCACAAAGGCTAATTTTCTTTCTCATTAAAGCCAACCATATTCACGTCATGTTGGTAATGATATTGGCCGATGCCCTCCCCCAAATAATTAATTATCACAGGGCAAGTAAAATAAAGATGTTCTTTTGCGGAAAAAATTAATGTAATTAGCAATATTAAAATAATATATGCATGTGCAATGTACATTGTGATTGTACATATCATACTAGGTATGTACTTATTTTTACTCCGTACATTTTCTGTCGGGATTTCTTTGGCATTCAGTCATGAGAGATGATTGTCCCATCAAAATTAGGTAATATTTTAAGTGGAATCTGAGGGGTTTCAAAACATTATTACATACTGAATGTTATATAAACTTTTTTCACAAAATGCTAAAATTATTGATATATGACACCGAAAAAGAATTAGAAAAATTATAGCTTGTTTAAGTGCTTTCCTTTCAAATTAGATATATCATTAACATACATCAGTATTTACAAATGCAGTGATTTTTTGAAAAAAAAAAAAAAAGTTTCTCAAAATTTGCACTTTTCAAATGCCTAAAGGGGGTCGATTATTGAGAAACTACAGAACCTGTTTCGTACAAACTATGAGTACCTACTTTATCTAAAAAAAAATTAAGACAATCGTTTTCGAAAATGTCCTGTTTTGAATGTTTTGAAATCCTGCAATATATTATATAGCTGCATCTTGTTTTGATTTGAGCTGGTTTCCACGTGGTACTTTATGCTATCCTTATTTACCGCAAAGACGTTTTTTTTATTCAGCATTTTTAAATATACGGCCTGCGGCCTGCACAAAAAATGGTTTGTGCGTAGCGTAGTTATTTATATTTTCGTTCGAGAAGACGAACTTGACCGTTCTCTGGTGCTCGAAAAAGTGCGGAACACCTGTGGTCAGAATTAACCCATGAATATATAGCCTTGTAAAATTCCCACCATCAGAGCTAAGTGCCTTCTTTTTAAAATGCGCAGTTTGTTTTCTAAATATGTAAGTAATTTGTCAAATTAAGAAAGAAGACAATAAAAAAAGGATGGCAGCCGTTGAGTGAGTAACAATAAAATCTTACACGTTCGTAATTTTTATGACTGCGGGTTCGAGTTGCCCAATTGCTTCATACTTCATGCATGCAGGATCAGAACATCTGTGTCATCGAAACGGAAAGAGATGCGAGATGCGAGATTTCGCAAGATGTTGTAAAAAGGAGAGGCATTTGAATGTTATTCCAGGACATATAATGGCCCTACAAGAGAAAAACAAAATAACAAGCAATTTAGTTTTGCGTGGTCCGAAGTTCTCATCCCCGATGCATTCGAAGTAGTGCTGTGGCAGTGATGAAGTGAAGTTGGGATTAAACAGTGAGTTGTTTTTTGTTAACGTTGCAGGATAATCAAAAAGGAAAGAACAAATTAATTAACATAGGATAAAAGTTTCATTGGCACAAGCCACTTGTCAATTGTCATCATTTACTAAAATGTAAGTAATTTCACTGATGTGGGGAGAGGTGGTGCAATTAGTGTAGTTTTCTTTAAAATATTGCTGCCATGTGCCTAGAACGGTGTTTAGAATTATTAGAAGAGCAAAATAGTTTTCGATGTTATATTTCATTTATTTACAAAGTGTAAACATAAATTATCAATGTTTTTTTTTTAAATAACAACTACAAATATTACAAAAACTTGCTGAAATTATTTTGGTTTAAAAATAAATAAATAAAATGATAACAACAAAAAGTCGCCGAAGATTATCAGATATTAGGTCAGTTTCTCAGTTGAATAAGAATTTGCGTAGTCCTAACATTACGGGGAATCCTTTTTTTGGTGAGAGTAGTAATCTGGATAACTGCGGATTTACATGCTGGAGCCGACTAGGCACCAATATTTCCAGCGCCCCCTCCCACCTCTCCCATGATTCCACAACCAATTTTCTGTAAACACCTTTTTCGCTGCTGATTTTTTAGTCAAAAACACTACTTTGCTTTTGCACATTAACACTATGTTTTGGTGATAAAAGAGAAGTTTGCTAACGGTTGTATCTAAAAATTGCATAAACAATTAATTAACTTGTGTAGCAATAATAAAGTTCAATAGTTCATGTCTCTAAGAATAATACATAGCTAAACATTACATTTACAGTACTTACTGTTTCCTTTAAGAAAAAAAAAAACACATAAATACTAATATTATTAATTAATGTTGACTTGGAAATGTATATAGTACTTCCTGAACCTCTATAGCCATGTAGTTTCAAATGTTCCAGAAGAAAGGGGTCAAACTCAGATCAAAATTCTATTAAACCTAAAAAGTTGCCTTGATCAATCAGTCCTAAATGTTCATTGCCGCCACGAAAAGCTAATCCTTTCATAGATAGAAATTTTACAGCGGCAACAACTCGCTTCAGAACATTTCTCCAATATTCAATTTCTTTATTTAACTGATGAGAAAGACTCGAACTCGGCGGGCTTCGTCCTTTTTATTTCCACCGTATTTTTCTTTAGAGAAATATTTTGTTAATTTAGAATTATTTCTTAAATGTTTTTCTTTTTTTCTATTCCCGCTCTTCCCTGACTTTGTAGTGCAGTGCGCGAAGGCGAAGGGGCGGTGGCCTGGTGGACTAATGCAAGAGAGTTAGCGCTTTACTACGTAGGTACTAAAGTTGCAACGTTATTAAGGGCGCCCATAAAAGAAAGGAACAATTTTTCATGTGTTTTATTTTAAACTAGCAGGTCTACCCTTTTCACCCGGGACGATGAAAATCATAATATAATGTACATCATAGTACTTTTTGAATATACAACTGCCCCCAAACGCGACATATATTACATAGAGCCATTTCCCGTAGAACGGTCAAATAATATTTTAAAATTATTTAAAAAGAAAAAAATTTGTTTGTAAATATTCCTATGTTTTTTATTACAGCGCATGCTTCAATATTATCTCTGGTCCAGAATTCCCACCCAAGCACACTTCTTGCAGAATCACCCCTGCACATTTTACTGGTCCAGCAACGGCTTACGGCATATCTATAGTACTGTATAGGGCTGTAGATCTAATATGTTTGAGGAGGCGTGTTTCCTCCTTTTCATATAGACATTGTAAGGATGCCTCTCCTCCTTATAATCATAGAGATATGGGTGTTTCCTTCACAACGTTGTCTTATGGAGCTCCCTTGAAAATGGTTGCATAGAGTAGCAGTGATGCTCGCGACCCGCCTGAAAACTTCTTTGCTTGACAACAAAAATATATATTATGAATAGTTTGATTCGATGTCCCATCCTTACTTTTAATATTGAATCGAATCATAGGGGTCGAAAAAACTTTACACAAAATTGAGGAGTCGCAAATGAAAAAAAGTTAGCATAGAGCATTGAAAACAAATTATTTCCATTTAATTATTGTCTTTGTTGATTTATTCAAAAATGTTTATTCAGGCACTGAATGTTGAAATCGTCTGATGAAATTCAAGTAGTACCTAGAATTAAAGAACCTGGCTCAGATATTGTTTTCTTTAATCTATTTATAGCTTCGAGCAGCCAGCAGTCGTACCTTCAAACAGCAGATAATTTTGAGACCTGCGGCGCCTGTAGTAGATAAATTTTTTTAGAAAAAAAAATATATATTTGATCTATATCTGATCATCACATTTATCGCGAATCGCCTTTGAAAATTGATCTGTAAGTTAAATTTATTTGTAATTTTCCATTTTATAGGGTGATTTTTATGCTATTTTTTTTAACACCGAAAAACTACAAAAGTTTATGAAATTTTTATTTGAATCGATAAATTATTACTTGCCATTTATTCTTTAAAGATTATTTCATTTATAAATATTAACCGTTTTAAATGATCCGGATGCGAAAAGTCCAATTTTGAATCACTTTTTCGACTTTCATTCATTGCATTGATTTATCTATTGAAATAAAAATTTCATAAGTTTTTGCAATTTTTCTACATATTATAGAACGCCAAATCTAAGTCGGCTTTCATGATTTTTTCTGGAGTGTAAGGAATGTATACATCTTTTTAGGGTTATAAGTCCTTTTTATTACATAATTCTAGTTTTCAAAACCATTTTTGTTGCTTAAAATAAATTCAAAATGGCGGAGATATAACAAGTCACCGTTAGGCTGTCCAGAAGGGAGGCCAAAGCCAAATGCAATGTACACTCCTGCACGTCATTATCTGAAACAGTCTGCGCAAAAAACTTTAGTTAAATATAAATATAAATAAATATTGTTAATACAATATGTGCTCATTCGATGAACCTATAATATTGGAACAATAATGATAATTGGCTTTAGAACCAAAAAGTTGGCTATTTTGGGAAAAATTTCATACTTTGACTCATCCAAAAACATGTTTGTTTAGATAATTTTTAGTTGGTCTTAAATTCATCAATTGGACAAAAGTATCATAAAAACGTGTGGTAAATATGAGCTTGATGAACTTGAAAAGTTAGCCACGTTTAAAGACTCTCGTGACGTCATTTTTATGAATTGACCAAAATCACTCACTGCATCTTATTCTACGGGTCTTATACTATAAAATTAGGCATTAAAAACAATCAATTTTTGAAACCTCTATATGGAGCAGACTTGTAAAATAATTAATTACTTCGGTAATCTTACTTTAACAATTACCATTACCAGTAATTGAATTTTTTTTAATAACCATTACTATTATTGCAATGGTAATTGTAATGCTACTTCAATGACTTGATTGTAATTAATTACTAATGGACCTTTCCATTACCAATTGCAATGGAAAACGTCATGAAATAATTGTTATTACTCAATTACTTTGGAAAAAATTTATATGAAAAGGCTGCCACAGCTACACCGAATTCGAGGTTTTTCCAGTTACGTGCAGGTTTTGACCGGTTCAGTCTAGAACAGTGATGGGCAGGCCTATGCCCGCGGGCACTCCAGCTTTTAGAGCTTTGAATATGTACACGAGCAGCTCGCAAGTCGAGAGCGCATCATTCGGCCGCCGGCCGTCATGCGAGCAGGACTATGCTTCTTTTCGCTTTGCTTTCGGTACACTGTAAATTTGAAGTCATTTTGCCATGTGGCTTCACTTTTACATGACAGGTGACGTCACCAAAATTAACAGTGTAAAAAAGGCCGGAGAGAGCTTTGAAGAGCTTTTACACAATCACATTTTGAGACTGTGGTTGCATGCCCATCCCTGGTCTAGAACCTCAAGGGAAACCTATACGACTATGGGCACGTTTAGAGTGAAACTCTAAATATTAAACTTTTGCACACTTCCCGCAGGTTTCCAGATTTGCAGCACCACCAATATACATTTAATACATAATACATTCAATCATTATTGGATTACCCTGCTTCAAAATCTAACCAAAATAGTATTAATAAATAATATATTACTTTATCTTATATTTAATGACATTTAATCGCGTTTTCATATAAAGTTTTGCAAAGTAATTGAGTAATGACAATTATTTCATTATAATTTCCATTGCAATTAGCATTGCAGTAATGGCAATGGTAATTAAAAAATATTCAATTACTGGTAATGGTAATTGTAATGAACGTGATAATTTCACAAGTTTGATATGGAGTGCCCGGTGCGCCCCATTAAAAACCAAACCCCTAAAAAATTACCCTATAGCATGTGAAAATTTTTATACAGATTTCAGTTGCACATTGTTGTGCACTTGTATATGAATTGACTATGATATCACACAATACCAAATACATAAAGTCATGAACCGAAGCTTAAATAACCCCTCCAGGCCTCCACCTATTGTTTTCTAAAAAAAGCACCCGGCATTTATAACCGCTTGGTGCTTAAAATAACAACGAAACTTTGACTTGTTGCTCTCCTCGAATTTACTCAAACAATAATGATTATACATATAATATGTACAACGTTTTTTTCATTTATATAATATGTATATGTACATAATACATATCTAATTATCTACAAAAAAAAAAAAAAAAAAAAAAATAATAATTTCCTCAGAATCCCGCATTTCAAAAATAGTAAATTCAATCCTTTAAAATGAATAATTTACTTCCCTAAAATGTTTCAGTGGTTAAAATAAACTCCAAATCCATTAAAAATTCTGACTTAATTTATCCATTGAATATTTTGTCAGTGGGAAAAGTGATATCGACAACAAATAGTCCGTCTTCCAACTCCACTCCTCCGCCTTCTTATGCAATTGCATCAATGTACATACATTATACAATTGCACCCCAATTACACAGCAAAATAACAGTGGACCACGTGTCCATTGAAAATATATCAACTGACGTGGATTTCATTTGATACCAGCGCATAAGGACAAAATTGTGAAAGCTTTACGGTTAAAACTAAAACAAAACCAACATAAACATATCCCTTCATCGCTTCCGTGGCCCTTTACTGAACAGAAGCCGGGTAAGAAAACCCCCGGCGAAGGTGTGCGCTTTTTTCAATTAATATTTAACGTGGTCAATTGAAAGGGGACATGGGGAGCATGCTGCAGATACGTGGACTTTGTACTGTAATAATATCTGTAACCGCATCCAATAGCTCTATTAGTCGAAAGGATTGAAATCAGACGATACACTAGTCTCGAACTATTGAGACGTTACGTTGTGTAAATAAACTTTGACAAGGTTTTTTTTTTTGCTTTTTGATTTATTTGCTTTCGGTTCAAAAATTACTCTTCTCGAAATGCCGCACAGAGTTGTTACTTCATTCGGTGTTGACCATTGCAGGACAACAGGCGTCCTGAAAATCGAAATATTTAAAACTGTTAATCGTGTGTGAAGTAGAAAATCTGTGATATGTTTATTTAATTGAGTATGACGTGGACTTTGTGGACTTCAATTTAGCTCAGGATATTATGGAAAGTAAATTATCATTAATGTGACTTGCGTTAAAAAACAAGAAGAAAGGATTTAATTCATAACTGTTAAGTGAAATTGACATTATCAGGAGTTTGGATATAATTAAAAATAATTGGTAAGTGGAAATTATTTAAAGTGTTTTCTTCACTCGTAATCGGTTAATTATCGGGAATAATTGTATTAAACAGGAAATGAAGGATCCTAAAATTCACTCAAGCTACTTGTTGAAAGAGGCTTTCTGTTCTCATTTCAATTTCGATGCATAAGCACTTTATTACGGAAATATCAACCCTCAACTGTTTGTCTTATCCAAATACAATGGAAATTGATCAGATAAAATCATAACCTTGTGCTCGGTGCTCCACATAAGTGTAATAACCCATTCATCATTTTGTTTATTTTTCCAACCGTCTCAGCTCCAAAGCCTCTCAAATCCACACTTGGAACCTTAACGGGCCATTAATCGCGCACCGCAGAATGTTTGGTCCCGGGTCCGTCCCCGCAATGCTTCTGCTGTTGAACCAGATTCAAATTTTTACGATCAGCTCGACTCGAGTGTGACAAAATCAATTTTAAAATTAAATGAATTTTTGCTGCACATTGATTTTTATTTTTTGTTATTTATTTGGTTTGGCTGACGATCGCGGCAACATCATACTCTGAATGTTTGAATTTTTGTTCTTGATTTTCTTTGCGGTGATTTTTCAAAAGAAAATTTTATTTTGCAGAAATGGAATCGTTTGGTAGTTACGAAGAAAGGGATCACGAAATGTTGTACGATGACGAAAATTGTGAACTGCGTAGATATAAAAATTTGCCTATTCAAAAAAAATATGCACTAATGCAGTAAGATTTTTATTGTTTTGTTTGTTTCTAAAAAAAAATACTTAGAAATAACATTCCAGAGAACAATCGAAAGAGTTAGCTGCGAAATATGGGAAGATGTTTCTACCGAAAGAAGTTGCATTAGGGAATTCCCGGAAAAAAAATATTATTAAAAAACCAACAAAATTGCCGGTGAATAATGAAAGTATTACATTATCGCCAAATACAATTTTGGAGCGTGCAATAACAAAACCACTTCAAACTTGGACCATCAAAGGGGATGATAATGAGTCGGAGAATTTTATTTTGGAGAAAATAAATACATGTAGCTATAATTTGAAATTCGCTGAGGTCAACACAACAGAAGAAAATAACAATTCTCAAGTATTCAACATACAACAAGTGGACGAATCATTTTGTACTGAAAATACTCCTGTGGAAATTCCAGTTTTCAAAAAACCAAAACCAAAGCCGAGAAATAAACCAACGAAAAAAACCCCTAAGTACGATGTTCCTGCAGCAAAGGATCCTTGCAACACATCAAAGTATCAATCGTCATCATCAAAATCATTGAAAACTTGTAATAATAACAATTTGGAATCCGAATTGAGTGCAAATTATACTTTTATGGAGTTCCTTAAGTTTGCAAATCGGTTCAAGCCTGATGATCCTGCGAACACTCAACAATCAGCTCCTCAAACTGATCGATGCAGGACACCCAGTGCTTTCCATAGTCCTCGTCGTCCCACAAATATCCAACTGCCTTTAAGTGGTAATTCTATTTATCCATTTGTTGATAACAATTTCCCTGTGCGAAATCAAACTCATACTATCCATCGGCCAAATCCTTATCCCAAACCCAGGTATTTTTACGATAGAATTCAGGAGCCATCCTTTTATCCGCCCTTTTGTAGACCTGTGAATGTGTGCTATCCTCCCCCTCCGTTCATGGCACCACCACCAAATATTCCTCCACCAAATATTCTTCCTCCAAATATTCCTCCACCAAATATTCTTCCTCCAAATATTCCTCCACCAAATATTCTTCCTCCAAATATTCCTCCACCAAATATTCTTCCACCAAATATTCCTCCACCAAATATTCTTCCACAAAATATTCCTCAACCAAGTATTTCTCCACCACCATATTTTCATGACTACTTCAGGTACACTCAGGTACATAATTATCAACCATTTCCCGTCGTTCCTGTAAATCATCATTACAATATACATCCGTTTTATCCAGTTAATTTTCCTTATCCTCCTCGCAATTACTAAATTCGATTTTTTTTAAACTATTCAAATAAGAAAATTGTTCTAATGTTAAATTAGTTTTAAATTCAGAATAATACATTTTTTATAATTCAACAAATTATGGTTTTGTATTGCAGTTCTATTTAGCATTATAATATTGCAGAATCAACGTTATTATTATTAGCTTTCGTCGAATAACGTCCAAAATTACTTTGAGGATTTTCAGCATTCAGTGACAAATTCTAATTGAATTGTTTTTTTTATTAATTAATTCGGAATGTTTTATCAGTATCCTTTACAGTTTAAAAGTTATTGCCAAACAATGGGCTGGTTTCAATGTCAAATATAACGGCACATTTATTAATTTAACCATGCCCTAACTTTGAGAGTTTAATTTTACGCTGCTTGCCATTTTTTCTTGTGGCTACTTCCACAGTTTCACCATAGAGGAGCTGCAGACGTTAAAGTAGCATAAAATTTTATTTTTTGAAGCCTGTAGTTTGTTAGCCAAGGTAAGGCTGTCTGCCTAGACTTTCGGTTTATTAAATGGGTATGGAATTCTATTTATCTTATGTAAGTATGTAACAAACATGTTAACTGTAAACTCTCACGTAACGAACCTGCAAACACGCATAATTTTCGACTCTTAAGTGCAATTTTATTTAATTATTTATTACAGTATCATCCTTATATTTAAGTTCCAGTTTTTAAGTTATATTTAAGTTTAATTTAATATTTCGTTTGTGGTAGATACTTCGCTACCTTAAAAATTTAGGTGCAATATTTTACGAAATAAATCCGTTACCTATCGTAATAGTGGAAACTGTTAATTAGTTAGTTGAATTTTTTTAAGTACAAACTTCTGAAAACTGAAATTACTACAGTACAGATGTGTTTATTTGTTTTAAATTGAAACTTTTAATATATAATATGTGAAAATAAACGTCTGTGTTGTAACTGTTTCTGGCATGTTTTCAGTTTCTCACACAATTTCGCGCACTTTTTTTGGTTTGAAAGGGCCCGCTCAATAATTCCGATTAAATTGTTTCTCCCGCCTCCAGTGAGAATTTTCAGAACTACAGCTTGTCATGATCATCTGATAACTGTTTGTTGAGGTTATGTACGCGAGTGTAAACGTTTGGTTCAATTAACGCATTAACAGTGAATTTGTTTTTTATTAGAAAGAGATCAAATAAAGAAAAATTAAAAGATGTCTCTCGCCGACGAATTGTTAGCAGATTTAGAGGAAAATGACAATGAGGATTTGGAAGAAATGCTCAAAGAAGAAGCGGCACTCAATGAAGAACTTCCCATTGAAAATATAAAACCTACAGGAAATGGATACATGGATGTTGATGTTAAAGTTAATTCTGTACGAGAATTATGTAAATTACGAGACTCGGAAAGATTGCAAAATATCTTAAAGCAAATAGAAATGTACTCGATCAAGCAGCGAATGTCTTCCGAAATGATTGGAAGTGTTGAGAGCGACCCAGAATATCAGCTGATTGTGGAGGCCAATGGTGTTGCTGCAGAAATTGATAATGAAATCTGTAAGTAATATATTAAAAAAACAATTTTCCAGTGATTTTATACAATATTATTTTACAGCTGTAATTCACAAATTCACTAAAGATAAATATCAGAAAAGGTTCCCAGAACTTGATTCGTTGATCATAGGGGAAATGGAGTATTTGCATGCAGTTAAAGAACTGGGAAATGATTTGGAACAAGTTAAAAACAACGAGAAACTGCAGCAGATTCTAACACAGGCAACAATTATGATTGTTTCCGTAACTGCATCCACTACTCAAGGGTAAATTATGTTATATTTTCAATATTATTCAATTGTTTCTTTATTTTTCTAGAACGATGCTCTCTGAAGAAGAGAAAAATCAAATAGAGGAGGCTTGCGATATGGCCATTGACTTGAATAATTTCAAAATAAAAATATTTGAATATGTTGAAAGCAGAATGACTTTTATTGCTCCAAACCTGTCCATGATAATTGGTAAGTGCAAGTGCTGCTGATGGATGAACAATTATATGTAGAATCATTGGGCTTTTCTCATTTTAGGAGCATCAACCGCTGCAAAAATTTTGGGCATCGCTGGAGGTTTAACAAAACTTTCCAAAATGCCATCGTGCAATGTTCTAGTTCTTGGATCTCAAAGAAAAACACTTTCCGGGTAAACTAAATATATTTTTTTGTTAATTTGTTTGGATTGCATTTGAATAAATTTGTATTAACTTTCAGATTTTCTAAAGTTCAAATGTTACCACACACTGGATTTATTTTTTACTCACAAATTGTCCAGGACACTCCTCCGGTAAGTGTTTTTTTAATGGTATTATTTTTCTCTTTAAATTTTGTGCAATGGATTTCTAAGTCCAAAAGGGGCGCCTATTTATAATTATTAGTTCGAAGGAAAGGCGATTCCGTAAGGAAAAACCCAATATTATTGCGCAGAAATGAGGCGACCTCGTTTCTAAAGCGCAGGGATAGTTGGATAGTTACTTCGAGCTCGAACGCGAATTGAAAAACATCTAAACGTCGTCACAAATATCTGGTGACTACCTGAAGAAAAATTCCGATGTCACGGGAGACCGAGATCTCTCGCATGCGATATTAATTAAATAATATATAAAAGGGCATATAAAAAGACGGTCGAGGAATACTCGTAATCTTATGCTATAAGATTTGTTAAACTGCAAAAAGAAACTTGTTTTTTTTAACTATACCGAATGGAGAAATCCTACAGGTACTTATCTATTTTACAATTGAAGGACTTACGCCGAAAAGCTGCCAGATTGGTGTCTGCCAAATGCACTTTAGCTGCTCGCGTGGATGCGTGCCATGAAAGTGTTCACGGAGAAATAGGATTAAAATTCAAGGAAGAAATTGAAAAGAAACTTGATAAATTACAGGTAAAACAATTAATCAATTACAAAGTATTATTGTGTAACAAAATGCGATGAAAATGTACAGGAACCACCTCCGGTGAAATTTATAAAACCGCTCCCAAAACCGATTGAGGGTTCCAAGAAGAAACGTGGCGGTAAAAGGGTTCGAAAAATGAAAGAGCGATACGCTTTAACAGAGTTCAGGAAACAAGCGAATCGAATGAATTTTGGTGATGTAAGATTTCAAATATTTCATATTTGTAAAGCAAATAAAAACGTTCTTCGTGCTGTAGATTGAAGAGGATGCATACCAAGAGGATTTGGGATACACTCGTGGTACTATTGGGAAGACGGGCACAGGTCGCATTCGATTGCCACAAGTCGATGAGAAAACCAAAGTTAGAATCAGTAAAACACTTCAAAAGAATCTACAGAAGCAACAAGTGTACGGTGGAAGTACAACTGTACGGAAACAAATATCCGGTACCGCTTCCAGTGTCGCCTTCACACCCCTCCAAGGACTGGAGATTGTTAATCCTCAAGCAGCTGAAAAATCATCTGATTCGAATGCGAAATATTTCTCAAATACTTCTGGATTCTTATCAGTTGGGAAACGAACAACATAAATTTTTTTCGGAAATTGTATCCAGTAATAATATTAAAACAATAATATATGTACTTTGTCGCATTTATTCTTTGACGCATTAATTTCATTTACAAAAGATGTATAAGTGGAATTGTTCAGTATTAAATACAATAGAAGATAAAAAAATGGAAGGCATCACAAAATCAGCAGAGATAAAATCATTTTAAAATATTCTAATTATTTACGGAGGCTCCGTTGTTAACTCAATTTTCCCAGTTCTAGTTTCTCTTGTATAATCTTCATAGAATTCTGTAGGAGAGATACAATTATTCCTGCAGCTGTGAAGACTCCTCCAACTATTGAGCAAATATTCGTTGCAAAATGACCCAAGGATCTATAATGAAAATTTAGTTTCATTGCTTTTGTTTGGTGGAACAAATTACTGCTTACCTTTCTTTTTCTGTATATTTAACCATCAATGGGGATAGTTCATAGCTAAAGAATAGTCCAGGCATTCCTCTCTCCCCTCGCCCAGTGAGCTCCTTCTTGTATTGTGTAACGGAAAATTGATTTGTATGAATTGGTGTCCTGTTCTTTTTCATGTACATCGTTGGAATGATTTTCAAGTAGTAATTGTACATTTGGCTTTTACTTTCTGAAACAAAGTTAAGTAATTAATATTGATAAATACGTTAAATTAAAAAAAACGAATATAATATAGATGAATCAAAAAAAAAAAACGAGCTAAAATTCGAACTCGGGACCTCGCACCCAGAAGAATGGGGAAAATTTTCTCGAAAGACCATTGAGATGTTGGTTGGGAATTAAAACGATCTATTACATACTACAGTTACGTTCATTCGCTTCATTTCTACCAGAGGGCACTGAGTAATCCAAATGTCATCATCGAAGGAAATGTCAAAAATTTGAGTGACACCTCGAGAAAGTATTTCAATAATTTGCAAAAAAGCCGCTAAATTAAGCTTAATTTGAATCGAAAAACGCGCACTTCGGAGTAGTGAAGCACTGTAATTTTCAAAGGAATTGTAATTATCACATTACAATTGTATTTCGCACATCTTATTTGTAAATATGCCTCTTCCAAGTGGAGTTTACAATCAGCAAGGTCCAACCTGTTTCGATAAAATGAAAATGGGATTCGGGATCGGATTTTGTGTTGGAATGGCTAGTGGAGCACTGTTTGGAGGATTCTCTGCCCTTAGGTAGGGATCATTTTCCGAAAAACTTACAAGACATTTCTAGGTTATGTGAACAACTCCCGGCCTGGAAGATTGTTATATAATTGCTGTATTCGTGACTATAGTAAACCATTTCTATTCAATTTATTCTAGATACGGACTCCGGGGACGTGAGCTAATCAATAACGTCGGGAAAGTCATGCTTCAAGGAGGAGGGACGTTTGGTACTTTTATGGCAATCGGTACAGGGATTAGATGTTAGGAAACATCGGATATGAACGCTTGTATTCTGTTGCTATTATTGAATTTCGACTATAGTTGATGGGATTAAAATTTAAGAAGTACTATTAAAGATTAGAAATACATTCGATTAACCGATTTTGTTATTAGTATTTTCTAAGGCTCTTTTATGTTATTAATTTCAATCGATACCAACCTGTGTTTGCCTCAACATGTAATCCATCCATAGGATGGGTATGAGCGAACTCAATCTTCTCCCCAAAGGACAAATGATTGATTGTGTGCGTCAATTTGAATTCTGCAAACGAAAAGTCATGGATGTGGAATTGATTTATTGAAAAACTGGCTCCAGGCGCTATATGGAAACTTCCCGCCATCTGAAAAGTGTTTTAAATTCATCTCATATATTGTTCTTAAACGGATTTTCGTACCCTGTTCACTTCTATGTGCCCAGCGATTCTACATCCTTCCTTGAATGCGTCGGAGTCGCTGCGTTTGTATTTATCTAAGTTATCTTTACACTGTTCAATCTTCTCCGGTTGTATGCCCCATTTCATGATCTTATACGCTTCTATAACATCCTCACACGAGTTACAGCAACTGAAATTGATTCCAGTATTAAAGACATTGAATTTAACTTAAATAGGTATTTACTGTGTATTGTTTTGTTGAGCACCGTAACAGCTTCCACATGTTTCATTTGACTTTACCACGGAAATAATTTCTTTAATTGGTTTCTCCTGAATCGGATTACCATGAAGATCTAATCGAGTTTTAAAAACATTGTGCTCAATTTGAAGATGCTGATCGCCGGACGAATCCATTGCGTCAAGAGACAAATCTGTTTCAAATCGATTAGATTAATTGGTTTCGTATAATACGATGAAGTTCTTACAATTGCACGCTAAAGTAGCTAGAGTTATGTCCACATTTATTCTCAACTTGTGACCCCGGCTTGTATCGACGAAAAGTTCTTCGGTAATATTTGGTGTCAAGTACGCGTAAAATTCGCATGTAACTAATATTATTATAACAGCAGTACTGATAACAGTAACTGAAAATAACATATTATTGGTTTTTTTAATTGATTGAGATAATATTAATATTAACCTGTAGCTCCGCTCAATGTTCGAACACTGAAATCCTCTGCCAGTCTTGGATATGCGTCTAAACGACGCAAAATATTCGATATTTTCATTTCGTGGTAAAATATAATAGTTTTCCTTTGAACAACAGTTATTATTTATTAAAACATGATATAAACAATTAATTCCACTGTACAAATTATTAACTACAAAACAAACACTGTTGACACATCACCGTCAAGCAATGACAAATGGAACGAAATGGAAATGAGATTCTTGGAACTTCCGCAAATTTCTTTAAATACGGAACAGAAGGTAGTGGAGAAGTTTGAAGAAATCTTTATCTTTTTCAAGTGGTTCTGTAGTGTTCTTTTCAATATAATATACATGTTAATTTTAACTCGATATCCTTTAAAACAGTTTGACATAATGAATAAATGCAATCTCTATGCGAGGATTTGGTTCATTATCATTTGTTTAATAAGAAAAAGGTAAATTGTTTTCAGAACTTAACATGGCGTAACGTGTGTACGAAAAAATATTTGATTTTACTGGTATTATTTCTTATTATTTATTATTGTAACCCATCTTAGTAACTATTTTCTCATTCAATCAAACATACAAAAGATTTAAGGTGAATACAAGTTTTTATTATCGTTTTTTTAAGCATAATCAGCTCGATCACTTTGTTTTCCATTCTTACCAATATTCGTCTACCAATGAAGGCTTCATAAAGTTCTCAAAAACATATCATAATCTTCTAAATTTGTTTTCGCAATTTCCGTTGCAAATTCTTCATCGGTGCCCTCCACTAATTTTCTGAGAGGCACGTACAATTCCCTTGTGGGATCATATTGTGCTCGTCCTAAAAATTTCAAGTACTGGTGACGTTGTTTTATTCGAAACTGTCGAGAACAGAAAATCTGCGGTGATTCCATCATTTGTTCGTGGGAAATTTGCATCTCTCGATGGATGAAATCGAAGCGCTCCACCAGCTCGTTTGGTTCTGAAATTGAAAGACCAATGATTTACTTGAAATTACGTTTTAGATATTCACCACTCACTCATCATCCAAAGTCTTGGTTTCTTCAGCAGCAGACACTTGATCTCGTCATTGGTGAATCCCATTTCCTCCTTTATGCTGAATGCATTGTCTCGCACAATTTTAATTTGGTAGGTAATCAGCCGCGGCTGTTTAGTGGCAAGGAATCTGACATCATCTCCGGACAATTTGAAGTTCTGCTGGAAGTATCCCAATCTTCGATCAATTCTTTTGGTGGAGAACATAAGCCAAAAGGGATTCTTTGACACAATCCTTCGTATATGTGAAGGCAAGAACTTCTTCGACTCAAGGTAGTTGATCCGAGTTTGTAGATTGTCCAGGTCTTCCTTAAATATCAACGGGTTGGTTGTAATGAATTTACCTAGTTCATCTGGATGGACTCCAACATCACTCAGGAACGTTATATGCTCTTTCATGTCTTTCTCGAAGTCTAATTTCAAAATAAATTGACCCAAACCCTTTCTTTTCTCAATGCTGCTTAAATCCACACCGAGATTCATTAGTTGCTGCAGAGTTTCAGATTTATTTACATATGCAGCTAAATTGAATGCCGGTAGAAGGGCTAGTGTTTTAAAGGGATCAGCTGGAACTTGGGGTGCTCCATAATTGTGTGCCCAATTGTCAAGGTCTGCTTGATGATTGGGTATTGCGGGGAAGTTGTCAACTGCTTCTGTTGGTGTCACATGATTTTGTATTTCTGCAACTTTTCTTAATTGTCTCAATTCGCGATATACTGTAAAATTGCAGTTAAATATTTTTCGAAATCTTAAAGCAAACATAACCAAACTTTTCTTAAGAAACAGATGACAGAAATGTCTTCCTATAAAAAAGTACTAGAGCAATGTTATAAATGGTTAAATTTTGTGGTACTTGAATGGGCATGTCATGTGCAAACTGACATTTGGTAAAATACTGAAGGGTGGAGGTTAAGATGGAGATTTCATTAGTGTTTTAATCGTATTGCGTGAGACAGTAGTTTACATTGAAAACTATTAATAATCCAATAAATATAATTCCTGTATATATGTGATAAACAAAATACAAAGAGAAACATGAAGAAGCGTCCAAATTTAAAAACACCGGGCGAAAACCCACGCACCATTGCCGATACTTTTGTGATAATAAATGAACGACCAGTCGATGATATTTCAGTTGAATTCTTCTACAAGCCACATACAATTACTTTGCTAGCATTTTCAATAATCTCAGTAATGTATTTCGCATTTGTCAGGTAAGTGTTGCACTCTGCGAGTTTAATTTTTGCGCATTCAAAAGTTATGCAAGCCAATTCGCATGTTGTCATGGCAAAATGTCATTGAAAGTGAAACTGGACACCGATTAAGTTCTAAAATTATCGGTTATATTCAATTGAAACCGATTAAAACAAATTCATTTTTAGTAATGTTTAATTATCACAATCAAACAAATTGTGTATTGTAAAATGTAATTATAAAATTGTTATGAAAAATCAACAGAGAAATGAACGAGTAAGCCAATTTACGTTACTGGGTCATGTTTAGTTCTCCATTTATTCTTCGTTTTTATTCTTTTTCCTAATTATGTAAACACCTTTTATACGTAAATTTTCTTTTAGATTCCCCGTTCTTTTTGCATTTATTTTCGTGAAAACATCTGTGCAATGTTCATGCAATTGTTTCTGTAATCGTGAAATGTGCAATGTACGTGTTTTTTTTCTTTTATCGGTAAAATGATTTCTTCGTTTTATAAGCTCTAATTCAGTTCGAAACCAACGTTCTTGGTAGTAATGGTTATTGTTTAAATTGTGCACAAATCAAATAGAAAAACAAGAAATTTTATCGGTTACATTTGACCCGAGAAAAGAACTTTTTGAATTTACTCATGAAGGGAGAAGGTTATCAGTAAGCTTTTGTTCACAGATGTAAGTTTGTGTATTTTTCCTGATTATTTCACAAATCTAAATTGTTTTCCTTCTGATAACAAATATAAGTATTCCAAGAAGAAGTCATATTTGTGTTTGCTATTTGCATTTTGTGTACATTATACAGTGATCAAGAATTCAATTTAGAGTTATGCGATTGACCTACAATATGTATAATTAACGTTCACAATTAATTAAGCAGAACGAAGGAAACATGCAATTTCTTTTAAATGTTTTGTCAAGATTAAAGAATTCTTATTGATTCCATTATCAACTCTGTAAAAGTCAATTACTCGAACGTCTGTTTCCATATGTACGCCTTTCCACTCTGGTGAACCCTTCCTGTTGTTCTATTTTTAAGTGTTTGTACATGTTCATCCTCGCAGAAGACGCAAGTCTTTCAATACTGTATAACTGAAAAAAATCCTCCCCTTTATCTCAATTTTGAATTGACTGAAATTGGAAAACATAAATATAATTTTTATTTGCACTTTCTGATCAATTTCTAATTGAAATTACATTTAATTCTTTTTTCATTGCTTTTATTAATTTTTCCAGGGATGAAGCAAACATTGAAGACAACATTTGGGCTGGAATACTCTGTGTAGTATTTTTCTTTTTAATCATATCGGTATTAGCATTTCCAAATGGACCATTTACAAGACCACATCCAGCCGTTTGGAGGATACTCTTCGGTTGTTCTGTTTTATATTTACTCACTTTACAGTTCTTGATGTTTCAAAATTATAAAACAATTATGAGCTTATTTTATTGGCTTGATCCAAAGTTAAAAGATTTTCACATAAATATGGATAAGGTAATATTATTGAATTGTTTATATATCAATATTGTTCTAAAACATATAAAAAACTTTACAGGAATATGGTGTAAATTGTTCGGACATAACACTGGAACGTGTTTGGTCTCATGTGGATGTCTTTGCATGGGGACATTTCCTCGGATGGATGTTCAAAGCTATCCTAATTCGGCATATGGGCATCCTTTGGGCAATATCTATTATGTGGGAAATCACCGAAATCGAATTTGCTCACTTATTGCCCAATTTCGTTGAATGCTGGTGGGATGCACTAATCCTGGATGTTCTTATATGCAACGGATTGGGAATCTGGTGTGGATTGAAAATTTGTAAAATGCTCGAAATGCGAGAATATAAATGGGCCAGTATAAGGTGAATTAATTCAAGGAAAACACTGTATAGCAATTTGTTTAATTAATTTCATATTTTAGAGATATTTCATCCACTTCGGGTAAAATCAAGCGAGCAGTTTTACAGTTCACACCAGAAAGTTGGACACATGTTCGGTGGCTGGATCCAAAGTCAACTTATATGCGATTCGCTGCTGTTTGTCAACTAGTTATATTCTGGCAGGTAATATAAATCTTCCAATTTTCTGTGTCCAAGGACTATGGATGGTAATTAACATCCTTCCTTTTCAGGTAACAGAATTAAACACATTTTTCTTGAAGCATATTTTCGAAATGCCACCAGATCATCCTGTAGTTATTGTTCGGTTAATATTTATCGGTCTCTTCGTAGCTCCTTCAGTTAGGTTTGTCTAGCATTCATTTGTTTATTCTTATTTTAAATTACCGTATTTCTTTCAGGCAATATTACATTTATGTTACGGACACACGGTGCAAACGTGTTGGCACTCAGTGCTGGGTTTATGGAGCCATAATGGTGTCCGAAGCCATATTGTGCATTAAAAATGGGAAGGAGCTATTTGAACGGACACAAGCAACAAACATAATTGTTTGGCTTTGTATCCAAGTTATTTTGTCCGTACTTTTTGTATACGGATGTGTTTTATGGCATAAATATATTCAGGTAAGCTAGAATTTAGTGTTCACTATTAAATAATATCTGAATATTTTCTCATTTTCAATTACAGAAATCTCCACAAGACTCTCGTGATATTTCACCAATTAAGCGACATGATATTAGAGACTCAGCTATTTTACACGGTGACTCGAAAGGTAAGTGAACTGTTCTTTATTATAATATTAATTTGGTTCAGCATTTTTGATGTGATTATGAAACAAAATAGGTTTATTGTTTCTTGCTAATTGGATTAATTGTTTTCTGTTGATTTATTAATTCGCTACTAATTGCATCATCTTCACTGATAATTGTCTTTTGCATTTCTCTTTTTTCTGTTTAAGGTCCCACTTATTATGTACATCCAAAAATAATAGCACATGCACATGGAAAATTAAGGCCACGCGAATTAGTCGAAACTTCATATGATATTAAAATAAAAATTGTTTAACAATTCGGATTAATAACAAAATTTTTTAAAGTGAATTTAAATAGATATATTTCTTCAAAAATACAATTTTCTTTTATACTTGCCTTTTGCTGATTGAATATCGCGTCTTAATTTGTCTATTACGATATTTGCATTACTTCAACAAAATATTGTGAGTGTAATTTTCTTTATCAATCTCGTTTTTAGTTTAAAGTTTAAACAAAACAACAAAACAATTTCCTTTGTAGCAAAATTATTTAGTTCTTATTTAAACGGTCTTGATTGAAATTTCATTCTAATTTTCCGTTTGCATGTGTATTTTAAATCATTGGTAGAATTAGTTTTATTTTTTACAAGCTTTTTACATTCATCTTATTATCAGAAGAGTTCATTGTTTGAAATATTGATCTGTTGTAGTCCATTGCTATAGCATACTGCAAATTTTTGGCTTTAAAAACGTCGAGTTGGGGTCCGGTCACGAGTCATCCGAGGAATACGACACAATTCATCCCAAAACTGCACAAGTCATCCGATGAATTGTGTTGCTTTTGGGTCATCTTAGAAAATGCGACATAATTCATCCCAACTGCGAAAACAATTATTGAATGATTTGGGACCGGATGAATTTTGACCGGTAGCTCGTCGAGGGCAATTAAAAAAATAGGAAACATTTACGATATTGGTTTTTAGTGGGCGGTTTAGAGGGTAATTTAATTTTGTGTGATTTTTGTGTGATGTTTTTTTAAGTTAATAATGATTGGAACATTTAATGAATTGAGTGAAAATGGACGAAACAATATTATTTTACATTCCATTACAACGTATTTAACATCTGTTTCATATTTGTTATATAATTTATTTACAATTTTTGCTAGCTGCACAGAGAAATTTTCGATTGGTATTTATTTTTGGCATGCCTATTTTTTTTGCTATACCGTTTCTTGGGAATAGAACACATTTCTTTTTGCAATTTCTCTGACCACTTCTAACAATGCTTGTCATTTGTCGTATCCTGCTTAATTGAAACCAATAGCAATTTTTTCCCTACTTCAAAATCAATCTAAGTTGTTATATGTTTTACACCAGGCGATCTAAATTCAAGCTCAACCAAGGCGACAAAGAACGATTGAAAGAATGCACCTCTACGTTTTTCATCAACATTTTTTAAGGCATTTAGGGTTTAAGTAAGCATCTGATTTAAAGACAAATTCTTATGTTTATTGTTCTTTATGTTTAAAAAGAAAAATGTACAAATTATTGAATTGTTTAGTAGTATTAAGAATTTTAGGTAACTATCTAAAATCACATTAATAAACAAAAAGACAGTCAATTTAATTTTTATTCCCAAAAGTATTTTTTTCCAAAGTTCTTAGTTTTTTACATAATTTCAAATTCGCATTGGAAGTGAAATGAAGTGTGTTTTTTTTTTAAATTAGGGCTTTAATTAAGATTGAATTTTCAAGTGTTAATACAAACAATAGCATTTCCATCTTCGTGCATCTAGTCTTGAATGAAAATCTTTCCAACAAAAAACATGCAACCAAAAATACCTATTAGGATTTTTATTTATTATAAATTTCTTTTTTATTTTGTTTATTACAAATTTTCCATAAGAATAAGGAAAAAAATGAATTTTAGTTCGTAGATGTTTTAATGTCGTTTAGGTATTCAGTTTTTATCCTCTGAAAACATCTAATTTTGAGCAGGATTTAAGGATTTTTTTAAATGAATCTCGATGTCGTTGTTATAAAATATAACAATACCACTTTTTTTCTTCATTAAATAGTACTTAAAATGATTAGCTTAATGCCAAATCTTGGAGGAAATATTTTACCAAAGTGCAGCCTATTCGTTTTAATATTATTTCTTATAAGAAATAGCAATTAAGCGTGAGTCTTCAAAAGCCATTAACATTTTGGCCAGTGCCATTTATAGATTCTAGTAACTAAAGCATCAACATTGACGTACCTACCAACAATTTTTATTTAATTTTTATTCATTCAATATTCGCACGAACTTGATTTCCTTTTTTCTTATATCCTCTAGCAACATTTTTTCATTGTAACAATTCTTAATGCCTCGCATAAAGTTAATTGCATTATAAATTTTGAACTTGTCCAAATCTATTTATTTCATATCCTTAGTTTTTGTTTACCTTTAAAAACACAATTTGAATCTACCAAAAATACAGAACCAAGCATAGTTCTAAAACATCATTAAATGAATTGTAGAATTTCAGTGCATAAAATATTGTGATTTAAATTGTTGCTTATATTTTTTAAGAAACATTGTTACTCATTTCAAGCAAAGTGTTTGATTAAAAACTTTTTTCAAATAAATCTAAACTACAGAAATTTCATTTAAATATTATTTAATAATTTCCTTTTAATTTTTAACAGAGTAAATTAATTAAGAATAAACTAACAATTTGGATTTAATTAATCCATTTCAATCTCTTTCACCAATGTGGACATTCGCTTTTCTAAAACATCCTTCATTCCTGGTTCGACGATTAATATTTTCATAGCTTCCTCGAGGTATTTCATAGACTCCATCAATTTTTCCTTAAGGATAATTATGAAAATCGGAATTTATTGTCTGTAAGGAAACTTACAGCAGTTGCTTCTTTTGTTATCAGTTCTTTCTCGAATTCCCTTTTAGCCTGTACAGCCAATATCTCTTGTAAATCTAGGAGCAGTGTGCCTCGAAAACGACTCCATCCTGGTTCGAATAGATTCGCTATTTCCAGCAGCTCCCAACAGAGATTAATTTTTCTCTCTACACCTGCATCTGTTAGTTCTTAAACAAAGTGGTTCTTTGATTTGTTTATAAAAATAAATAACTGTTATTTATTTACCATGTAACAAAAATCCAGGAATATTTCCATACAATTGAATCAGGGCGTACTTAACTTGAAGGATGTGAGTATTTTTCTCATGCAAAGTTTCATACTTCATAATGAATTCTTCAAACTCTCGTGGATTTGTTTTATCTAAATTTTCTATGTCCTTCTGCACTGCTGCATTCCCCCAGGATATTTGTTTAGCTGGTATTTCATGGGAGCATATTTGGCATTTCCATGCAGCAGCATTGTTTAGAGGATCCGTTGAAATGATCTAGTGGATACCAAATTCCAGATATAGATTTGTATCCCTAAGAGGCAAATTTGCCAAAAGCGTGTAAAACCTCGCGTAAAACCCTTCGTCATATTTTTTAAAAAAGGTTTTATGCAAATTCGACAAATAATAACGGAGAAAATCGGGTACTAAGCTGATGAGAAGTTGGAGTTGATCCTTTCTTTCAAGGATAAAAAAAAATCAATTTTTTTTCAAAAATGTGCTTCGCTTATTCCACACAAAACCCTTTGTTTTATCTTTTAAAAAAAGTTTTATGCAAATTAGACAAATAATAACGGAGAAAATCGGGTACTAAATTGACCATTTGACCAATATTACACGTTTTGGTAAATTTGCCTCATAAAACTATACAAAACTCACCTTGCCAATTTTGCAGTGAGAACAGATAATCGCTCCGATGAACGTATCCAACTCTGTCGGATCAATGCATCTCCTGCAACTGCATTCGAAGCATTTACTCAGTTGTAAGTGTTCTCGTCTCATTAACGTACTTTTTAACGGTTGTGTGTATGTCGCTGTTACTATGTCACCTTTCGCTATATCCACTGTAGCTATAAACAAAAGTTGCTGATTCTCATCGAACAAATGTCTTGTGTTCGGAATACAATCATGGGAAATCATTGCAGCTGTCGGAAATATAGCTCTTGTTTTTGCCGAATTGTTACGAATCTCGAAAGCATTTGTATCCAAAATGGCAGCAATTCGAAGGATATCATTTTCATCGAAATCCCTGATCTTCAATATGGTTTGAATAAATGTAACTAAATTTGCTTTCAACACTTTGTATATTGTTGTTTTCATTCGCTCTTCCAGATGATCTTGCAATTCCATTAATTTGGCAAACACTTCCGGTTTTGTTGCCCTTAAAAGCATACAACGGAGAGGAACAATCACACAATATGCCGATTCCTTCTTCATATCCTCGGTGTACTTGATGTTACATACAAATTTGCTGGAGGACATCAATTCGCACTCATCTTTGTGCATATTCAATTTTTCACATTCAACTCCGCACATTGGCCATGTACATTTTGAACATTTGTAGAAATCCTTTTGTCCTGTTTTTATATTCAAATTTTTGTGACAACCCAAACATATTGGATAGGATGCTGTTTTTGGTCCAACAATTATTGAATGTTCCCGGAGTATTATTTCACCTTTTTTTATGTCTCGTGTTGCTTTCATATGTCGACCAAATTGTTCGTTGATAACAATCTAAAAAATATAGATATTTTAGTTTTAATTTAAGGTATCAATTTCTAGGAATTGTTTATATTATATTAAAAACATTCTTTGATATTTTAAACATTCATTGGGGTATCTTAGTTTTTTGTTCGGCACATCCACGATCACAACTCAAGCAATAAATTTTAATTCAATTTACATAATTAATGATCATTTAATCTCGCAGCCGCTCAATGAACATGATCATGATCATTGATCAGATATGAATTGCTTCTCTGTGCGGTCATCTTCAAATGCAATCAATTCCCTTCCAATTGGCATCATTGATCTTGGCATTGCGTTAACATTTAAACGAAAGGACATTCACCTTTCATTCATTCATTCATTAAATCCTTAATCCACAGTTTACGTTATTGAACATTTTAAAATTGATCAAAATTAGAGCAACTAACCTCAAAACATTTACACTGTAACTTATGTCCTTTTTTCCAATGTTCTTTCTGATGATCTTTACCACAATAAACAACATTTTTACAACCACCACATTTAAGTGTTGATTTTGTACCACAAATCGGACATTGAAGTGGTGTCGTCATATTCACAATAATCCTTCAATTCGATTTGAACAAATTTGTTTTATTCAATCCCGATTTATAACAAAATTGATTTTATTTTCAACCCGAACTTCTCACGAATTAAAATAATCGGTTCTTTTTGCTGTTAGTTCAATGAGGAACCGGAGATCTCGGAACTTTTCCGATCGCTTCACTAATTTTAGAATCTTGTTGAAAATAGAATTCATTCTCTCGCGTGTCTTCTGTTTACAATTGTTTAGTAAGTATGCCAAGATTTTTACTCTACAACAGCCGGTTTTTTATTTTTTATTTTTGTTGAACATGAAGGAAATTTATCTTGAACAAAGGAGCTACAGAAAATTAGAATTGACAGTAATTGTCTTTAGAATTGAGTGTTGTCTTTACAATGTCCAGTTTCTTTGCTATTTTTAAATTTCAGTTGTTTTTTTTAAGTGGCCTAAGTCCATTTATTTTTAAGTTGAGATATTTAAGAGTTCATAGTTTGTAGCAAATCAAGAATCCTGAATAGTGCAACAAACATTTCTGATAGTTTATAGAACATATCATATAGCTCAGTTTTCCAAAATCACATCCAAAATATTACCTACCATCCGTTTGTATTTTTTAAGGTTCCAAATATCGCGTATTTTAGAGGCTTCAATATCTTCTCGAAGAATTTCGTTTACAATGCAGTCACGCATTTCACGTTTTTTTTTACAACTTCGTATTTATCCTGAAGGACTAACAAAAAAATAATTTTCTTAAATCCATTTTCAGTAATTGTTATTTTTCAATTTAAAACTCAAATGGAAAACATTTATCTTATCGTCCAAACAAAAGTGCAGGGTCCGTTTTATATTTCCAGTCGAAGTCATATATTTGGGCTAAAACTCTTTGATTCCCACTACCACCCCTGGGCATGTAAAAGTACGACACGCGACGTAGACTAGTCATTTGATCTTATTTAATCTTGTCTCTTGAATGATTTAAATATATTTTTGTGCTCAATACCTCCCAATAAACCACATTACTGGTTTTATCCCACTTCCATTTTAACAGTTTTCACCCCTTTTCAACCACTTTAAAGTGGAATTTCAAAAACCTACTTCTCAGTGATCCCCTCTAAGGTAAGCTGTAGAAGTATTCGAAATATAATGAAAATCGGTTCAATCGTTCTGGAGAAACCGTTTTCACCCCCATGAAGCAGTTGCCAGCTTGATCTAACCCCGCCAGCCACGACATCTGTTAGAAAAAAGCGAAAATAAGTTTAGATCCGTGGATAAGGTAGATTTTTGATACAACTGAGAGGAGATTTTTAAATATTCCTTGTCATTTTTTTTTTTTTTTGTTGAAAATGTACTTCGGCCACTTTTAAGATAAACGGCTCATTTTTTTCTTCACCCAATTTTCGAACGAATTAAATAAAAACAATTTTTTTTCATATAATAGGAAATCAGTCTTCTTTATTTTATCTATATCATTTTCTTTGTTATTATTTATTTATAATTTAAACAAATTTGTGAGTGCAGAAAATCTTTAAGATAAAGTAAAACATTAGTGAGCATTTCTTACCAAAACCACAAATATACAATATTCTTTTTTGCATACAATAATTAGTTGTCAATAAAATTTTTCGAACATCTTAAGATTTATAAACAATTCTTCCTTTTTTTACCAGATACTTTTTCTTACTTTTACAAACATTTTTTTTTTTAATATTTTTTTTTTTACCATTTATATAAATTGAACTTTAACGTGAAATTCAATTGAAATAACTAAATACAGCAATTCTCCACGTTTTTAATAATTTTATTTCATATATTTTAATATTAGGTATATTTTCTGAAAACGTAAATTTTAAAGCAGAAATTGAATTTTGCATTTAGACATCTTATAAGTCGTATACATAATGTAAAAGCGTTGTTTTTTAGATATTTAAATAAAATGAAGATTACATGATCGAAGAAATTTCGAAGCCAATTTTAAGTTAAGTCGATTTTGTATACGATTAGACAAGAATTTTTGTATTGTTTTTCGTAATAATTTCATAGAGGTAGGATGTTGTTAAATTCAAAATGCTTAAGAAAGTTTTATTGTAACTTCGGTTTTTTTGTTTTTAGTTTGTAAAAATCCAAAAGAAAAACATAAGGTTCTTATAATTATTAAGACTAATAAATACATTTCCTCAGGCATTTTGAGCTTATCAACTTAAAATTGAAATTGAAACACATTCAAGAGATAAAAGTACAGAGAAAAGAAAAACAATAGTTTCAATTAGTGACTACTTAAATATTCCTACATACAAATGTCAATAAATATTCTTCAATACAAAAATATTTAACCTAAGAAAAATGGAGCTAGGAATTAAATTAACAAGAATTCGAACACTATAAAGATTCCTCAAGGCTAACAGTCTGAAATTTCAAAAATTATAATAATAATAATATATATTTTTATTTATATATATAATAAAATCAGTTACGATATTTAAATGCTGGATTACCACCACGAGAACTCGTGACGGTCCTTCAGCATTTCTTTTTTGTTTCGTTTCTGATTTATTTGTTCAGCAAAAACAAAAATATAAAATTCAGTTCTCTTTGTTTTCAAAATGATGATAGTGATGATGAATGTGCTCATGAACATACCGATGTACCATTGATGATGAATTCGAATTATTTCCATTGTTACTATTCCCTGCCCCGCTTTCGGCCCCCTCTGTTGCAGCGCCATTTGCACTCCCGCTGGGCGTTGATGGTACAGTATCCTCATCGGATGTTGGATGAATAAGATTTTCACATTCAATTGGATCAACCACATCGACTGGGATTAATGTGACAAATTTCGTTTCACCCTTATCCTGATGATGACCATTCAAATGTGCAGTTGGACTTGAATTAGTTCCACTAACATTTCGACGATGTTGTTGCAATTTTTGATAGTAATGCTGTTGGCTGCTATTGTGATGCAAACGTCGATTATTCTCTCTATTATTGTTATTATTATTATTGATATTATTATCCTGGACAATTGTTTTTCGTGGTGTTTCCAATTTAGCATTCAATAAATTATCGTAGTTCTTCACATCCTTCTTACATTTATTCTCATCACTTGCATATTTCAAAATTTTCAAATCATTCGCCTTTATTAATCCCTGGTCACGTTCATTCAACCACTTTTCAACGTGATCAATTGTTCGATTTAATTTCTCTTCAGCACTTAAATGCGGATTCAATGTATTCAGGAGCGATGGATTCAGTTTACTATGTCCACCATGATTCGAACTTAGTCTCTGATAACCATGAAATTGTGGAGAATTCTGCTGACTATGGGAGCCATTTTTAAGCAATTTGCTACTCTTTGCAATATTACTACTATTTACATAAATTTTTGGTGAATTAACAAGGGACTGTTGCTGCTGTTGTTGTTGTTGTTGTTGTTGATTAGGAACTCCATTTTGTTGTGTTGTATTATTCACAGATGAACATATTGTGGCATGCAGAAATGAATCATAACCACAGAGATTCGTCTTCGGATGGGCAATTCCATTGTTCTGTGCTAGAATTGCTGGATTAATTGCCATCTGCTGGTGATAAATTGGTACATGATGTGATGTCTGCGGATGGTAATTTTCGTCTGCTATCTTCGATATTACAGTAGTATTTGAACGTTGACGATGCCGTATTGGACTGACATTTGGTTGAGGTTTTCTGTAAAGGAAGGAAATAATATTTCAATTATTGACCAATTCAAAAATTTAGACTGGAATTTAAGTGAAAATGCTGGGCTGATGTGATTAAGGGAATATTGGGATTTGTTGCTTTTGCATCTAATATTTTGTACAATGCTGTTTCCTGACATGCCAAGGGGGGTCTTTTCAAGTTACTAATTTATGCATTAACTATCTATAAACAATATTGTGGTGGAACTCATTCAATTCTATCTGGGATTTTATTTTTTGTTTTAAGTGAATCTCCTTGCAGCATTCGATGCATTAGTTTGAATTAAAAGGACTTCTTCCGACTAAAAGAAAAATAATTGTGACGTTTACAAAATATACAAAAGTAACGAAAGAAGCAGAGACTGGACAGACGAGAGCACTTAATTGAGTTAATGACGTAGTCCATGCAAATTTCCTACACCGAATTCGACTTACAACAAATCTACCTGCTGTAACTCGATTAGACTTGATATACTGCTGTCAAAGCCGTACTGGCAACGTAGTAGTGAATAGATGTACTAAAAAGTAATCAGCCGTCAAATGTCATTTTGTTGTTTTTCGGAAGAAATACTTTTTTACAGTAAATTTAATGCAAAATAACGTAAGTTATAAAAACATGTCCCTTTTCTTTGCTTTCTTGCAAGAAAATAAACTGACCGCTATCGCGAATCCATTTTATGTTTACTTTACACCAAATGTCATCTCTTAATTCCGTTCAGTGGCACACGACAAACCCGACTAGATTACATGATGTCATTAACTCGATTAAGTGCTCTTGTCTGTCCGGGGTATTAGAATGAATAGGAATTTAAAGAAATACGTTTTGAAAAGTTTCAAGCATATTTTTGAATATGATGTTAGATCCTTCAAGAACCTCAATCCTTCAATCCTTTCTTCAATAAATATTTGAAATTGGAAATAGAAAATCATTTTGGTAATTAAAAATTAATTTTTTGTTTATTAATCACGTTCAGAATGCAATTCACTCGACTTAGCAAATTACATTTACTTTTATTGAGAACCTTTTTGAGAACCTTTATTAAACACGTATGACTGTAATTGTACGGAAATAAGGAAGCAAAGATGTTGTATCACGATGGAGTAATTACTCTCCCTTCAATTGATTGGATGAGCAATGCTCATTTTGTTCAGTTGAATCCAATCAAAATTCATGACTCGGAAATATTCTGCAGAGAAGAGAAAGTATATTGTTCACAAAAGAAAAGAATCTTCATCCTGAATATTGATCTAATTGCATGAAGCCTTTTATACCTAATGAGATGTTACAATACATTTTTTTCCAGTTTTTTTCTTTTCTTTCTTGTTTTTTGTTTTATAAAAGGACGAATTGAAATCGTGTAGTTTTGGGAGATGTGCCTTCTTTATACAGCCCATTGATCGATTTGGTTTTTCTTCTTTTGCTTGTTTTGATAACATATAAGAATGATCTCAACATTGGTACAACAATTTTGTTTTTTTTTTTACTCTACTAAAATGCAAGTGAAATAATCTAATTGTCCCGCAACCACTTAAGATCTACTTAAATGATACAATAGCTCTTCGTCCCCCTTACCCGTTCGACTGAAAACACAATCGATTCTTCTCCATGCTCTCACGAATTATATCAATAAGATCATTTCGTTTAAGAGCATTGTTCCAGCACTCGGCTGTAGGCACTGTACGTCCATCGACATCATCTTGGGCACTTCTACCAGATCTAACTTTCCAGCAGCTCTCATTACCAACCGATAAGCTTCGTTGACGAGATTCATAACATTGTTCCTGATACTAAATGAGGATAATAAAGAATGGTTGGCAATAATTAGACAAAAAATATTTCACTAACTGGGATATATTAAATATTTATATAACTCACCTTTTGCTTTCGCGCCTTTCGCAATATCTTAGCCCTTATTGATGCCTGCTTTAAGCAATGTTGTTGCTGTTGCTGAGATACCAAAATGGAATTCTGTTGTGCACACTCCTTGCATCCATCCAATTCAACTTTTCGTGATTCCTTTGGACAACATTTTATGTTTGCCATACTCTCGTATATATTTTCTGGTGGCGTTGAATATTTGCAATTGCTGTTGTTTGATTGTTGTCCCGGCAACTTGGAGCTGTCAATTAACTTTGATGTGGGCACGGGGGAGAGATCCTGATTTATTCTCCCTTCTGAGCAACAGGGCTGTTGCTGTTGTTGCTGTTGCTTCTGTTGATTGTTGGCAGCTTCTGCATTTAATTTATTGAATTTACTGGTACTCGTTGTCGGACCTCCTTTCTTGTCATTCGAGATTTCCCTTTCACTGCCACTGTCACCTTCATCCTCCTCATCGTCTGATTTAATTAGTTTTCTTGGACGATAGCGATGTTGTCTTCTCGAATGTTGCTGCTGCTGCTGTTGCTGTTGCTGTTGTTGTTGTTGTTGATGTTGCTGCTGCTGTTGTGGCTGCGATGCCATCGTAGATCCATGCATTTTTTTATGCTTTCCATTCGATTTTGTTTTCCCCTCTGGGGACACTGTCAATCGTACATTTATTGTTTTGCTACCGCAGTGAGGTACAACAACATTTTTTCCTATTGACTCGTAAATTGTGTAAACAATGCCAACGATGTCGTCTTTTGTTATCTTTCCGTGATGACCATCCAAATCGTAAAATGTAAAGGAAAATTGCAGTGGCTGTGATGATTTTCCACCCTCCACAGACACATCACATGTGAATTCCTGTAAAAAAAAAAGTAAACAGAAAAAATAAATAAAAGAACTTGAGAGAAAAAATAACAACAATAACACACACACACACATAGGGAAATATTAAATCATAGCAATTTTCAGGATCAGTAATCAAAGTGCATAATAATAATAATATGCTCCACTGCAGAAGGCAAACAAGAACTCCCACAGTTGTTGCATAAAATAGAGTCCCCCATAAATGTGCTCCAAGTCCTTAACCAAGAGCTGCCGATAATAATTGATTATTGTAATCGTTCGGGGGAGAGCCTCCATAAAGCACTCAAGAAGTCAAGGGTAAACAACTGTGGTCGCATTAAAGCAAACAACAAATGATCCCCGGAGGAGCATAAACACACTTCAGAGAAATTTTCCTACCCGAAAAGAAGAATCCCTTAAATCACTAAGAAGGAAAGCCTAAAGTTAACAGAAAAATTTACACCAAATGACGTGGCATGAGAAGATTGTGGAAAAAAAATATTTTTACTCAAAATACCACAGTATGGAGTATATTTTGGGGAGCCCCATCCGACAATTTAGATATAGTCACGGCAGTCAATTTCCGGTGCAAGTAAACCAGAGCACTTTCGGCAGTTTTTCACTTGCAGTTCAAGAAAAATAATCGCTCCACCTGCGAGTAAATTTACGGAGCAATCTGCTCCCGGGGGAGAAGTAAATTAAATATCCATCGAATATTGGATATTCTCAAGGGGGTGTCAGCACGATCTGTCTTCTACACAGGGATTTGCTGTAATACCATCTTTCGGAAAATTCACTTCGTTACGATTTTCAATTTACCAATAATTTATTATATGGAGTAAGACAATTCAGCTAAGTGAACGAGGCGGGTCCGGTGGGCGGCAGGGGATAACTTCGTTCGATAAGCTTCGATAAATTCAACTATTTCAAGCAACTTTAGTACAAGAGGAATCTTTTAAGAAAATTCACAAGTAAATAAATATTTATTTTTTGGGACAGTAAAAATATAACTTGCCAGTCCGGCATATGGCTTTGGACTCCTCTTTTTGGATACACGTCGAGGAGGCAACTTTATTATGATGAACCGGAAAAGTTTTCGGTGAAAATCTCACGTAATCTCTTGAAAACTTAATCCAATGAACTGTTCCATAAATCAGCCTTGATTTTACTAACTTGAACATTTTGTGTTTATTTTTTTGGGTTTTCTTTTATGTGGAAAGAATATTGAAAAGAAGAGACCTCGAAATTTTGTTGGCGGAAGTTAGCCATTTGGGGGTTGTCGAACTTATCACATTGCAATTATCAACAATAGTGTTTTTGGGGTTTACTTAACTACTTAAAACAGATATTCAACATTGTGTTTATTTATTATTTATTTTTTAGATTAAATCGAGAACCATTTACTTTCAAATAGAGTGTGAAAAAACTTACAATTCCTCAAAATCGGAATTTCTGAAAGCCAAAAAAAAAAAAGAAAGAAAAAAAGACGTACAAATATCGCCAACAAATTTTATAAAAAAACTGCATTGATTTATTAATTTTTAAAAATTGTCTGAAAAATTCCAAGAATTCTTTTCAAAATTACAAATTTATTCAATCAAAATTTTGCATTTTCAATCAATTAAAGATCAATAAATTGATTCCCCAGAAAATCAGGCGATATTAAAAAAAGTATACCAAAATGAATTTAACAACAAAAGTTTATCAACTCACTTCTAAATGCATTCGTTCATCGTCGTTTTTTTTATGAGGACCATCCAATCCATGATTTGTTGTAATATCGGAATTTTTATTACTTGATAATTGTTTTGTATGAGATTCCTTTTGTTGTTGCTGTTGTGGATTGTGATGATTTGATTGTTGTTCATTTTGTTGATGTTTAACTTTTGTTACTGGTGTTGTGATTAAATTTACAGGTGATTTCCTTTGAATACTATCTCGATCGCTTACTAATAGCAAATCTGGTGGGGCACTGCAGGATGAAGGTGCTCTGATTGGATACATTAGTTCTTCCGAGTCTGTTGTGCATTCTTGAAGAACTGCAAACAAAAGAAACAACATTGAAAATTTAATTACAAAATATGCAGTAAAGATTTGTTACAGAAAAAACACTAAATCAACTGCTGGAAGAATAATATTTGTGTTGATAAAAAATATATATATAAACAGCAAAGCAAATATTTAGATTAATAATCAATTTCAGTTGTTGATTCACATTTGTACAAATTGAATAGAGAATTTCGTTTGCTCATGACACCATTGATATCATCCTTTTGACACAGAGTAAAGAGGGTGAAAGCGTGTCAAAAACATTCCTAATCGATATCACAGTTGAAAAAAAAAATAGAAGAAACATACAAAAGTGAGATTATTTACTTTTATACTTTACTAATAAACTGAGAAAACTGAAGTGTAAAAGGTTCATAGAGTAGAAAATGGATTCCCAGTAGCATTTCAAAAACATTTTCACAATTTCAATATTTCATCACCATACACTGTATGTACACAGCATAACCCTTTCACCCTCCTGCCATCTAACAGCTTTTGTTTGTCCGTACTTGAAACTATTGAGGACATCGAGAATTGAATAACAGTCAACACTACATACATATTACAGTCGATAGAAGGTGTATTTTGCATTCATATATTGAAATTTAAATGAAATGTGCTGCGACTAAAAGGATGATGAGGGATTGAGGGAGGGGTCTTTAAATAAACGCTATTCAAACAGTTCGATGATAATACAAATTGAATTTTTACACACCAATGGAATACATTTGATTGATGTCTGGTGTAAAAGGGACTTTTAATGTGATTTCAAGTGTGATGATGATGAAGCAAATGAATACCAATATTTTACAGTACGTAAATTTTGCCCTTTTTGATGTTCATGCATATGCAAGTATCACCTTTTACAATTTATAATTGATTTATTTTATACATACACACTTGAATCCCATTGATTGTTAAAGTAATTGCGTTTTTTTTTTGGAGTGAGAATGACGCAGGTTTTGCGTAAATTGTGTTTACAGAGGTTTTCACTGGAACCTTTCATCTCCATTCGTTTGTAACATTTTTCATGCACATACTAATATTTGCACATGTCCGAAACAAAAACGCTTTAACAATTTAATTATTCGTTATTGTAGCGAACATTGTGAATTTATATAAAAACTTTAGTAACAATAATAATTACACTTTAGCAAATACAATAAACATATATCAAAGTTAGAAAATCTTCCGCGTCTTGATAAAATTTCAATCACGATGAGATTCAACATTGCAAATATGTATTGTATATTGCCAAAAAAAAAAACATCAATCAACGGCACGGCACTTCTTTTCATGTTCACATAAATTCGCAACATTAATTTCAGAAGATTTTTTTCTCAAATTAAAAAATAATCCTCATCTTTTTCCGCGTTCATTTATAAATCAAAATTGTTTGATCATGGCCGAAACAACTGTCCATAATTAAATCGAACAAATTTTATCTCATTTATCAAAAAGTTGTAAAGGAAAAAGTGACACGGAACGATCTGTCAACAATATGATTACATGTCGGACCTATTAAAGCCAGGAAAATGTGATAATTAAAAAAGAATTTATTTTTATACATATTTTTATAAATATATTTATTTCTTTGGTGATCACATATTTTGAATAAAGAATCTGTTGAAAATTGTGTTGAGGATCAGTGGAACTTGTAGAATCAAGAGAGCAACGGTAGCTGTGCCATCATTTTCGATTTTAACGACGATCTTTCTGTGGCAGATTGCGATCTTTTAAACTTCAAACGCGTCCACCATTTGTCATTTCCCTGTGTAGATCCCATCAGCACGCAAGCGTTCTTTGATGTTCGCCGCATTTAAATAAAAATTCGTAAAAACCGAGGAGAGAAAGGAAATCTGTGATTATTTTTTTTCCCCCTTACTTAAAACGTTCTGTTTTTAAAATTCTTTTTTCCCTCATACCAAAACCGAACTCGAAATGTGGAGAGTGAACAAACAAAAAAATATCATTTTCTATCAAAAAAGTATTTTTAACATTTAATATTTTGGTTTTAATCTTTTGATCATAGATTTCAAAAAGTTTCGTGCTTTGATGTATCTCATCAAAAACGTTTTGATTATACAAATGAAAGTGTATTGTATTATTGATCTTTTTGAAATCCTTGCAACATTGGCTGCACACGATCGCATTTTCTTTCTTTTTTAGTCAGATTGATCGTGACCACACGCGTTTCTAAGTTGATCAACATCATTTAACAATTTAATATAGAATCGAATTTAGGGCAGTGACCTTCTTTTTTCATTCAACATTTTGGATGATTGAAATTGTCAATGAAATTTGTGTTCGCTGCCATTTTTAACATAAAATAAAAAAACAACCAGCAATTGAATAAATAAAATAAACCAAAATAACGAACAGCAAAAAGTCTACAGAAAAATTAGTGTCTTCTGAGGCGATCTTGAAGCCGGTTTGAGCGTCTTTCCAGATTCTGCATTTTATTGCTTACTTTAGAGATTTTTTGGTCGCTCTTTAACGATCGACAGTCGGCGGCGCCTTTAATCGTTCATGTCTTCTCCTCCCCCCACCAATTTTATTTTTGGTGGTTTTTTTTTTTTTATTTCGCTCTCTTTTGGTTGTACAGTTTTTTTCTTTCTTTCCAATGAACAGCTTTTCGCGCGCGTGTTTTACACACTTTAGGAAGAGTTAAAGAAGCCGCATCCACAAATACAAGTTCAAGAGGATGATGCGATGCTTTTGAAGGCGGCCAAAGTTCATCCACATGAAAAGAACATTAATATATAAAAGTCAGATTTTGAGGTACATCTTAAATTACCAGACTCATCTCCCGAAAGAGTTTAATGTCCTTTAACACTTTTGACAACAGCAATTTTCCTTAGAGATAAGTCTTATTTATGCTTAACAGGTGTAGTAGATAGTTTTTTGATTGAAAAAAAAGTATTTTCAAAAGCCAACTCAGTGACATCGAAACTTCAGGAACGCTGTATGAAGACGGGGACTGGGAGGTAGGTAATGAAAAAACAAAAAAAAAATCACTTAAGAATATTCTTTGATTGCGGCATTCAGAGCTCATTACCAAACTTGAAACCAAAAACCGAGGAGGTGATCTGTTCACAATTCGCCGGCCACGTCAGCGACTGTAAAAGCGCAGTCATGGATATTAAATGCACGAATGCACGATATGACGACGACGCTCCTTTGCGGTGGCGTCGTCATCGGCGGTCTCCTTTCAACTCTATAAAACAGGTTGAGAAAAATTAATTACCTCCGGTTTAGGTAAAATTTAATACAGTAAAATTACGATTATCATTTTGGAATTCAATCTCTGTCGCCACTAATAAAAATCTGTAATTTTTTCGCTAGCTTTTGATTGAAGCGTCGGTGATCGCTGATCTCTATCAAGGCCCAACCAACAGTCAACACTGTGCGGTCAACTGCCGTGTGTTCACAAAACACGTTAAATTATAATACGCCGGAAGATAATTTTATTTTGGTGAATTGGGTGATCAGTAGGAGTTCCTCCCCTTTACCGCACGATAATCTCTTATCGACACAATTAATCTAGCACAAGCAAAAGTCGGAGCTTTTGATCCAGGGAAATGTAGGAGTACTCTTTTGATCGTTATAAAGACGACAAAAAAAAAATGTTATGTTTTTTAGTACAGACGTTTTCAGGCGTAATTAATGAATATGGAATTTTGATAATTCACGTCGAATTATAACAGCCAGCTAGACTCTTGGTAATTGCTATGCTGTGAGGGTTTTAATTATGTCAATTAGATATGGGATTGCGCAATGTTGAATAGGCGATCGGGGTAAACAAGTGCCTCAACAAAGTTGATCACAGGACATTATAAAAACCGACAATCAACATTTCAAATTTAGATAGTAACCTAAATTTTATCCAATTTCTGTTAAAAACAAAAATAAATTACTCTAGTATACTAAATGTTGAGGACTATGTGAAGGGGAATGTCCTTCTGCTTTGGAGTCATCCAACAGGTTTGAATAAACAATTAAACTCAGAACAATAAGGGTTAAGTGCAAACAATGCCGTTGGATATCCTGCTAATTAGCACTTTATTTTAATGTATTCTCCGAATTATGCAATTTAGAATGCATGTCCCCATTTCATGAATTGTTTGTTCAGTTTCAACAACAAGGACAAGAGGACTCTTAAGGCTGAGAGTGTTAAAGGACATGTTGGAAAATTTCCTTCACAAATTGCACTATCATATGAATTCGTGCAATGATGTGTGAAATAAACAGAGATAGGATTTATTAGGGTTTACTATAAATAAAAAAAAATGTTCAATGGTAAATTACATTTTACAAAACTCCATTAAACTCACAAGACTTGCGATATCAATAATCCGAGAACAACTTTTGCAGAACATTGCGGAAATGTTTAAATCCTTTCTACCTATCATCTTCTTTTCTCTGCTAGCAATTTCCGCATCTCTGGACACCGACCATCGTAGAGGAACATTCCGTTATCAACAAACCATGATCCTCCATTAACATATCTTTTCACGTTACAAACGCTGATGGAACTCAAACTACCGAAAGGGAAACATTGGTGCGCCTCATTTGCATGAGATATAAAAACTTCGCGGAACTTCTGTAGTTTGTTATCAGTAGCCTGGTGCACCATCAGAGAGTTCTTCCAAACGAGTTCGTCGACTAAGTGCTTTCCCAGTTCACCATTGATAAGGACGACGTCAATGTACGTCTGGAAAATTGGCGGCGTCGACCAAATCACTTTAAATCGACTTAAAACTTCAAAACAAAACCTTTTTCCGTCTAGACATTTTCTGTAAAAGCATTTTGATATCTACTTGTATTTGCGGTGGATTTCATTTTCGTGGCGCTTCATTTCACCGATAAAAGTATTTTTAATTGAAAACCAAAATATAAAAAACCAATTTTCAGTCGATTAGAAGTTAATAAACAAGTTTTATAGATTCTTATGATGTGAAAAAAGAATGTCTTTCGTTTTTTTGCAAATTCATTTAAATTCGCGACACTCTTCGGAATCGTGGGGCACAACTTCATCATTGGTAGCTACTGTTGCACCTCAATTTTGAATCCATGACTACGATTTATATCAACGACATTCGCGACCAACATTCAGCAATGAAAATACCAGTAGCAAATCGAAACGATCAAAATCCGATATCGCAACTTTCGATTGGCGTACGGCAACAATAACCAGTAGTGGGTTGATGGTGGCTCAATCAATGATTTCTTGCTATTGCTATTCATTATGTTTCTAGATTTCATTTAAATATTTTCACCGACGATAAGATCGGTAGACAAATTTTTTGTTTGTTTTCTTTCACCTTAAATGTTGGCATATGATTTGGATTTTTAATCAATTTCGCAATATGGCGAACAGTCATTATGCAGACAGTTGGAAGGATAGAAAATTAGATACGATCATTTGGCAAAATTGACACTAATAACAACTAATTTATGAAGATTATCGTGTTTTGCATTTATTGCAGTTTTTTGTAAAGATTTTTTTTTTTTTTTCATAAATTTGGACATCAATGTGTATATGCGTTTTGTTTACAATAAGATAAATGTCAAAAACTCTTATTTATTTACATATTTATAAAAATCATATGTAATAATAATTATAGTAATGTGCCATATGTCTTGGAAAATTTGTGTAACTGAGGCGAATTCAATATTCAACTTATTCAAACGAATTTTCAGTAAAAATTCCGAGGATGGTTGTCTCCACTCAACACGTTTATGGTGGCTACCAAGCCCTTTTCGATTTATTATTGCAATAAGACACAATCCAATTACATATTATATAATATAAAAGATTTAATTTTGTTGATTTACATTGTATTCAATGTATTCAATGATGACGAAATTTACCTGAAAGGAATGATTTCTTCAGTTCAATTCTAATAAAAAAAACAGGACAGAAGTAAGGTAAGTCATTTTAACTAATGGCGCCATCTTGGGATTTTAGAATCAGTACTAGATGCAAAAGAGCCTATAGGAAAGATTGTGTGAACTGTGAATAGAAAAGGAGAAATGTGAAGATATTCAGGGGATTTTTACTAAGAATTACGGTTAGTTTTTCCCCAACAAAAATGTTGAAAAGTGTAGATTTGTTCAATGAGAAATTTCATTCAGGAGCCACCAAGGAATTTTTTTGAAACTTGTAACAAATTCTACCTTTTGTAGATATGTAATGTATATACTTTATTTTTGTTATAAATTAATTTTTTTCAGGACTAATCGCTTCAAGACTCGAACATCCCTGTAAATTTTACACAAATATTTAAATCGGTTATTTTTAATTAGGTACAGTATCAGTACTATTCGTGGGGAATTCCCGGAAATGTGAATTGTTTGGTGTATTATTTAAATACATATTGCAAAACTTAAATTAGTGTTAATATAGTGAAAGTGTTTCTTAGTTATGTATGCGATCTAAAGTCATCAGAAGCGGTGAGTCCTGTTAATTTAATTGTAGAAAATATTCCAAAACAACCATATTTTTTCCATCTTCTCTCATATGGAAATTACAAATATAATTTGTCTTCTGAAGTTGTGTTAGTACATCATTTATTCTCCAACAAACCGGCTTCCCCCACCCCAGCTACCCACCTACACGCCATTTTCTTCCATTTGAATTCCAAAGCTCTAAAATATTCTGATTCCGTGTGGATCTAGGTTACCTTCACAACAAATTCACAGGTGTAATCAAAATTCATAGAAAATTCTGCAAATTTGGTAAAAATTTCTTTGCATATGAACATTTCATTTCCTTCCGCCAACCCTTCACCCCTCAGGGTTTTTGTTTTTTATTTAATTTTGGATTCATCAGAGCAAAATCTGTGAGGGTTTTGTGTCAATTAGTGTTACTGAAATAAGTGGTAGAGAGGTTGACCTATTTCAGTTTTAATGAATTCCAGAACACGTTTCCATCCTCAGCAAAATATCATCCTCATCCTTCAGCAAGGAGAAAATCAGAAATCCGGTTAAATTGTATTCAATTCATGCTCCAATTTTGTTTACCTTCGCACGTAGACTTTTAATTACAGAATTATACAGTTCTCTTTTTTATGTTTTATTCAAGTAAAATACGATCTCAAAAATGTATTGAAATGAAAACAAATTGGGGTTTTTAATTTGCTGTTCTTATTTTTCAAAAAATATGAATAAATACTTCGATTTTATTTGCACTCATTTCACGACCAAAATTTATCAACAAACCTTAAAAACATTTTGATTCAGAAATTCTTTAAACAATAAAACATACCAAAAGTTTAACAATTCATTTTCTTCAGGAACTAAAAAGGCTTTTTATAAGATTGTGTTTAACGATGCATATAAAACAAGGGAAACAGTTTAGAAAATGGTTTTATGCGCCTTTTTATACTTTCATTTGAATCGTTTTAGTTTAAGTAAAAAAAAAAAAAAATATATCACAGTAATTTTAAAGAGTTTTTTGGGAACTTGAAAAATCCTAAACCCTTTCTGTCAAAGGGAATTCCTTAATTCAATCGACATAGAAAAAAAGAAAGAATAAAAAATGAAGAAATCCTTCAGGTTCCAGCAGAATTTACTGCTTCCCTTCTACATGCCATTCTTTATCCTCCCACTGGGAGTAACTAAGAGTACAGAATAATATCCTGCAGGAAAAGTAGCTCTGCAAACTTTCAATGAATAAAATATTCGCCCATTATGCATTAGAGGCATCAAAAAGCTGCAGTAATTACGAATAAATGGTAAAAGGATATCCTCGAAAGTTATTCTGTTCTATGCCATGTTCACCGTCTACATTTTTATTCAGCAGAATTTATGAAAAAAATATTAATAAATGAAATTCCTCTTAACACTTCCGACAAGTGTCATTACTTTTCAATTAGCTTTAATAATTTTTCACGCCAACATTGCGCAATGCCAACTCATAGAGGACGAATACCCAGTGCCCCAGAGTGTTGCCGGTGGTCCTTGATTTGGAGCTTCAATATTTAATCATATTTATTCCATCCTGAATTCACTACTCGTACTCGGTCCATCACGGCAAACATTTCGAGTTTAATTAAAGTGGAACTTTTGCTATCCCATGACTGTAAAGGAATTCAGATTCCTACATTTGCTGCAGTACTATAGTTTGTTTTTTTCTCTTTTAGATCTTCACTCAAAATTGCTCCAACAGCAATGATTTTAATTGAACGCGCGGCGTCGTCGATGACATACATTTCCCTGAATCAAAAACGATTTTGGATTTCATGTGTCATCATCACTTTAAAATCTGATTTCAAAATTGAAACAAAAAATATATATATATATCATCAAATTTTTATAATTGTTGCTATTTGTTAACTTCAGAAAACATTTTCAATTTTCCTCCGCCGTCTGATTAATATACTTTTAGCTTTCACGATTTCCACAAATCATTAAATAAATGAAATACAAAAAAAAAATAACATATGTCAACATCTCAATTTTCTAGCAAAACATTTTTCACACCACCTTTCACAATTTTAAACACTTCTGTTGGAGATGAATTTTAAGTGCGTTGAAAAACTCATAGAGAAAATCCTCCTCCACCATCTCACCCTTGTAGTCGCCTTCCCCTCTCCCACAAGCAATAGCAACAACAACTAAAAAGGCATTCCTTGATTTTTCCCCCAAGAAACTCGAAAGGCTTAGAAGACGCCGCGCCGTCGACAACGCCAACATGGACAACGATGGCGGCGGCGGCGGCGCGTTTGTGACATTAAAACCCAATTCTCAATTGTGCCGTAATGTAATTAGGAAAGGCATGCAATTCTGTTAGCGCTGGCCGTTACAGCCTCGCTCTTTCGTCACCGTCGTCGCCTTCGTTTTTCGATTTTGTTAATTTGAGCATCATCACTGGGCACTTCGTCTCTGCGGCTGCGCACGCAGATCAGAGCCTCCAGCAGGTCAGCTGCAGCCTCCATGGTCCATTCGCAAGCAATATTCACACTTAAAAGATTCAACATGTTTTCGTCTGTTTCCTCATTATTAATTTTCGTTGTTTTTTTCTGTCCGTTTTCAAACAATTTTTCACACTTTTATTGCAGTTCATTCTGCGATTTTGATACTGTTGCGCTAAGTGAACTTTCTCGGAAGTTCAACTTCACGGCCCCAAGAAACGTGGGCTGCTGCTGCTGCTGCCGCTGCAACCATAAATACTACATATGCAAATTGTTGTTTATTGCTGCCTGCTTTTTAGATACATCGTCTGGACTCAGATACTCTAGCTCTTTATTGACATTTTTCCCATTATGCATCTTGTTCGAAAATAACGGAACGTGGAGCATACATATAATTGATCATACAAGCGTGCCTTGTTTTGTTCCATGTGCACTTCTCTCAGTTACTAGCTCATGGTCGTCCCTCGACGCCATGCCGATGTTGTTTATTTAAATTTGTTGGCAGCTCGTCTGACCAATGGCCGAATTCTTTTTGCTCTTTGTTTTTAATTTCATTTGAATACAGATTGTTTTTCGCGCTCTAATAACATCTGGAATTTTTTGGGTTTTTCCCCTCAAACAAATGACAGCGTTTCAGTTTCTATTTTTATATTGTTTTAAATCGAATTTCTTAGTCTTATTTTATTATTGTAGAAACAATTTGTAAAAAATGTAATCATGTTAATTGCTTACATTTAATGAGATTGTTTTTTTAATTTTCTTTTGCAAAAAAACTAATCAGTTCAAAAGCGTTTTTAGCAGAACAATTCACAATAGTCCAGAGTTTTTAATGAAAATACCTTTTCACAATTTTTTTTCTACCAAAAAGTAAAAATTTTCCAAGCATTTATTTTCAGCGCTTTCAAGTATCTTTGTTTTGTCCTCGTCCAATTTTGCCCGATTTCTTCAAGTCATGCAAACAATGTCTGTAAAAGAAAATTAATTGCAGGAAAATGTGTTTTAATGGTCTTCAAAACGTTTGATGTGACCCAAATTACTTTGTTCCTTTTTTTAAGGACAACGCCGCCTAGAAATTCCCGTATTTAAATCCACGATTTTCATCGAAAAATACCCATTTCGACTATAAATTTCCATTCAATGAATTTTTATTTACACCTCATGTTTATTGCTATTTATTCCCAGTAGGTGGCATATTTGTATTTCCAAAAAACATCCCTCTTATGACTATAAAAAGCAGTCATTTTTTTACATGTTTCAATGCACCATGAAAAAAAATTGTGTCTGTTCCACAATATTAAAGTCTGATCAAATTTCTTATTGCAGGAATTTTATAGTTCTACCAGGAAAACTGAATTTCAATTCACATGAATTTAATTCAATTTTTTTTCTACAGTCGCTCGCCGTCTGCAGTAATTCATTGCAGACTTTAATGTGAATTTTATTGGAAAAACTCTGGTTTTACCACGCGGCCATAATTGTTTGTAGACGACAGCAGAATCAAGCAATTTGTTGAAAAAACCCTTCGAAGTTTATAGCTGATGGTGCTTTTGGCTTACCTAACGTAGAACTTCTACAGTTACCCCTTTTTTCTGCCTCCTCCTCCCAATTTACAACTTTAAAATGCGAGTCGGTCGACTTGGTTCAATGAATACATCCTTTATGGAGTCAGCTCAACATGGAATTAAATTCTTGAAATTTTCGGCCATTTTCAGGTCAGAAAAGTTTTTAAATGTTGAAGTAATTTTTTTGTTTCTTTTTTGAGCAATAAAACTTTTTTTTAGAACTCTAGTAAATTGTCGGCGAATGCGGTCAGTCAGGAACCGAGTAAGTTTTTGGGAGAGGAAAAAAAGGAATTTTAATATTATAACAAATTAAAACTACAATGAGGCAATATTTCTTCAGTGTTTTGGAATGGTTTATTGTTCGTGGCAGATTTGTTTGCAATCTTGTAACAAGAGACATCACCGATCGGGGGAGAACCGGGAGTTGAGTTACTCTGAACTGAACCTATTTATGCGAACAGAGATCGATACAACATCAAAAGCGGTCTCTCGTCAGTACCGAGAGACTTGAAGCGGACAAACCACAAATAACAAAAACCAGTAGGAAGTCCTCAAGCACAGTAAACTCAGCTAAAAGTCACTGCATGAAAAAGCAGTAGTACTCTGCTGCAGCAGCAATATGCAGTCATCCGTGGTCATTCTTGCAGCCAACATCCAATTTTAGTTGTTTTTTTTTTTATTTTTAATTTGGCTGAACTGCTGAAGGCAAAAGTCTGTAAGAAAAACGTCTTACATTGCAACGTGCAACAGTGCCGCTGTTGTTTCTGTTATTATTATTATTGTCTGCCCGATTGTGGCCACAATACTTAAAAGAAAAATAAGAAGTTTAAAAAACAACATATTGATACACATACACACACAACTTTGTTGTATCTCTTTTAAAAAGAAGCCGACAGCAATGTTGAATGGTGCCCGAGCCCGATGAATGCAAACCGCTCATGTGCAGCGGAAGAGATCAAGGAAATAACCGAATGAGGTTTGGAAATAGATGGATGGAAAAGGAAAAGAAAAATTCAAGATTTGATATGATGAAAAATAAAAAAACTTCGACCACAAACCATTGATTAGGAATAAAATCACCACCAAAGAGGAAGAATATATAAAAGTCAAGCTATCCAAGAAAGATGTTAAGATTTGTTTATTTCTTATTTTATTTTTCAAAAAAAAAAAAGTTTTTTTTTCGTTACAACGATAAAAAGGAAGACATCTCGGCTTTAAGTTGAGCTGAACTGGCAGCAGACGCGGAGGAAATATCATAAAAAAATAAACCCCATAATTGAACTTGAGGCCCATGAACAGTTTTCCCTTCATGTTGCGATCACTTTGAAGTTTGAAGTGCATCTGAACTGAATTCCAAGCAAATGATCTACTCCATTCCCGATCCCGATTCGGTTAATTTCAGTGGAATTTCATGACAAATTCACAATTGCACTTTCAGAATAGAAGAACTGTCCAAGGGATACATTTTCATTTGTTCAAAAAGGACCAAGAATCTAATCCCATTGAATTTAATTAATTCGATGCAGTTATCATCAATCAAATTTTGCCGACATCCTCCAGATAATTGGAAAATTACCTTTTAATTTCTTCTTATAACATTAAAAACATCTTGATTGCATTACAACCGTCGCGGTCGATCGGTGGACTGCTGTGAACTGCTGCAATAGCAGTAGATGCATTCATGTCGGCATTTCTTCTTGATTTTTAGACCTTGAGTCTTTAGATTTCGATAGGCGGCAAGATAAAGTCGGTAAAAGATGAAAGAAGCCGAACGATAATATCCTGTGGGAATATCCGAACACATCTACATTACCCTTCAGAAGAGCCGCCGCCATTGCCTGGTGTTCTCTTGTTGAACCTTCGTCCTAAATTCCTAGAGCCTCTGTTTTTGCCTCAAGGAAATTTCCGGTTTGGTTGTTCTCATCGCATAGAATCACACCTCGAAGGATAATTTATGCATTCATAAAATAAATTCTGCTTAAAGCAATTTTTCGTCTCTCCTCCGCGCCTCAACATAATTAGAAATCATTGCAAAAGGTATTACATGAATACTGCAACTGCAAAAAGACAGCATTTTAATGCATTTTGTGTGCACTTCTCAAACTTTTTTGTGTCACCAGTTAAAAAGGGATTATTTTCTTTTTATACAAAATTGCCTTTGGTTGCATAAAAACCGTGAAAAGCTTTTCTACATACAACTTCCTTACATAACATAAGCTTAACAGTGCACCACGCCAAAAACACATTTATTTTATAAAAAAAATAGTGTTTTTGACGTTTATTTCCAACCAAGATGAATAAAAAAAATCCTCATTTCCATTCAAAGAATCTTCTACCATCAGTCGCTGGAGTCTCTCAGCATTTTCTCGAGGATGCTTCTTTTTGTCGTGTCTTACAAAAAAAGATGACAATGAAATTATTATTATTCAAGAAAACATCTTCCACAAAAGAAAATCCAAGGGGATGAAGCAAAAGCATGGAAAAGTTTTTTTTTCAGTTACCAACGGAAGCGAAAGCCAAGGGAGATATGTTGCTATTAGATTTTGCAACTGGGTCAAGATAACTTCCCCCTCCCCCAGGGGATTTGACAGTAAGTGAAAGTAGGGAACTTTTTTTTAATTTGTGAATATCTTTTGGGGCGTTATGAGAGGTGAGACACTTTTAATATGCATCACCAAGTTTTTGATTAGACAAAAAAAAATGTAGCTGTATATGATTCGCTCTAATTAGAAACCTCTTGGCATAATTAGATGAATAAGGTTGAAAAGAACGCCAAGGTTTCGTGGTCTGGATTCATTTTTTTTTATACATATATGTACAATTGAAATTCCTTTTCATTTTCAACATTCAACACAAACTCTTTACATAATGTTGCAGTGCCGTCGAATGGGAATTACCCATTTAACGTATTCGTCAGATAGCTGTAATAACAGCAACTGGAAATCTATAAAGTATAAAGCGAAACAACCCTCATGCGTGAAATTCACCCCAATGATCGGATGCACACAGTCGAGATGAAGAGATAATCACTCAATCTCGATATGACGTGGACGACCCTCGCTCCACTCTATACATATAAATACTGTTGAATTTTAGCACTCCGAATTGAAAGTGGCTACATGTTTTGTGAAGCTAGAAATCTGGGGGACATAAAACGGTACGTACAGTGTCCATTAAAGCAACCCCTAACATACAGCACACTTAGACAACTTCCAATGGGGCTCCTGATCAGATGAGTCTATTCCTCCCGGTTCTGCCACTTCAATTTAACGAGGGCACAGCAATTTTGGAGCACATTTTCGAGTATTAAGTGACGGTCGAGATGATTTTCATCCGAAGCAAATCTGGTGAAGGGAATGAATTCGGGGAAGGGGGATAATTTAATTAAATCCCACACTTATAAAAAGGGACTTCATCACGGATGGATGCAACGTCAGCAGTGGAATGGCACGAAGTTTTGGGATTAAATTTAAGCGTAATTCTTAATTATCTTGAGGAAATTTTTTTGCGTAATGTAATGAGTATCTGAAGAGCTGATAGTGCAATCTAAACGATTTACATTATTTTGCTATTATTCGTTGGATATTGTTTAAAATAACGTGGGTATAAGTAAAAAACCATCTAAATCTAGCCAACACAGCAAGACTGACCATTAAATCATCACGTCTGACTTTCCAGAGGCATTGCACTAGAGCTGTAAATTAAGTTTCGGCTTTCATTTTTCAACAGTCCTCGGCAGCTTTTTTTTTTGTATTTTTCTTTCTTCTTCTTTTTTGTTTTACTACACACGACACCGTCCTCCTAACGTGCACGATTTTCTCATTATCCCCCTAGTCGTGGTTATGAAAAGCTGCTCTCGGCTCCCTGTGTGAAAACCCACAAGATTTACAGTTCAAGAACACGAAACTTGCTGCACACTGACCACCTCCCTCCCTTCTTCTAACGCCCCACAGTCGGCACATTGCATTGGACGAATATCCGCCTAAGTTTTGCATATCATGATTGAAGAGTTTTTTTATGATAATTGATGGAGATTGGAATTATACTCTTCAAGCTCATCACACTTCGTCGATGTGTAGAGAAATTCGACTTTTCTTAATTCAAAAAATCCGTTTCGGCAGGCCTACAGGCTGAGGTAAATTTCGAAGTGTTGTGATTGCGTTTATTGGGGTAACTTATTTAAAAATCGAGAAACAAGTTATGGATTTTTATACTACTCATCAAGAGCTTTTCAACGATACCTCACAAGACGTGGTTTAGAAAAATTAGAAAAATGGTTTCGTACTCAGGGAGGCATTAAACGAAAAAACTATGAAAGAATTTTTCGAAAGTCGTGACATGGTATCGATCCCAATAGGTAGATTTTTCTTCGAAATCTACCTAAAACTCAGCAAATTTCCTTCCTACTATATTAAGGCGAATCTTTAACACTATTTTTTGTTGTTGTTGCATTCTCTCTCAAAATCCAATCTAAACAACTTGTGCATTAAGACGAAACTGCATTATCCAAATCCAGTTTGTCTTGGCATTCAAATTCACTTTGGACTTTGGAGACAATTCTCTACGTAGGCCTAAGCATGCACATGACTTAAGACGCATCCATTACCATCATCACTGTCGTCGTTGTGTGGTTATCGTCCGTTCGACCGTCTTCCACATTAGAGGAAAAATCGTGGTAGGCAATCTTTAGTCGCCGCCTCTTAATCTTCACTTTTGAATGCATAAGTAAAGAAGTGCATTGCGCACTGTCGCTCGTTTACTTTGAACTTTTATTGACCAGATCTGCCGCATTCCAACTGTCGTTGTAAATCACTCTATCTATCGAGGTTGTTACCTTATTCTTTTGACCGTTATCTCTTTACTGGTTTTATACTCTCACAGATCGTCGTCTTTGAGTTCAGCTTATATGGAAGTTAGGCATTACGGTGAAACTGTAGTGAGATTGAACAATATGTTGTCCAAAGATCACCAATCATCTGTCAAGGTATCGTTTTTCATTTCAAGATGATCTTCATTTTTCAATATGTTGATGGATCTTAGCGAACTGTAATCAATGATGATTCAAAAATCAAATCTATAATAATCTGTGATTTTCATCCCTCGTTCCAGCAAGAATATTTCATTTAATGTTGTGGTTTTCAAGATATTTAGTAGCAAAAGACTATGATTGCAAAATTAATACCATTGACACACTAATGACCAAAACCATCATCAGGACGAAGTGTCATTATGACGAAATGCAAATGACAGCATGACACATCTATTTTTTCGTCATTGGTGCTGCTGTCAGATTTGACAGAGATTTCCTTGACTGCGAAAGTAAAGTCATTTTATTTTTAGTAACATTGTCTGCTATTGGCACTAGTTAAATAATCAATTTGGATGTAAAATACAAATTCAGACAACTTCTGGAAGCAATTTGTTTATAAAAGCTGCTAACTGAAAAACTGTCAGATTCGGGTGCGTCAATTTTCCACCAGTGGGGACACTTTCCATAATTTTGAGATAATGATACCTAGTTTTCGTACTTATGGTAGGGTGTTTCGCCCTAATGACGATTTCCATGCCGATGATGGTTGATGATGGTGTGACAATGCTATTATACAAACTAAACAGACGAATATGACTTTCTTGTTACAAACACGAGTTCAGACTTTTGACAGCCAAAGATCTTCCTCTTATTAAATTTACTCTACTTAGCAGTTAGCATACGTTAAGTTGTTTACAATCTCCAACAAAAAACAAAGCAGAACAGAAATTACTTTTTTTTTTTTGTTGTTGTTGCTGTCACAACTATAATTTACAATGTCCATTATATTTTGCATAAAATTCCTCACGTTTCCTTACGACTTTCTCTGGCATTTCTTAAATATACAAAACATATAACAAATAGTTCCGCATTCGTGTACACCTTGAACTTTCTAATGATGTCCAGCGAAAACACAAAGTGCATTCACTTTTTAGGATTTATTAAACAAACAAAAAATTTATATATATAATAAAAATAAATTTATATGACCAAGAAGATGATTTTGTTGTGCATTCATGGCATGTCGGTCATTTCGTAATACATTTTTGCGGTAATGTATCCGGTCGCGGCATAAACCAAACTCAGCAGGGGAGGAGCAGGAAGAGCCAGAGAAGGAAAGGTTGGCCAACGGGAATAACCACAGCAACCTAACCAAACTGCATATATACAAACATTCATTTGATATTTGTATATACACCTTATACACTCGTATAGCTCTTAAGGTGCATTCGAAGCGGATGGCGATGGCAAAGTGAACCGACCATTTTGTTGGTAATTATATACTCTGTTATCGCGGATATTTTTATTTTCCTGCCCACCTTGCTTCTGGGCACCTCTTTCCATTCTGGGTGTTCCGGCGCAACATTTCTTCCTCATCATCTTCAGTTTCTTCATTTTCTGCTTAATGCTTATCCATGAAATATTTTTCCATCTACTATACACCGTTTATAAGCCATCATTGGATATCGCCACTAAATTCAAAATTGTGTTCATCTTTTTTGGAAAAAATATAAATAAATAATAAAATAACGTTGAGCTTTAGCTGCAGGAGCAGCAGGCTGAGTGCAGCGGCCTCAGGCTGTGTCGCGAATCTCGAGTGCGATTCCATTAAACTCTGAACTACATAAAATCGCACTTGAGCTCGAAATGCAACAGTCTTCTGCAAAAAAAAAAAAAAAATGTAAAACTACTTTGAGGTCGACTGCTACCTCACTAAGAGCATGGCGAGCCTCAGCTTCCTATTGCTGTTACTTTGGAGGAGGCTTCCATTTTTGTTTTTATTTATATTGTATTTGAATATTTTTTTTCTTTATATTTTCGTCCGACATCGATAGAGGTCGATGCATCGACGGATGTATTCCGCCCCCTCTCAACTCACCATGGATTGCTTCATACTCCCCCTCCCGTTGCAGGTGCCAATATCCAACTCTCACTCAAGAGATAAAGTTGTTTCAGAATGCACTCAGGTGATTAGTGCCACGATTACGATTACGACCGTTAATGCGGCTTTTGATTACTCACATGTGCTATAATTATATGCTGTTGCGTGATTAGCATACAGCTGAGTCGTTACTAGACGCGCTGTTCGGTTCATATTAATTAGCGTAGGATTTCAGCAAATGCCGGGCATTAATCATGGAATAAGTAGAGAATTAAGACTTCACGACCTGGAATCACCAATCAAATGGTTTTTTTTTTTTTTAAATTTGATAGTTTTCTTTTTTCTTTGTGGTACATATTAGCATTGCAAAATCATATTTGACCCAGATTTTGTCGTGAAATTTTACTTGGCCTTTTAATTGAAAAACCATGTATATAAAATTGTCTAATGATTGCCGGATTGCATCAATTTCCGTTTCTAATAAACATCAATGATAGCCAAACGCAATTTCAATGATTGATGATTACTGATAACAACATCTGACACTTGCACTCAATGGCATTTTATTTCAAATTCATAAACAACCCCTTCACGAAGCAAATGTTTTATTATTTTGCAGGATTACGTTTAAAATTGATTTTGTTCCATTTCCAGAATTTAATTGCATTCTAATATGAACAAAAAGGTCATCATATTTAAGTAAATTGCAATCTTGCAAACTGAAAAACAACCATCCAAACAACAACAATATTGCTGAGTATGTCAGATGTTTTTTTTCTTCTTGTAAATCTTCTTTACTACCAATCATCGTAAATAAAGGACATTTTTAAAGTATCCAACTTCAGCTTGCGGATGGAATTTTTTTACGTCCGGTCCAGGATCGCTAAATGTCTTTCCAGCTTCCGTCTAAGCATCAATCATTTCTACAAAACAGATTTATCTGGTAACGTGAACTTATTTATTTTTCATACTATTTTCCAAGAAACTTGTTTTATAAATCACTTCTCTTCCCCTCATTAGTGAGAAAATGGCAGACACTGCCAGGACAGGAAACAAATAATAAACCAATTTTTCTTTTTAAAGAAAGATAAACATCAAGCCGACTGACGACTGTAACATTTTGGATGAAGCCTTATGGTAGGCTGGTTATCATCTTTGGAAGTAATTATCTCCAAAATTCATTTTCAAATGAGATTTATTATCAATCACAAACACCCTCAACCGAATCCGCCCTCCGCCCCCATTTAAACAGTCGTCAACGAAATTTACTGATTCATTAGCAGACATTGGAGGTTGACAGGCGAGAAACATTCAAAATAAATGGTAATGAGTTTTGGTTTATAAACCGGAGAGAGATGTTTTCTATCGATTTAATTATGTAAATGCATACTTTGGGATCACCATGATTTGGGTGTAACCTAATGTTCATCTAATTTATGATTCCCTTCCACATAAAAGGGGAAAAACATTTACATTTTTTCCCACCTCCAACAAATAAACAAATGAATTCATCAAAAATTCATCTCTTTGCGGCATCACAATTTCTACATATTTTTTACTCAATCTTCTCACCCTAAGCAGTTCCACAAATTTACACAGTCCTATCGCATTCATGTGATTCCAAAAATCAATACCCATTCTTCTTGTGTATGCGGGGGTTCGGCAAAAGGGCGTTTTCTAGAAATTTGTCAAATATAAATACTGAGGATACGGACAAAAAAAAAATATAAATAAACGGCATTTATATTATATACATATTTACGGACTTGACTTCTTGCCCAAGAAAACACGAGACATCACAACAGTGGGTATTCAGAAGTTTTCTCAGAAACTGATGAACGAAGACGATGGACAATCATGGTGTGTTTTCTATGCCCACCACAGATAGTCGCCAGTTGCAATTTTCAATGTCCAGTGAAAAAGGTTTACATCATCATCGGGGAACATGAAACGTTACGAAAGGTAACCAACTGACTCACGACGGAGACCACCCATGGTTCGGACAGGTCGACCGGAAAAGAATGGTAAATGGGAATTTCGGCTTACAGCGAATGTAAATTATCCGCCTTAGAAGAATGTTTTTTTTTTTTAAAAGTTTTATTGCATATTTACTTTCGAATATACGCTGAGCTAAGGTGAGGCTGAAAAACCGAAACGGGAACGCGTGGGTGGGAAGGTGGAAGCACTTGATTGAGTCGGTGCCAGTCAATTGGAACCGTAAATGTGTGGAAATGACTGGATACAATCGACAGTCAATTACCGATTATTGTATGTCCTTCTGGAAAAGCAATCAAAATAACTCAGTAATCAACTCAAAAATTTTAATATTTTTTATTTGTTTAACCCCTTCATTTTTGTGCAAGGTACAAATTTTTATACCCTAGAGTAGGGAAGGTATAACAGTTTTAAACGAACGTTGGCAATGCCAAGAAATAATGGTGACAAAAAAAAGGACTGGGAAGTGAAACGAAACCTTTATGGATATCCAGTTGGCAGTTGGTATAGTAATATTTCGTAGAAATTTTAAGGTCAAGTACGAAGATGAGCAGAATCGGGCAATTCCTTCTTAGTGTTGCCATATAAGGCTAAATTATTTTTTGCTGATTTTGTTTACTGAATATTTTCGTTTTAACTTTCTTCCGTTAAATATTATTATAAATACGTATTACAATAATAAATTATTAGCACGGAGCTTTAGTTTACATGATCTTGAAATTTTACAGATTTTTTTTACATACCTCTTAAATAATCAATTTAGAACAAATTTATGTTTTTGCGCACGGCTTTTTACACGATTTCTTAACAAACTTTGCTTGTAGGTGTTAAAACTGTGCCGTTTTGCATCTAGGATTTCTCATAACTAAACAAATTATACCTACTTTCCATACTAGTTTTTACTAATTAGTAATTATAAACAAGGTAAACACAATTTATATATTACTTGGAAAACATTTTAAGTACTTTATTTTGTTCCATGAAACAACACTTTATTGCTCCACATTATCGTCCTTTTTAATTGTCTTAAAGTGATGTCCTTAAACTCAAGTCACGCATTCTCCAAAAACCCTTCCACAGCTGTAACTCCATCTTCTTATTATTCTAAGCATTAGTACCCTACATTCGTGCCTGCACTTATGTTCGTTCTCAGCGGTTAATTTGCATCATTTATCCCTATTTATCCTTCAACCCATTCATCAAGAGTCAACTTTCCTAGGCAGTAGAATAGTGAACGCTGCACCAGCACACAGCATCCTCATTAAATTTAAAATCAGAATAATTAGGAAAACTTTTTTTTAAATTGTTGTCGCATGTTTGCAAGGATTACAGCAGTTCAGCGTTCTTCAGGCTCGGGTGAACATGAAGTTTGTACAAGGATTTTTTTTAAAAAAAAAAATACATGCCGGATTGCATTTTTAATTTAGGCAGAAACAACACACCCTTATCAATCATTCCATTCTCCACTTTCAGTACCTTTTTTGCCCTGTATGCAAAAATGCACCTGAAAATTGTAGTTTTTTTGTTTTGTTGTATTATGTAAAAAGATGTTTAGGATTTCGTTTGTACAGGTGAACCATTTGTAAAAACCAATTCAGTCCCGTACTTCACCCTCATTTCGCCATTATGATGAAGCTTGAAATTCGTTCAGCAACTTCTGTTTTACGCTCCTGTTTTTTGTTGAATTTTTGTTTTCCCTTTTTCAGTTTGTTGTTCTTTTGGTTTTTTGTGCCAACAAAATGCATTGCCGGGCAAACGTGAAGCGCAATGAATAGTGCATTAGTTCAACTACTGGCATTCGCAATATGTATGCTCCTGTTGAATATGCGCTGCAGTTGCTGCGGTTGCAACGTTCCAAACTGAAATAACATCCACTCGAATTGCATACAACAAAGAAAACAATTGTTAGCATGCGAGATGATTAAAAACAAAACAAGGATCAAAAGATGATGTAAGTGTTCCACTTTGCGCGCCGGTCAGAAGAAGGGAGGAGACGTGCAATAACAAACCATAGCAAGAAACAACATTGACTGCAATACCAACACTATTGCGAAAGTGTTGAACTGTTATGCATTTTTGTGCACTCTTTCCAGTTCTTTATCAACGTCGGTCATTTGCTTTTATTTATCGTTTTTATTTGTTATATTTGTTCTTTTGATCAGGATAAGCGACAAGAGGATTCAAATCGTTTAAGTCAAGTCTTCGGTGAATAAAAGACTTCTTATTGTGCGTGAATTGTCAGGTGCAACAATAAGAATTGCATTTTCTGTGTAATTGCATTTAATATGTACGACGCCCGTACGTATATCCTAAGTGTATTTTGAAACAAATATTTTTGAGGAAATTGGATGCAGTTTATATAGAGGAGAAGCGCCAAACTGATATGTGTATCGTAAACCGACATAGGCAGTATGAGCTTGAATCTGTCGGAGAAATTATGAACCTTTTCTATTGTGTTACTGTAGTCGAAGTTGACGTATAGTAGAAGCCGATTTCCAGTTTGCATTGTCGCAGAGAGTGTTCCAGAAAGGCTTTTTAGCGCGAAAAAGTAGATTATTTGAAGCCACTGTTTTAACCCAAAACTGGTTTCAATTTATTAATAGGTTTTTTAAATCGGTACTCCACGCGCCGCAGTTCTATTAGCGTATTGAATATCCTTATTCAAAAACCAGCTACATTTTCTTAGTGTATAGTTTGTATGATTGTATGGTATTATGTACCTACATATTTTTTTTTTTTTTTTGTGTAGTACCTATGTTTAATTTAAATAGTACACATTAGAAGTATAACACATTAGAAAATGTAAAATATTTATTATTTTATAGAATTAATGGACCAGGACGAAAAAGTAGAGAATAGTAGAGGTCTAAAATTAGTATCTTCTATTAGCTTAACTTGTCTTCTTAACTATATTATGTAATTTGTTTGCGCCAACCTACAAAATATATTGGCCGATTTGAACATTATTCAGAACCATTCAACGGTTATGAAAACATGGTTTCGAGAAAAACGCGATTACAGTTTTCGGAAAGTTTTATTTTGCATGAAGTGGGGTCACAAATTCGACTCTAGCTCAAAACTTATTACAAGTTTCATTACAGCATTTTGTGACGCCATTTTCAAGACTTTCGATTTTAAAAAGCTTGAAAGCCCTCTTAAATAGTACATATCGGAATTCAGAAATTGATTCAATTACTTTTTGTAATGATCCATGTGAGTTTTAAGACGTGTGCAAATTCTTAAATGGCATTTCAAGTTTGCTATTCAAGCATAAAAACAAAGTACAAACCCCAAACGATATGTGATCTCATTTAAGGCTCTTTTCCTTATTTATTTTCATTTATGCTCAAGAAATTCCTTAAACACATGTTTCCTGGAAATAGGACCAACAAATCAAAAAAAAAAAATTTGTTTTTCATCTTCAATGTCTCTTCTTTTATTTTATATTTTCTAAGAGGTGAATTCAAAAAGGGTCACGTTATTATCTCCCTGCACGCATCACTACTCCTCTGAAGGAGAACACAAGGACCGACAGTGTAATGTGCCGCACTATAATCAACACAACAAGAACCGCCTGAACTCCATATGCTCTGGATGTTGTGCGGCCGCAGGGCAAAACAATATCGCGAAGCTACCAATCTTCCAGTGATCCGACGAAGACGGAGCATGGTCTTCTCGAAAATTGTTGTGAAGATCCATACCAAAGGAAGGGAGTAACAACACATCTGACGTGTTCTTTAACCTTTTCACGGACACCAAGGGAAAAATCTCAGCTGGAGGGCAAGAACTCTTTGGCCAAGAATGAATCTTCCAAGTTCCAACTTCAGCTGATTTGACATGCTACTTTGAGTGACTGCAAAACTAGTTCCGTGATAAATCGAATGAATTGAAAAGGCCAAGGAACGATTTCATACGGAAAAACAACAAAGAAAAAAATAAGAATCAAGAACAAAAACAAATTGGGAGAGAAAATGGCGGATCAATAGAACATCTATCTGGAAGCTGCCTTCAATGTCTTTCAATCGTGGTTCGCGGCCTCCTCAGCTGCCAGCAGTCTTCGATGTCTTTGGGTCAATGCATGATTTCGAAATCTTGAAAGAGTCTTTCGCGTGTCATTCACGATGCCTAGATATGGTTGAGTCCCCTCTGAAGAAAACTGGCCCTCTTCAAAAGGCAATGGGATCCAAAATTGGCCGCATATATTATTGCCAAGAAGAGGAGACCGAGACAAACGGTCGAAGGCCCGAGGAAGCAAATTATCCAGAGGGGCTCGACCAACTCATTCTCTGTCACAATAGAAGTAAAGTGAAGGTCCCAAAATGATTTTCTTAGAAAAACCAAATGGTTGATTTTGGTCTGCTCAGCTTATAGTGCCCTGTCGTGGGCTTTTTTCTCTCTTTTCTTGAAGAGTATTTTTTCTTTGTATATTTTTTTTCCATACCCACTAGTACCTGTGGCAAATCTACCTTTACCTACATACGTACAGTACCAACCTCTACCTGAGGTCCGCTACAAATTCTTGTTGGCTGTAGATCAGCCGAGCCGCACGATCACAACAATTTCAAGACGTTTGGTTGTGTATAGACAAATCGAAAATGAAAAGAAAACTTCGCCAGGGAAGGAAACGAAAACCAAAGCCAAACACCGAACGACGAACTTATACGTAAAGATTGATCCGATCCGCACTTCACGGCATTTTACAAAAGATCACTATTCAGTTGAGGGCAAGGGAGAGAGGTATACTAAAGAACTAATACACGAGAACGAGAAGAATGAGGTCTTCAAAGATTCCAACAAGAACAAGATTTCGATTATCTGCGGTGTCGCTTTGAAATTGTCACGGCTCTTATTAGAGGCGACGGAAGAAGTAAGCGGCAACATCGAATCGAAGATTGTCGTTGCTTTTGTGTTGTAGCACACCATTGCCTCCTCCTTCCTTCTTCCACCCCGGCGAAGATCGCTGCGCCGTTAATAACCAACATCCTCCAACACTGAAGATGACGATGACGACTACATTGCCGTTGTTCAACAAAAAAAAAAAATATATATAAAAATAAAAGTAAAAAGAGAAGACCTAAAAAAAAAATGTCATTTTTAGGAAGGAAAATGAAATTCCTGAGAGGTGTGGGGAGGTAGGAAGATCTTGTAAAATGTAAACCTCTTTGATGCAAAAACTTAAGACAAACCGTCTTTCGCTGTGACTGACCGCTCGACCGATCTCCTTTGTCTTTCCTCTGTTTTGATCAAGCTTCAGATCTTAAGGCACACATGGGTGAAGGTGTGCGATCATTTCAGGTCCACAGGTACAAAAGTAGTGATCGGTATTTTGAACGTTTTCATTGACATCTCGACATTCCTAGAAATTTCTAATACCTCAAGCACAACCAAACAAGCTGTATTTTATTACAAAAACAAAAATATGAAATACCTTTGGGTAATTTGTAAATTAGTTTTAATTTCATAATGGTACGGCAAAACCATTTAATCGGCCCTTTCTTTGAAACTATCTAGCCGCCTTGATCTTCAGCGACTGTCCAACATGTAATGATAGCCACTATTAACAATTAACTTCCATTACGAGATTCCACCGCGGTCCACGGTAGGCAGGTAAACCTAAATCAGAGCGCAATGTCTACCGGCAAATTAACCGGATGAAACAAATGTAATATCGTCATTATTGCATGACACACGTGCGATCTGGCGGTGAAGATCAAACAATCTCATAATATGTATTAGCGGTCTATCCCCACCACCGCCACTCGCAATCAAGATAATAGAGACCCACTTGTATGGAATCATTTTTTGTTTACGTTTATATTAATGGAATAAATCTAGGCCGGCAGCGAGACACTTTCGGATGGATCAGCCAACATATGGCAGCAAAAACTTATAAGGGAGAGATCAACATATCTTCTTCAAAATGTTGTATTCCTTATTTTTGCTTACAAAACCGAAATAAACAAATGATTTCTGTACGAAGCACGCAAAGTGAAGCATATTAAAATACATGTCGGCACAAAACACAGAGATTCGAAAAACAAGATACAAGACTCATGCCCCACTTGAAATTCCTATTTGTTGGGGTTTTTTATATGGTGCCACTAAAGGCCACAGAACGTCCAAGACCAACAGATTCGAGAAGAGATAACCAAGAGAAAGCAAAAATATTTTTGAATCAGATCCACCTACCTGAAAACTGCTTGTATCCGCCGAGAATTTTGTGTTTCCACCACTTAACGATGTTTCCCGCCATTTCCCGAAATCCTTAGCTGCTATTTATAAGACGTCGATGGAAAAGTGAAAGAGGAAAACTTCTTGGAAAGCGCACAACACGTTTATATATGTGTGTAAGTTGATTTTTCTTTCCCTCTTTTTTTTCTGTTAAAAGGTATTTTGGGAGTAGTACGAACTCTTCCGTTTTCGTCCTTTTTCTATAAAATTGCCGCAAGAAAAAATTGCCGCATTTATTACATATGTTTGTTTGTTTATCGTGTTTGTGTGTTTGTTAATCAGCACTTGAAAAAGAGAAAATTCGTTTTACGGGAGAGAGAAATTTAATCACTATGGAAATTGCACGTAAAATGTAAACATACGCACGTTCCACCTTTTCGCGAAGGTTTTTTTATTAAATTGTATTCTCTAGAAATTTTTTTTTAGGATTCGATTTTTAATTTTGGTGACGAGTTTTCATCAAATAAACTCATTTATTCTAGCACACTTTAAACATAATCGAGACTACAATTGGCATCTGAATTGGAACAACTTTACATCCCTGACGAACTCGGCGTAAACTCGATAATTGCGTAACTCGAGATAACGACTGAACACACCTTTTCTATACCGCAACAAAAATAATCACTACCGCGAACACCTTCCGCCAATCAATCCCCAACGAACCGATCCCTTCGGCATCCATCAACTGGAAAAACGTAAACACGACACCTTCCGGGGATCCACCTACACGCGACTCTATCCACCCCCCTCGGTAGCGTCTTGCATTCGCAGTTTTTAGTCTTCTTCACAGTGTTAACAACGTATCGAACGAGAAAATCCTTCCCACCTTTGCCAACGGCGGCAAGGGAGTTTGTTGCTTTGTTATTTGGGTTTAGTGGATTCGGATTCGTTGCACTTTTTCGTACCGCAAAATTTATTGATTCTCACGGAATGTTCATTCAAGAATCAATATGTCTCTACTGCTAACTGCAACTAATTGCCGAATTTATATTTAGAAGAAACTTCTTCAAAAAACAGATCGCGATTTGGCACCCAACTCAAGACATCCACCTTAAATTTATTCCGTCCTTCCTCGAGCACAGACAGCCACCGACTGGACAAACAGAACGACGGGATCGGTAAATCGGTATATTGCTGAAAGGAGAAATGTCTTTTTGGCATGGAAATGGCATTTTTGAATGCCCAATAGAGGCGCTGCTTCATGTGTTTAAATAGCTGAATTACCCCAATCGAGTCAAAAGAAAACAAAGTAGATAAAGTGCGGGGAACGCATACACATGATAAGACCGGCGCATACACACTAATAATATATGCCCGCAATCCGCATATGAGCGTTTGTGACTTTGTGTAGAAAGTATAGTAACAAGTGTGAGAACAAATTTATGTAATATTTGGTTGGGAAGTGCTGCCAGTGTTGGCAGATCGTGGGGTTATTGAAAATTAGATAAAGAGAAAAGGAAACAATCTTGCTTCATAAAAAAAAAACCTTCGTGGAAACTTTTTGGCAAAAAAAATATCCCAACACCGAATATTCTGCCAGTTGCAGACTGGTAAAGGCTCCTTTTAAACAAAAAATGGCCGTGTAAAGTCGGAAGGATATGTCCAAAGGCCAAAATTCATAGGTAAATAATTCGTTTTCTAATACGCTAAACACATGTAAAAGAGACGAATGCACATATTTTCAACATCTTCTATAATGTACCTGGACTTCCACTTTTAACCCTTTATATTTACCTTAATAACCCTTACTATACGGTACATAATCCTTTATATCTATCGTTAAGCTTCCTCTAGTCTTTTTGATTATTTGTAAATGTAGAACTCGAATTGAATACATAATTCCCTTTCAAGTCATTCTTAATCTGATAAAGGATGTAAATTCGACGATGCATCAGAAGCGTTAAAAACGGATCCTTTTATAATCGCATTTGCATCACACAATAGCTTGCGGGTGGCAAATTAAAGTGAGGAAAGAAGGTTAACGGTCACCTGGCATTCTTGAGCGGTGTCGAGCCAACCAAAGCATACAGATCTTCTCAAGAACATTCACTTTGTTCCTTTTATCTTGTGATGTAACTTTATAGTTAAGTTAGCGGCCATGGCTGAAGGCGTCCAACACCGACAAACTCGTGCCCATCATTCCACAATTTAATCAAGATAAATTCAGCACGTTTGTATCCAGCTCCAGCCTCCATTGCTGCCAGTCACCTTTTGAAAAAAAAAAAAAAAAAAAAATCCGACAAAACTCGTCGCCGTTTTGTTTCAAAATTCGCTTTTGCTTTCAACCGTGCCAATTTTTCCTTTCCGAGCGCGGATCCGCGAAGTCCGCGAACTACAGCGTTCATTCTTCATTGCTGTCGTCCTCTTGGTTTATTTTGTTGCTATCGCCGGTTCTTATCTGTTTGTCGGTCCGAGCCTTTTATCTTTTTGGGTATTTGCTCTTTCGGCTCAAAGGACAGCAAATTGTCATTAAAGAGCCTGAAGTACGCATTCAGTGTAGGCCCGGCATTGTCTGATGTGCCGCGGCGGCTTTCCCGCTGGCTTTTAATGAATTTCCGCAATGTATACCTTTTGCAGATGTCTCTAGCTTGAACCCACAGGAAAGGTTCAACTCTTTCCTTGAACAAGACCGCGACTCCTGTCGACGGGGGCCCGCATATGTGCAATTAAACACAAAAATTATCGGGGTCCGCATCTCTTCGGTAATAACTCATTACATACAGCCTTTGCGGAATTTCACGAGGCGACCGCTGTTTATTCGTGCTGTGCACTGTTTACATCATAAAAATGGAAGACACACAGTCAAAGTGCGAAACTCATTCCAAGATAAAAGCAAAATCGTGTCCACGGAGTGCAACCAAAGATATTTCACATGTGCAGTTCCTCAATCTCATCTCGCGATTCTCGTTTGAAATTCGCCGAGATTTAAAGTGCGCACGCGTCGTTTGTTTAGGTAAACAAGATGCACGACCAGCGGCCCTAATAATTTGAATTCAAAGAGCCACTCCTCACAGAGTCCTTCGGAGGTTTACAAATTGCCACTTGTCGGCTCCGTCTTTGTAATTTCAAGTTTGATCTTTGGATTCAATCGAAAAGAAGCAATCAATTGCATTCCGTTCATAATTTAATAACTTAATAAATCGAATAAAATGGCATTCTGTTTTCTTCCTGTTGCCAGTGCTGCCACAACAGAACGCAAAGGGGAATCCATCATTCACAAAAACAATTTCTTCGAAATTCCCTTCTAATCAATGGAATTTTTCTAATTCTCGGAATTCTTGATCAATTAACATAATCCTGTTTCCCCGGGAGACAAAATTCGTGCACACATCGAAATTTTCCCGAACTTAAGACGGAATCAGCCTTGACTCCATCGAAACTTACACACCTTGAGTTTTGAGCCATTCTTTTTTCTTTGTGCATTCCCCGGGATTATTGGCGGCGGCAAGTAAACGCTACATAAATTATCATTTATGGCCGGCTCAAATGCATGTTGGCGGCTTTGTTCAATTCCGAATGCAGGCAGCATGGGGATCCTGAATTACGCCCGGTCTGTAGCAAGATCACCAGCGTTCGCTGCTGGCGGAAATTTGAATAATATTTTGAGATTACCATCTAAATCTGATTTTCCTTAACATTCAATCGCAACTGCTCAAAGGTCGCACCGCACCGATCCCATTCGATTTCGGTCCGCACCGATTCAATGTCACGATAACTGATCCCCGAGATGATCGAGAACATATTTCATTTTCAGACACCTTCAGCTGTGCACTGGTCTCGTCTCCAGTGGCGATGGATCAGTCCTGGAGGTGCCAGTTCTCAGAATCAAATTTCATAAGTGGTTTGGCATGCAACTTGGTGTTGCTCCGGTCCTCGTTCAGTGTCACGTCCGGTATCAGATGCAACCTGTATTCTCTTGGCAAAATCATCCACAAAACGCAACTTTCAAGTGCACAGCGACCCAAAGTGGTTCAGTTCACTGCAAGTGCATTGCGCGTCCCATTGCCGGTCGGGGATTTTAATCTACGGACAGCCGGCCAAAATCAAAGGGAAGAGCTGCGTGCGCATGAACGTGCTGCAGTGAATAGCTGCGGGGCATTCGTAATTACAGGCCCGGCGGTTTCTATATTCTTTTCAAGATGCTGTCGGTGCATCACGGTTTGGCGGTTTCTTGCGTGGCTCACAGCATCCTCCATCCGCCCCATAGCCCATTTCGTTCCTTGTGCATCACCCATACGGCAACATCACGTAGATCTTTTTGCTAGAGCACAACCGCGATCAGGGCACGGTAGGAACGTAGATAGTCCATCTAGGTAGATTGTTGATGTGGTTGTTGTTGTTGCTGTTGCTGCCGGTAATGGTTTATATTCTTCTTCTTTTTTTCATGTTATCTTCGTGGAATTGATAATTACCGAGTGCAATAAGTGTGGAACGATAGATGGGGAGAATCAAGGAAACATCTGTCCGTCTGGCAATCGTCTCCATACACCAACCACACACTGTTGGTAATCTTCGGTCTCGGCGGGATTAATTAAAAGCTTTGATTTACCTTCGTTGGCCGTAGTTAATAGCGAAACAAATTCCACCAAATAACTTGGTCACACTTAAATTACTGCTTTTGACCGTTCGCCGATAATAACCAGGCTCTGTACGTTCGAACGTCCGTCAGATCCTCGTAACGAATCAACCTAGATACTAATTTTCTCTTTTCCACTCCTTCACCCTCCTTGTCTCTTCAACCAGTTGTCAGGCGGCCATATCACAGCGCAGTGCTCAACTCAAGACTTTAGCACGAGTTTTCAATTTACAAGTTTTTGTTATTTTTGTGATATGCTCTTTGGAATTTGTTGCTATCACAGTGATTCGTCACGATCAATTTTATTCGTTATTTGTTGATCGTTTATTTGCAATATTCTGCGGCTGACGAATTTTCTGTTTCAGATATCCGATGATCATTGATCGTAATAGATCAACTTCCGTAAATTAGTTCAGGATCAAACCTATTCCCTGGAGAAGTTTTGTCGATTTCTTTTTTTCCATTTTTAGCATAATAAAAGTCAGGTTTTTTAGTATTGACTTTAGTGGAAAGGATTAAGGCAGGTGTTTTACGTAGACTAGTTGTTTGCCATTTCCGCATTTCTATATTTTTCCCTTCTGCATCACCCCCTAGTTAGGAAGTCTGAACTTTTCCGCATTGCGAACACGTTCTCCATATGCCACTGCTCCCACAATTGATTGTGTCGCATAAATGCACTCCAACTCACTTGCATGCATAGTCTGGAAACACGTGTTTCCGGCTATTAAAAAATAATAATAATAACTACAAAATACAAGTAAGTTTCTAACTCGAATCTAGTCGTTTTCATTGGCTCTCAAAACAATTTGAAATCAATTATTTGTTTAAGCCAAAGTTCACACTCAAAGAAAATAATTCAAGAAAAATCCCCCCAGACCAGTCTGAAGGAAAATTTCCCGTTTATCAGCCTCTTCTCCTTCTCCTAAAAAAAAAAAGAAGAAAATGTTCAATTTTCACGTCCTAGTTAACTGAATCCTTTCACTCAAAGGATGTATGCATGGAAACGGATGCTCTCAAGCAGAAATCCAGCAAAAGCGAGCGGCAAGTAGACAAAATTAGCTTCCCTCTTCCTGCTGCAGATTTTAATATCTGTCAGAAAATCCATCTGTTGAGCTTTTTAATTTGCATCTTTGTTGCTGGCTGTGCGGATGCATCCATTTCAACGCTCGAAAAGCATCCTTTGACAATGTTGCATTAGAGCTGAGGCACATACGATATACCCAAGGCAGGATGAATCCCATACGAGTCCTGGAAATTCTCAAGCCTTTTGACACTGCTCCTCTGAAACAGTCGACATTGTTCGCAACGTTTTTGACCCAGAGGCTTTGTTTCAGCCACTATATTATTTTCCTGATACCTGATGGAACTTCAGACTCTCCCCATATGCATTGTGAAATGCAGTGCATCCTTTCTCCCAAGTTTCCTTTCGCTGGTGGTTCACTGATTCCCTTTGATGTGGAGAAGGTTGACTTTGTTGTTGACAAGAGAGTGTTTTGAGCTCAAGATCCTTCTTACCTAAATTGCAATCCTTTGAAAGACTCAAAATTGCTGAGATTGCACAATGAGACGAGGTAAAGGGGCTACTTCGTTACAGCCGGCTTTTCCGTTTTTGCTTTTGTTTCTTTTCTTTTTTGTATATTCTTTTATCATAAATTAGCTTTGCTCGTCCTCCATGTGAAACTCCTGTTCTTTTATTAATAACCCTTGACGATTACTTGACGTAATCCGGAGACAGCACCGATTTGCACAGCAGTCCAGGAAACTTTTAACCCGACGAAAACTCATCCAGACGGGTTGTCTCCAACCCTAATAATGTGCACATTGTTGTTCGATATAATAACTTCAAAAAAAAAAGGTTCTGTCGTTGCATTTTGTAGCACGTTAATGAGTTTCCTCATGTCCCAACAGGTGGGAATAGTGAAATGTTCAGGTTTTTTCAAAATTGTGCAGAATGCTTAAGGTTTCGAAAAAAATGTAGGGGATAGTCGTGTAGGTTGAAACACGCTTTGATTTTTGGTCGCAACTCTTCACTCGAGAAGTATAACACAGACTTCTATGTACCATTGGGTAGGTAATATTATTGGCTACATTTTTGTCGAAGAAAGTAATTGAATTGCATCAACAATAAAAAAGTTACGGCCTAGTTTCCAGACATGTGATTTTTGGCCGTCAAAAAATTTGTCGTGTAGGTTGAAACAGACCTAGTAATTAAAAACGGTTAATGTATTTTTTCTTTTATAAAAACGCCAAATTTTTAATGTCTATTGATAATTTCTTAATTTGCAAATTAAAATTTATTTGTAATGCATCAATATCAGAAACACCATGACTAGATTATCTCGGTCTGTGGCTCGCGACTTTCACCAGTTGAACTATTAATATTTATTGAAACACTCTGTCACTTTTAAAATTCACTTGTTTATCCACTTATTAGTTTGTTTGATTAGTTTTTTTTAGTTATTCACTTGCCATTGTTTAATGTAAGACGCCACATAGTGTTTCAACCAGCAACCTATATACGACATCAAGTGTTTCAACTTACAAGAATACCCGACATTTTGAGAAGACATGAGATTTTTTTTTTCTGTGCAATATATTCTTGAAATTCTTTCGGAACTATAAAATAGAGCAAAAACTGTAGTGTAAATGTGATATTCACCTTTTTGTACCGATGAAAAAATCAAATTTTTTTCAGTTATTGAAAAATTTTGAAAACACTTTTTTCCCAAATTTTTTTGACTTGCCCTGGTTCAAGTACAAGGTTGGCGAGTTCATAAGTTTGTATGCTATAAAAAGTTAGCTACTGATAATAGAAATACATGACACTATACAATTTGGTGAAAAGGAAAAAAATATATCTTTGTGTTTCATCCTTCATCTACACGACTCTCCCCCAATAGTACAAAAAAGTTGGACAAAAAAGTTCCAAAAATCTTTGGAAGAGCTTTCACACAAAAAAGAGAAAGTCAAAATTGGTCTATTAGGAGATGAGATATAGCAGCCTGTAAGAGGAAAATGGCGTTCATCATCAATGGCCGCCATCTTGGTATTGGACACTAGTTTTACGTGTCTGAAAAGTTATCTTTTGGCATCAACTCTGACCTGACCACACAAAGTAGCAAATTCCCATAAAAAACTGTAGCCCTTTTGGTGTCTCCGACGTAGGCTTAACCCTTTATTTGCTACGCGCCATATCTCAAGAACGGGTACAGATACGCGAATGAATTATATGACATTTTTTTTTTATAGAGAAAAATGTTTAATATCTTTTTCTACTGACGGTCAAAGCCCTAGGTCAATCAAATGCAAAATATTGACAAAATACTGATTTTTTGCACCTTTGACCTTGAAGACGGTCATGTTGCACATAGCTTACTTATTAAGACACTTATTATTATACTTATTTAAGACACTATAACGAAGGTTTCTGCAAAAAAACTTTTTGATTTTGATTACAATTATTCGGAGATCAAATCGTAACAAACGATTATAAGCTTTTCAAGAGAATGCAAAAACATTTCTCAATTCTTTTATTGAAATTCTGTGCAGCTTTTATGAAATTTTTTTGAGAACAATTAGCACAATTAATAATTCAAGACAAAATTCATTTTTGAATTTTGCAAACCATAAAGTTTCATATTGTTAATAAATAAAATGGAACATGAATGGAATAAATAAACTTAGATGACAGCAAATAACTGTAGCTGCCTTTCCTCAATAATAATTTAATTAAGGCACACCTTTGAAGTGTCCTCTGGAAAGGACCTTCGGAAAGGACAGAATGGTGGGGCAAGAATTTCATTCGACAGAGCTCCAAATTCGTATGACAAAGACAAACCGTGAGAATTTAATTTATTAAAATTAGCACAAGATGCCGAAACCATGAATGAAATATTCTACTGTTTGATGTTGGCTTTGAATGATGGATTTTCTCTGCTCCGGGCCATGGGGGGTGAGAGGGGATCCTTGGCGAAAATTAGAGCCGCTTCGTCGAAGGCAAAGTGAAATGATGAATATGCCAGCCATCCATGTCACCCCAAAGTGCTCCAAAGTATTTGGCTCACCTCAAAGAAGACTCAAAGAGACTGCGAACAACTTGAAGGAGCCCGCCACAATCGGTACAGAGATGAACGCAAGAAATTACTTTATCATCTCGGAAGAATCTTTTTGGATACCGTAAAATCTGGTCGGCCCCCAAGATACACAAAAGATGTAGAATCATTTGGTGCACCGTAGGGGTGCTCCCTTGCCCCCGTACAACATACAGAAGAGCACCCAAATAAAGCGGTCCGAACTTATAACGTTCAAAGTGTGTCATTAAACATCAAAGTAATGACAGAATCTGTGAGGATTCTTTGAAATGCGCTCGCAAAGTGGATCACCATCACACTTGAGCCATCCCGAGCAAAAGTGAAAAAAGGAAGAAGTAAAAAAGAACAACAACAAGACAAACGACATAGCAGCTGAACCACTAAAAATCGACAGAACGGCTGATGTCGAGACGCATCAGAGAGATGCGAGGTAGGTGGATCACAGGGAGGCGATACCAACATCAAAGGTATCGAGTTTCGGAAAAGTGTTTGATCCGCCCGAGGGTTGGCGCACAACACAGCAGCCAGTGCTGCTGCAGGCCGGCAACGCGAATTATTTTAATGAATTTCTTCGTGGTATCAAATACTTCAAGATGCATGGACTCGTTATCTCTCGGTACCTTTGCGCCTTTTGGTTTTCTTCCAGTCGTCGTCGGCTAGCTCCAGCAGCTGTCTTTTCAGTTGCCGTCTAGCCGCATTTAACGCTATCGCAAAGATTAAGGAAATTGAGACCACCGCTGAAGCTGGACACATATTGGAATGGACATTTCAAGCCACGAGCAAAATTTACTCTAAGCTGGCCTGATCCGGCGTGCATTGTGCCGCATTATATCCATGGACGTTGTCGGCATCCTTTGAACTTTTTCCGCATGTTTATCTTAACCGAATGGAGAAGATTAAAACCCATTCGAAGAGTCGAGCACTTTTACTGGACCATCCCCTCATGGTCGGTTTGTCGATTGTATGGGGTCGAGTTTCGCCTCAAGTATCTCTCTCCTCTTGTCGGACCAGCTGCAACATCATCAGCCAACAGGAGCGGCGGCAGCTTCACAGTTGTCGGTACTCACTGTGTATCTTTTTGCCGATGACTAAACTAAAAGGTCCACACAGAAACGTTTCTATTATCAGAAGTTATATCAATCATCTCCGCTTAACTTGGCTTGATGTGACGAAATGGATTTTGCTTTTATCACATTACTGCATCCGTATCGGGGATTGGGACTGGTGAGCGATGCGATGCTGTGTAGAAATGCATTGAACCGCATCAGAAAGTTTATCCCTTCAATAGGAATGGGATGCAGGAACCTGCTATTGCTGAACTCTGATGTGTTAAATTAACAGAAGGGGACCAATACTTATTGATCTGGTAATCGCAATTGAAGAGGCCATAACCTTAAAGAAAGATGCGACTCCAGTTGGATCTCATTGCAAAAACTAGAATATGCAAATGTCTAGCGAATTTGCTGCAGGCTGCATTCGAAAATTACCCTAATCGCCTGCATGCAGTGAATACCTATTGAAAGAATCTGCAATTTCGACAGCAATTGTGCCGCTTTGACTGGAAAATAGACAATTAACTAGTGCAATCAGTTTTCAACAATGGTTTGGTTGTCTCCTGCCGGTAAACGTGATTGCAAAACTTTAGAAATTCTGTTTCCTAGGTTCGCAAATTTATTTCGGGCTATTTAAATTACATATTTAAAAAATGTATTATTTTATTTCCGTTTGTTATAAGTTATGAAAACTTTGGTGCCTGCAAATAGCCAGGCAGAGACTGGCACCTAGAGACTAATCTATAGAGCCGCCAGATGTCAGTCTCGTCAAGGCTATGTGCTTCCCCCTGACGCGCCCGAGTTTGATCGGCTAGCATTGCGGTAGGTGTGTGGGGGGTTGGCCAAAAAACGTCCCACAAAAGGAAGGTGTCGTGCTGGAAGTAAACGACAAAATCGCTGCGAGGTGCTGGGATAGTTGATGAGAGGGGGGGGGGGGGGGGGGGGGGGATGTCCGGACTTACCTGTTGAGGATTGACCAAGATGGACGTGTCTGGCACTCTGGCGAGCCCCTAAAATCCCTCTATTCCCTTCCTTGCCCATGCTTGGGAAAGGAATCCAATAGGTGTGACAATGTGACAAGCCTCCTGAAAAAAAAAGCTATCTATGCACTGGAATACGGGAAAAGAGAGAAACTCAACAATTCAACAATTTAGCAATCCATATTTTAATATTGGATTCGTACATCAACGTGGGAATTGGCTATGATGACAATTTTGGTTCCGCGATAGAGAAAAAAACTTAGCAAATAAAACAAAAACTTACATCTCAAATTTGATTAAGTTACCAGTTAATAACAGTTAACTTTAATATATATAACCATCGTTGGGAAAAATTGAGAAAAACAAATTATATTAACAAAATCTTCGTAGACAAAACTACTCCCCTGACCAAAAATCTATCCCCAGTAATCACTGTTTTTATATTTTTGTCACCTTTTTTCTTGCTAAAAATTCCTTTTCGACTTAATAATTTTCAGCCGCGTCTTCGGAGAGAATACATCACGGTTGCTTCTTGACAACAGCTGCCTTGACGAGACTGACATCTGGCGGCTGTACCAACCATTCAACCACCCTCCAGGTGCCAGTCTCTGCCTGCCCTACATATTTGCAGGCACCAAAGTTACATAACTCATAACGTTTGATCCTGGTACATGGATATTCTAAAAATAAAATTAAAATAACATTTAATTGCATTCTTACCGAAAATATCACATTTTATTAAATCCCACTGTAAACTTATAAATTACATCCACAATATCAACTAGTTAACAAAACGAAATGACTTGAAATTCGTGATGCCCACATTTTTATCTTCAGGCAAATAAAATATAAGGTAACAATTGAAGTAAGTACATACATTTTATGTCTCTCTGATTGATACTATAATTGTTTCTTCCTATCCTCTGGATTGTCGATCCATTCCGGCTTGCAACTGTTCGCCTTTCTTAGTATTAAGCATATTACAATAGAAGGCACTGCAAGTATGGCGAAAATGCCAAGAAATATTATGGCTAAAACATCAATTAGTTCCGTTTTGAAAAATCCTAGCTTAGTTGCGGTCGACTGTAAGTATGTTGAACCATTCGTTCTTAGGACTAGATTTACATAGTATACAGATTTTTGTCTCGGATCATTTAAATTCTCCTGAAACAGACTGGAAATCATTTTTATACTGGCCTCGTAGATTGGATCCGATAAAATTGTTTTTATACTCCACAATAGAGTCTCTGCAGTGAAATTATCGTAACTGAGTTTAATTCCACAGTTCAATCGCTCGACACGCTGTATATTAACTTCCTGTTCGGGCAGAATCGGAATTCCAATCATGGGTGTCTTCCAGTGAATGCTCTCCATAACGCTCAACAGTCCCCCAGATGTAATAAATAGTTTAACTTTCTCATGAGCTGTAAATTTATAGTAGTAATCAACTCAAACCAATGATATCCTTTGTTATTACCTAAAATGTCTTGCTGTGGAAACCAATCGCCCAGCATAACATTTGGCGGAGAATCTTCCAATCCTGGCACTTCCCACTTGAGGATTACTCGCAATTTGCCCCTCAGTGAATTCAACGCTGTCATTAGAGCATCGAATTTCTCTCTTGGCAGATCAAATGTTCTTAGATTAGCACCGAAGCTTATGTATACCACTTCTTCTGAAGAATCCTCAATGAAACGCAGTATTTTCTGCAATAGGAAATTAATGCATAATCAACTGAAACAGAATCATTGGAGTAACCCCACCTGGGGCAGTGTTCCTTTGCTCCGAATGTGCGCTCCTCCGATCTCTATTACATTAGGTAAGTACGCCTTTGGGTACTGAATAATGGGATGGGAATTCAACAAAACCAAATTCACTTTTCGGACAAGACTGTTCAAGGGTGGCAGATCTTCGGTCTGGATTAAATTTCGGAAATGTCTCTTATACACCGACTCCTGGCAGAGCATGTGAAAGAAGCTGAAAGTATTCGATGTAAGTTTGTTGTTTAAGTCAATCAAAAATCTTAATAATACTTGTACGTCAACTTCTCAAAAATAGTCATTAAAGTGTTCACAATCCGCTGAGACAAGTTCATTTCCTCAACGAACGGGAGCAGACTGTTTGGATCGAAGGCGGAGTTGTGTGGATTGCCAGTCATCTCCGGTAATAGCTTATTACTTCCGGTTGCGCTAATTATTACCGTTGGGACCTTGAAGTAATATGCCAATCTGAAATATTTCCAAAAAAAAACTACATTTAGTTACATTTCAAATTATACACTTTATTCTTACCCCAAGAGTGCTTCACTCAAAAGCAAATCGACAAAAAGTAAATCAAATTTCGGGCCATAATTCAGTAAGTTTTTAATGTCTTTACTGTTCAATATTAAATCTGCATTCGATGTACCAACATCGATCATTTTTGTCAATCTCTCCATCACTGATGTCGATCTGAGCTCATCGATTCCGTAACTTAAGCCCATCTCAATCCAGTTCTGTTCAATTTGACCAATTTGAATTTCCGTTGAGTTCTCCAGCGGTCGACCAGAGTAAGCGCTCACCAAGGTGATGTTGTGACCTTCTGTCGCTAATTCCGTTAGGATCGAACGGCCGAAAATGTAATGCGATTTCCAAACATTTGGAAATATTGCTAGAATATTTGCAGTATCGACCGAAATAATTATGAAACCACCGTAAATCAACAAAATAAATTTAATTATTACGAAATCCATTGTAAATTTCTGCTAAAATTAATTTATGAATTTCATTCGGGGAAATTTCCCGATTTTTTGTGATAAAAAGTATTTCTTCTAAATCAAAAATCATAACAAAAACCGAATCGCAATTCAATACAAATTATTTTTTATAGTTATTTTTGTACGAGATTGACTAAAGGATTTATAAGTAAACACACTTCCGTATGCCGCTAATAATTGAAAAGCCGCTATTTATAACTATTCACTGGATGTAAGTAAACAGTACTTTGGGTAAATGCACAATCGAAAACCACAAAACTCTAAAAAAAAAATAAACTAAAAATTTTTAAAAGTTCTAAGAAACCGTCTGACAGCTTGCGATGACATTTCGCTTTTGAAAGGAGAAGAAGTCCATTCACAATTACTTCAAGGTCGAATATTACATTTTTTTTTTGGAAATTTCAGGTATGCATCTTTCGGAACATATTGGAACTTCAATTTGGCTTGACTAGCTTTAGTTCTAATCTTTCACAGTAGGGTATGGCATTCAAAATTTGACATTTGTGACAACAAATAAACCATTAAAGCCGCCGAAGGCCTCCCCGGAAATTACAAAATTTTTAAAGTTTCTCGCATTTTTCCTGGCTTTTTGCCAAGTATTTGTAAATAAAAAGTAAATGATTGTGAACAAACACGAAGTCTTGTTTCATTTGTTTTGAAATTATTGGAATTTTCTTCGCTTTCGGCAGAAATCCTTACGTAAACGAAAGTTTTTTTTTTGGCAGTTACACAACAAGTAGATCAATAGTTGTTCATTTATCGTGAACGCCTCATTTGTTTTCCAACAATGTCCACTCAGGCAGAAGGCAAAGTATATCAGAAATGGTATAATCGCTGATATAACATAGTATTCCTTTACTTTCTGTAGGCAGAATCGATGTGGACAAACCGTTGTGGGATGTCAACACCTTCGCTGGTAGATTCAAATATTTCGCCTGGATGACTGATCCCCGGACATGTGTAACATCGTCCGATAAGTTTTACAAGGCAAAAACCCTTGTCGAACAGTACCGTGCAGGAAATGAACCGAAAGGCACAAGTAGAGCTGAGGTGCTCCATGCCATGAAATTACACGCATCTGCATTTCATCCAGATACTGGAGAGCTTCAAACGTTCCTGGGAAGAATGAGTTTTCAGGTAGTTTTCGGATAGAGCAAATTGTTTAATTGAACAACAATTTCGAGAGTAATGCGTCTTCTCAATCCAGGTCCCCGGAGGACTGTTGATAACAGGAGCCATGCTCACATGGTACAAGACCATTACGGGTGTTGTCTTTTGGCAATGGGTCAATCAGTCTTTCAACGCGTTTGTAAATTACACTAATCGAAACGCAAATTCCCCGACCTCCGTCACCCAGCTGGGTGTCGCCTACGTTACTGCCACCACAAGCGCTATGGTCACTGCCATTGGATGCAAGCAATTCTGGCAAAAACGCGCCTCTCCCCTGATGCACGTATGTATTATTCCCTCCTGGGATTCTCATAAATAAAAACAATTCTCTTATACCAGAGATATGTGCCTTTTGCTGCTGTCGCCGCTGCTAATTGCGTAAATATCCCTATGATGAGGCAGAACGAAATAACGCAGGGCATCGATGTTAAGGATGTGAATGACAACATTGTTGGACGGAGCCGGCTAGCAGCAGGAAAAGGTATCACGCAAGTAGTAGTTTCCAGGATCGTTATGTGTGCTCCCGGCATGCTTCTACTCCCGGTCATAATGGAGAAACTGGAGAAACGTTCACCGAAGTTCAAACGAATGACCTACTTGCATGGACCTTTTCAAACCGTCGCCGTCGGATTCTTGTAAGGATGAATATTCTACCGTAGATTTCAATTTATGTGTAATCGGTGTCCCTTTCAGTCTCTTGGTAATGGTTCCCTTTGCTTGTGCTCTGTTTCCACAAAAGTGGTAAGTAATCATCCGAAATCGATAACTCCATTTCTACTATTTCTTTCGCTTGATTTCAGCTCCATCAAAACAAGCACAATGAAAACATTCGAACCGGCTCTGTACGATGAAATCGTGCAAAACACCAAAGGAAATGTTCCAGATAGAGTTTACTTCAACAAAGGATTGTAAACAAAGTGTTTTGCGATGCTGTTGCAGTAAATTCGGTTTTCGGATTGCATTTAAACTCTAGATACCCCGATAGTATTGCTTTCTTCTTCATTTACGTTATTTTAGTTCCTCTGCAATCGGTACTTAATTTTATGGAAGTTCATTTTTATGCTGTTTACTGTGTGGTTCCTTTTAGTATTTTAGGCATTTGAAGATGTCTTTTGGTCAATTGTTAACTATAAACAAATCGAGCAGACAATACTTAATTTAAGTATAATTGAAAAGTACGGATAAAGTTCATTAATGCAACTATTAAATAGACTTAATTTATGTCCTTAGTTTTGTCCTCGCACTCCAGTATTGTTTTTGTGTTATATTTAGATTTGGGTATTGTTTTAAAATACTAATTTACTCTAAGAGAGTTGATGTATTGCAATTCAAAAATAATAGCAATATAATAGATGTGTTGTTGTTGTAGTTGAGCGTTGTTTTCTTTTGCAGTACAAAATATATTTGGAATTGTGAACCGTGACTTGTTTATTAATTAAGCCGGAGGTACACGATACGGAAAACGTCATATTTATAAGGAAATATCTTTGTGGATGTCACTTTTGAGACATTGAGTCACACGATAAGCAAAAATAAGTTTGCAACCTGTATTTTGCAATTCACAGATTACCGCGACGCCGCGCCTACCGTAAGAGCAGTCATCTCAAAACTGTGTACATAAAGTTTTGTATGGTGTGACTCGGGAAATTTGTACCTTGCAAATTCCTTGGATGTGCCGAAAATATTCCGAAATTTTTGGAATATTTATAAGCGATACACCATATATTGCTTATCGTCGAGTCACACGATATGAAATACGGCGTATCGCTTATAAATACGACGTTTTCCGTATCGTGTACCTCCGGCTTTATATACAGAAAATAAGAACCCAGATGGACCGTTTACGAGATTTATGTCTCATTTATTCTCTAAGGTATTTACTGTTTTACTTGGACTTGAAAATTAAGTTTATTACTTTTTAAAAAAAAAAATTCAGTGCTTGAGGAATGTTTTTGTTCCAGTTCCAGTTTGTTTCGATGGATCGCGTCGCAGATAATGAGAAATGTCAAATGTTGTTTACGTAAAAGATTCGGTTCATCTGAGTTAAGCCGGAGGTACACGATACGGAAAACGTCGTATTTATAAGCGATACGCCGTATTTCATATCGTGTGACTCGACGATAAGCAATATGGTGTATCGCTTATAAATATCCCAAAAATTTCGGAATATTTTCGGCACAACCAAGCAATTTGCGGGGTACAAATTTCCCGAGTCACACCATACAAAACTTTATGAACACAGTTTTGAGATTACTGCTCTTACGGGCGGCGCGGCGTCGCGGTAATCTGTGAATTGCAAAATACAAGTTGCAAACTCATTTTTGCTTATCGTGTGACTCGATGTGTCAAAAGTGACATCCACAAAGATATTTCCTCATAAATATGATGTTTTCCGTATCGTGTACCTCCGGCTTTAATCCAAAACTCTTCAGAAACTGGTTTATTATGACATTATTCACTACTTTAAGGACCTAATATCAATGTAGAGTCCTTATTTCACAAAATGAGCTCTTTAATTTACGCATTTTCACTAAAATTCGCGCAGCGAACAATTTCAAAACGAAGTTTTGTCAACTGTCTTGTCGTTTCATCCATTTTATTCTTTCAGTATTCAATTAGTATGCTGCGTGGAAGGAACTTTTCTCTCCATTTAAATTTTAAAGTCTATGTAAAAAAACGCTTGAGATGTGGTCAGGAAAATGCCATTGTTGTAGAAATTATAATTGTTTTGCCAGATCACAGATGTGTCGAAAATTCGAAAATTTTATTTATAGCAGCTCTTCACCCTAGACACACTTTTCATCATCTCTCGTATGTTCATAACTTCATTGCAACAACTACAGCGCTAATGGCGAACAAAAGTAAAATTAAAGTAAATCAGCTGTTTATTGTATTGGAAGCAAAATGTCCGACCGAATTGAAATAATGAGCTTCGTGTTTAGCAAATTCGTTTCTCAATATATGGACTTGGAAATGAAAAAGCAACAGTATATACAAAAAATCTTTGATTCTGAAGTTACAGTGAATATTTGCCACCAACAAATTATGGAGAGTTGCTCAAAAATGAATCAGCAGTTGGAGATTTGGCAAAATTTAATTTCAAATCAAGAATTATTACCAAAAACAATGCGTCAAAGAGAAGTTTGGTCTGTTGTAAGTGCAACATTAAAATAAAATCTTAAATTGTTAATAATGTACATTTGAAATTGTAGGACCGTAAAAGTACTTTCTGGGAACAAGAAGTGCCTATTTACAGTGATGAGAAATTTAAGAAACATTTTCGTATGACAAGAGAATCTTTTACAAAACTTTGTCACAAACTGTATTTTTTAAAAAAGGAAAACACAAGAATAAGATCGGCTATACCTTTGGAAAAACGAATTGGTATAGCAGTCTATGCATTAGGATCTTCCAGCGAGTACGGATCTGTAGCGAATTTATTTGGGATTGGACGAACGACAACAGGCGAAATAGTATTAAAGTTCTGTGCTGCTGTATGCGATGTGTTTGAAAGCGAGTTCAACAATGGTTCTCTGTCGGAAGAAATAATTAATGAGATTGTGACCGGAGTTAAGGGACTCGACTTTTCACAGAAGGCGTTAGAACCTATCAAAGCACGCTTCAGAAAAATTGGTAAAGAGCTGGAAGTCTACCCAGAAAATGTTTCCATCATTATAAGAGCATGTTGCATATTGCATAACTTCCTAAATCAAGAAAACGATAAGGTGTGGACTTCATGGATGCGAAAAACTGAACTTGCAACCACGGAGGAGTAAACGAAATTCGAAGAGCTGTAACTCTTCATATCAGTAAGCATTTAGTATATAGAAACTCAATTTCAATGCAAAATTACAATTACTTCATTATAAATTGCTAAAATATTTATTTATACATATCATTATATTATACAGGGTCTTCCAATAAGATCTTGTGATTTAACACCTTTAGATTTTTTGTTTGGGGCTACGTGAAAGATAAGGGTCTATCGATTCAAGAGCTCAAAGATGGAATTCGTGAAGTTATCGAGGACACAGTACATACAGCCGCAAATGTGCGAATTGGTGAAGGAGAATTTCATTAAAAGACTGTAGTCCTGCAACTGTAGCCGCGGCGGCCATTTAGCTATTGTTTTCCATTATTAATGAAATAAACATCCGATAATCTTCCTTAAAAACTATACTCGTTTTTTTTAAAAATATCAAAATGAAACCTCTTATTGGAAGACCGTATATTTATTAATTATACTTTCACTCTGGAACATTTTCTTTGAGGTGACAAAATTTCATTTTTTCGGATACATCATTTTGTTCTTTGCTATTTATTTGACAATAAAGTACACAAAAAAATTACTTTCTGCAATTTTCGACTAATAGAATCACTGATACACTTATACTAAGGAAAAAAAAGAACAACACTAACACAAAAAAAAATCACTTGTTCAACATATTCTTCATAAATTCAATTAAGTCCTTTTGCAGTTCTACCTGCTTTTGTGATAATTCCACTATATTCTTTCCGTAAGCAATGCTGTTCGCAGTATTTTCTTCCAATAATTGAACAGATCTTCTAGATATTTCTAGTTGTTCCCTCATAACACTCTGCGAAAATTTAAACTGCTCCTGCATTAATTTATGATTTTCCTTAGCTATCTTGATTGCCTCCATTTGAAGTATGGTTGAATTACTTTTTCTTTTCTTAGGTCGCGAATTATTGCAACTGTCTAATGAGTTAGATTGCCCTGAATTTGGAGGGGAAGGAGGTGAAACATATTCGGATTTCACTGACACTATTAATGGGCAAGATGCGCTCGGAAGCGATGAATTCGGTATATCAGGTGAACATGATATCGACGGATTGCTTGCAGAGTCAGTTGTTGGTTCAGGAACATCCTAAGAATTCCATTCAATATCGCTGTTATAAGTGTAATACATTTTTACTTACAAAGAAAATGGAATCTTTCGCTGAATTTGAATTATTGTCTCCACATTCGCCAAGGATTTTTTGTACTCTTTCATAATGCTTCCAGCTGGAAGGCAAGCTGCTTGACAAGGCTATTTGCTTCTCGCTTCTGAAATTATAAAAATATTGTAAGATCAAATTTTATTCCTCATTTAAATAATTTACCTGTATCTTTGAGTGAAATTGTTTACTTTCATATGGACTTCATCGAGAGTATGAGTCGCAAGGTGATCAGCTATTTTAGCGTAAACATGTGCGTTACGCTTATATTTGCGCAACTCTGCAATGTTTTCCTCCCACAGGTCTAGAAGTAGGAGCTCCTCGTTTTCTGTCCATACACTTCGTTTCCTTTTCATTTTCGTATTTGTCAAACCAAAAACCTGTAAACAGAATTTGTTAACACTTAGGGCTTTTTTTCTTCTCTTATAGTATACAAAATTTAAAGTAATACAAACATTTGTATTTAAGAGCGACATTCTTGTGATGTGCTGCTATTTATAAGTGTTAGAAGTTTTAAAAAAGTTTAAAGGAATTTGATTTCCTTCGCTCTCACAAGTAAATACAATATGCTCGCGCTAAATTAAATTGGCAGCAATCATATAATTTAAGCAGCTTTACAAAACTATTAGGTATAACATAAAAATTTCACTAGTTTTGTAAAATGTAAACAAAACATAAGCAAATCTTTCCCAATGACAGCTGTCAAATATTTGTTGTGCTGCCCTGTATGTGAGGTAAAGTTCGCCGGAACTAACCTCATGCCATCGCATTTGACATTTCTCTCGAACCTTAAAAATCCATTTAAAGGAGAACAAGTGTGGTGTAATTTTGTTTGTCCGTCTTTGATTGCCGCAATTGATTTATAAATGATGTCTAAAACTCTGGACTCATGCAGTAAGTTATAAAAACTCTCTTCTTTGTGTGCTAATAAAAGTAATTGTTATTTTAGGCAAACGACCGTCAGAAGCATTAAAATATGCTGGAACCGCAAAATGTAAACAAAGGAGTCTTTTAAGGAATTCTGTAGATGGAAATCTTGAAACTAGTCGTAGCTCTAAGAAACAGAAGCGTGCTATTATAGACAAAGATAATATAGACCCAAAGAGGCCGCGTATAGATGTAAGTACTGCTAACAATGAGGAATTCAAATTTGCTAAAAGTGTTGCCGGTCGCGGAGGTGCAGCTGTATTTGATAAATTTTTACATTTATTAATTAAAGAAAAAAGATTGAAACATCTCAAGAAACAAGGAATAAGGCTAACAAGTATGTCAAGTATTTTGGATAAAGCAAACAAAAATTGCATTGAAGCGTTCAAAGGCTTATATGATCTTCTGCTCGATGAATGTGGAAATAAGACAAAGTATTTAAAAACTCTAAAGAAAAAAGGAGTGACTTTGTCTAATATGTCAGGTATCTTAAGTGGAGCAGGACCCAATGCTCCAAAAGCTTTTAAAAATTTATATGATCTGTGGTTCGATGAAAATGGAAAAAGAACAAGATATTTGAAAACTCTAGCAAAAAATGGGGTGAATTTACCTAATATGACTAGTATATTAAGTAAAGCAGGATGTGACGCTGCATACGCCTTTGAAGACATGTATGATCTGTGGTTCGATCAACAAGGAAATAAAACCCGATATTTAAAAACACTGGAAAAAGAAGGAATAAACCTGCCCAATATGTCCAGCATTTTAAGTGGCGCCGGATCTAATGCTGCAGATGCTTTTAAAGATTTATATGATTTGTGGTTCGATCAACAAGGAAGTAAAACAAAATATTTAAAAACACTGGAAAAGGAAGGAATCAATTTAACTAATGTATCCGGTATTTTGAGCAGATCAAAAAATAATGCTGCAACAGCTTTTAAAGACTTGTATAACCTGTGGTTTGATGAGCAGGGAAATAAAACGCAATATTTAAAATCCCTCGAAAGAGAAGGTATAAATCTTTCTATCGTGTCCAGTATTTTGGGCGGATCTGGATCAAAGGCTAAGCAGGCTTTCAAAGACTTGTATGATCTGTGGTTTGATGAACAAGGAAATAAAACAAAATATTTAAAAACACTCGAAGAACAAGGAATAAACCTAAAGAATATATCCAGTATCTTGCACATGGCGGGATCTAGCGCTGCAAAAGCGTTCAAAGATTTATATGACCTGTGGTTTGACAAACAGGGAAATAAAACAGAATATTTGGAAACACTTGAAAAAGAAGGAATTAATCTGGTTAATGTATCCAGTATTTTACATGGAGCGGGGTCTAATGCTGCAAAAGCCTTTCAAGATTTGCACGATCTGTGGTTCGATGAGGACGGTAATAAAACACAGTATTTAATAACTTTAGAAAAAGAAGAAATAAACCTAGCTAATGTGTCCAGTATTTTATGTGGAGCAAAATCTAAAACAACAAAAGCGTTTAAAGATTTATATGATTTGTGGTTCGATGAAAAAGGCAATAAAACACAATATTTATTAACTCTGGAAGAAGTAGGAATAAACCTACCACATATGTCCAGTATTTTGAGTAAAGCTGGAACTAATGCACCTAAAGCTTTCAAGAACTTGTATAGAATTTGGTTTGATGAAAACGGAAGAAAAACGGAATATTTAAGAACACTGGAAAAGGAAGGAATAAATCTTGCACATGTGTCCAGTATTTTACATGGGGTGGGCTCCAATGCTCCCAAAGCTTTTAAAGACTTGTATGATCTTTGGTTTGATAAAGATGGAAATAAAACACGATACTTGAAAACTCTAGAAGAGGAAGGAGTAAATCTAATTAATATGTCCAGCATTTTAAGTGGAGCAGGATCAAATGCCCCTAAAGCTTTCAAAGAGTTAAATGATGCGTTTTTTGATGACCAAGGAAAGAAAAAACGTCATCTAAAGCATTTTATTAAGGATAGAGTTGGAAAGGAAAGCTTCACGATGCACAATTTATCTGGTATTTTAAGTGGGACAGGATCTAAAGCTGCGTCTGCATTTGAAGAATTTCATAATGTTTGTTTTCATGAGAAAGGCAAAAGAACAAAGCTTTTAAAAGATTTCTATAGTATAGGCTTTAAGCCAGGCAACTTATCCTATATATTATGTCGAACAGGAGCTCGTGCTTCTTCTACTTTAAAAAAATTCTATAATACTTGTTTTGATGAAGCAGGAGAAATTAAGCCAGTCTTAAGTGATTTCTGCGATGTCGGTTTTAAGCCAGGGGATTTATGTAGAATATTGAGTGGAGCAGCAGATGGTTTAGAAAAATTTCATGATTTTTGTTTTGTGGGAGAAACAAAGAAGTATTTAGAACATTTTTTGAATGATGAAGGCTTTACTGTAACTAATTTAAGTACTATATTGCATGGGGCACAAAGAAATATTTGTTCAGCTTTCAAGGATTTCCATGATGTTTGCTTTAATGACGACGGAAGTATAACAGATCTTTTAGATGATTTCTATAATGTTAAATTTTTTTCAAAGTATTTAACTGGCGTATTAGCTATGACCGGAAATAATGCATCTTCTATTTTAAGAAATTTTCATAAGCTGTGCTTTAATGAAGACAACTATTTAAGTCACTTCTTAACTGGGGAAAACCATTTTAAGCCGAAACATTTATCGAAAATTTTACTTGGGGCCGGCACTTATGTTTGTTATATTTTTAAAAAATTACACCATCTTTGTTTTGATAAGACAGGGAAAAAAACAAGTTATTTAAATAATCTAATCAACAAGAATCCGCATAATATGATTGTTATATTGCATGAAAGAGTCAGAAAAGGTTCTGGTATTTCTATAGAGGATATATCACTTGAACAAAATAATATTAGTACCGTAGAGGAAAGCAATCAATAGAAATTATATATTACCCATTCCGAAGCGTGCAGCTCTCACGTTAAATGTTTTTTGTTACCGGAACTGGTTGGGTTAAAATTATTTTTACAGTAGATTAATATTACTATATATTATTATTAATATATATTAGATTTTATTATTAATATATTAGATTATTATTAATATATTTTCTTTGAGAGTACAAGAACGTTTAAAGCACGTTTATATAAAATAAAATAATTCAAAGATAACGTAGTCAATTAGTCATACAAAATTAAGACTGGTGCTCAGGTTGTAGGACGTAAGATTTTTGAGTTTTTTACAGTTTTTAGTACTTTGAACGAACAGAAAATGAAGCGTCTAGCTAACAGATTGAAATTTGGTACAATAATACTTTGTTTACATTGTAAGGTAAAATGGGACAACACCTTTTTCGTGTTGCCATATCCTGTATAACCATATCCTGTTGCCTGTATCATTTTTATACAAATATGTTCATTTTGTTTTATGGTTAAAAATGGAGCTTCCAAAATCCACATTAAATTTCTATGTACTCTTCATAGATCAATAAACAATACATACATAAAATTTTTTACAAACATATTATCTTGTTTCCTTCTATGAAATAAATAAATAATATTTTTATGAAACAATTTTCCTCCAACTTTGATGCTCCATAACTTCTAAATTAGTTGAACTTCTTTCAAATTAGTTTGAATTTTTGAAATTGTTTGTCATTTTGTGAGGAAAAATGTCGCAAAATTAAAAAATAAATAAATAGTAAATAGTAAGAATTGTGCTTAAACGCAAAGAAAAAGTTATGGGCAAGAATTGGATTTTAAAGAGAAGTGAGTTTGGTGTAAGAAGACCTTATAAGAATTATTTTTTACATTCCACAAGTGGGCGTCCTTATTGGGGCACCCTATATTATTTATATATTGCGCATTGTATTCGTCCATTATTATTATTTTTAGGATTCGCTGCTGTTTGAGTGCCACAATATCATCTATTATGTGGACTGACTTTTAAGCTCTAACAGACATTAATACTTCATTGTACCGTATGATCTGCTAAATTGAACTTTCAGGATACTATTCAGTGCTTGAGTGCAGTCGATTCAAAGGATCTTCTCGATCTCCACTTATAGGAAAACTGCCCATGGATCGCATCCATCCTGCAAAACCATTTCTGCACAGCGGAGTCGACTTTGCTAGACCAGTCATCGTCAAGCCCATTAAAGAACGCTGCCACATCAACTAACAAAGTACGTCGTTGCTTCCTCTGTCTAGTTACTCATGCGGTCTATCTTGAACTTCTGCAGGATCTCACAACTGAGGCCTTTATTGCTGCATTTCGTTGCTTCGTTAGTCGTCGCGACCGCTGTACACGCATGTATAGCGACAATGGGCGCACCTTTATAGTCGCTGGCAAACAGCTATCACACCACCTTCGGCAGTACCTTCAAGAGTCAAACCTGCCGTCACGTCTTCTAAAGGATACTAATATCTCACGATCCAACTGATTTGAACGCCTTAACGCCAGGACACTTCTTGGTGGGCGAGAGACTCCTTGCCGTACTAGAGCCTAATATCTTGGATTAGTCTAACAACCGACTAAGCCGTTGGCAGATGGTTCAGCAGTTGCACCAACATTTCTGGAGGCGATGGTACAAGGATGAAGGAGTATCTGCACAACTGTATCCTATTCCTCTCCTCTGTATCCTATTCAACTCAATGACCTGGTGCTGATAAAGAAAAATAATCTCCTGCCCCGATGCTGGCTACTAGTCCGCGTGGTAGCTCGAGGAGACACGGACAACCATTCAACTGAAACACACAACATCGAATGATTCTACTTAGATATAGTTCGTAATGGCGGACGCCCGTTTGAACCCTTAGTGACCTGGTCATGGTACGCACGAGGCGGGCGGAATGTTCAGAGCTAAGCTATTTTGTAAATTGATATTAGACTTAAATTATAAGTAGTAATTCTCACTGCTTTGAAACTCAACTCTTTTCTATAAGTCAATTTACCATAGCTACGAGACCGCCCGCTCGATTTAAAAATATCTTATTATTCCGAGTCAGTCTGTCGCTTGTCATTCGCTGTACTGCTCAATTTTATTAGAATAAACGTTCGTAACTTTAACTTTAAGCTCGAGAGTTTTAATTCAAATTCTAACTAGTAACTTCTAACAGTTCTTAACTAACCTTCTTGACAGCCACTGTAAAGGTGAGTCATCCTAAAGCTTCAATAAAGATACATTAAGAGCAACTAATGTGTAGGGAAAATCAATCGGCACTTTCACATTTGGATCAAAAATGTACGACACTGGGTTGATGTCCTTTATGTCCTTTATGGCGTATATTTCGATAGATTCTTTTCAAGCGATCACAAGAAACTTAATTCGTTCATATTTAAGTACATATTTTAATACCAACGGCTCCTTGAAGATCTCCTATACATTACTTCAACCATTCCGATGTTTCACTTGCTGTAATATTGTACAATTATTATTAACAAATTCACCAGTAAAATAAATGACTTACATCGGAAAGTCCATGGGCGTCGGGCAGGCACCAAACAAAGTAACAAACATGTGCAACATCAAAATCAGTGTTGATAGCTAAACATTTGATTCATTCCTTTGACAACAATGAAGAATCAATTGAAACCAATTAAGTAAACAAATAAATAGATAGGTACAAGTGTAAAATTATTTTCAAAGCTTTTAAAATTTCATTAATAGAAAAGGCATTTAGCAACAAGCTAGTACAATGTCGCTTTGATAGATCTTTGTAGAACTTTGAAAGGCTGTTTAAATATTCAGTAATTGAGCAATTGGGTACAATTCCTTTCTATAAAAGAAGATAGTTTCAACAATTGTCAAAGTATTCGCAGTGACCAGTTCTTCACAATGCTTCGCGAAAAAGCGCTAGTTTTAACTTTTGCCTGTTGTGTTTTTGCATTCCTGGAAGAGTCCCAGATATCAAACGGATATGACGCGGCTCCCAACCAATTTCCTTTCATGGCAGCCATTGAAAGGAATGGCAAACAAATTTGCGGCGGAGCAATAATTGCAGTCAACAGAATACTTACTGCCGCCCACTGTACGCACAATGTCCTGGATGTGCGGGCTCTGAAAGTTCGTGTGGGCACGGTTCACTTTGAATCCGGCGGAGTTTTGTGCAACGTGCGATTGATTTCTCCACATTTCCAACATCGTGTTATTGGGAAGAGAGATACGAACGACATCGCCATTATTTGGCTAACGGAAAATTTGGAGTTCAACAAAGCTGTTCGTAGTATTCCAATAGCAACAAGCAGGGATCGGCTTCCTATAGGAAGTTTAGCGTTGTTGGCCGGTTGGGGCTACCTAAACTATAGTAATAAGGATCCAGACAATTTGCAATACACTAGAATCAGGGTATTCGACGATAAGGAGTGCAACAAAGCTCATGGGAAACACCTTGACGGAAGAATGTTCTGCGCCGGGGACGTGAAGAAACTGCGAGGACCGTGCCCAGGTGACTCTGGAGGACCTCTTGTCGCTAATGGAAAAGTTATTGGTGTGGTGTCCTTCGGCGACTGCGAGTATCCTGTACCTGCTGTATTTGTGAACGTCGCTTTATATAACAAATGGGTGAAAATGGTTGAATCGAGTGGAGTATAAGTTCCAACGAAATCTCATAAATATTTTATCATCAGTAATTTATTTATGGCTCAATGTTTTAATTTATCAAGCTGCGTTTGTTTTCTCTACTTGTAATACATAAAATGTCGCAAAATGTAAAAGCATTTGTATTTTTAATTATTTTTAGGGTTTCCCGAATTTATTCTGGTACAATGTGTGTTTTCTATTATTTTTTTCGTCTACATAATAAAGACTAAGGGTACTTCAAATTAGAAGCGTTCGCCGCGCCGCGACGCCGTTAGGCCGAGAAGACGTACAAACAAACCAACTCTCTGCAGTAGTTATATTTGTAAAGAAACCCATTGAAAAGTTTCGCTTCCATTTGGACTTTTATTTTTACAAATTATCAAGAGTCGGGCTTCCTTTTCCAATTCGCTTTTATTTTGAATAGAAACACTAAATCGCTTCAACAAAACGGATAGTGTAGTTGGAGCGACAACGCTTGCCATGTCATTTCTACAAGTTTCAGTTCAATGAGTGTCAGTTTATTGAGGAGGATTTTTTAAAACTGGATAATGATATCCTCTTTACCTAGAAATAGAGTGAAGAAAAAAAAAATACAAAAAAAAATTGGCGAACTTGACCCAGTGAATGATATTTCATATTAATTATGATAAGACCCTTTTGCTTGGTCGTGACTGTCTAAAAGCTTTATTTTGAAAGCACATGATTGAAACTTGAAATATAAAACGTGCTCCCGATGCTGCGGTTTGGATCACTAATAAATAAACATAGAATAATTTTTAGTCTTTTCGCACTCATTACAAAAAATAGTGGCCAATGAAATGTTGATACTTTTTACAGTTTTTTTTCCAAATCGTGATTACACCCAAACGCGACATATACATATTACATAGAACCGTTTTCCTTAAGTCGGGTTACAATAACAAATAGTTGGTTAGTTTCCTTCAGTCAAGGGTGGTTTTGGGGGGTTGTATTAGGATAGTGATTGATAGTTCTCATTGAGCTTTATCTAAAGATGCAAAAATGGTCACTCTCAGTTAAAACCCCTTATAGAAGTGAAATAAGTAGGGATGGTGTTTCATCCAAGGGTTTAGGCTTGGAGTTACTTGAGGAGACAGTCACTCAGGACTTGTCTTTTTATATATTTAAATTTAGTAAATTTCGAACAGTGGCATTTACCGTAAATAAACCAAACTATGCTAACGAACAACAAGAATGTATTTTGATGGTGATTTTTTAAACACTTTATAAGAAAAACATTTTTAAATCATTCCAAATGACTACTTTTCCTTTATTTTACTTATTGATAAATATAACAATAAAACTATTTTTTTTTATATTAAATTTAGTTTGAAACTTATTAATTTTGACCATATGTAAAAAGCTTCTCTTTGAGAGAAGCATTTAAAAAGAAGTTGAAGTGGCTTTCAATGGAAAAACAAATTAACATGAGCGACACTCCAACTGCAATCAGGGTTAAAGCTCGACAGCTCATTTATATAAATATACAATATACATGTATGTAAAAAAATTAAAACTATTCTGCAATAATAGTAGCAAATTTTATGTACATTATCAAACTATTTAGGTAAATGATTCCAATAACAAAATTGTTTATGTTGCAAAAATTTACATGCACCTAATATATTTTACAGGACAAGAAAAATATGGCTTCGCTTTGTCTTGCAATTGTTTATTAATATTAGCTTCGAACTTGTTCTGCTTTGTAATTTTATCCAAGGATTTTATTAGTATTATTATTATTATTTTCTTTGGATTGAACACTAAATCTCTTGCGGAGTTTTGATTCTTGAAAATAACGTTGGTTGTTTTGATTTTTTTTTTGTTGAATTTTTCCAATCTGTTGATTAACAAAGATTTATACTATATATTTATTCATATATCCTTTATTTTGTTTGGTGTTGCATTTCAAAATGCATTTTAATAAACATGTATTACTTGCTAGAATATATTAACACATATCACAACGCTGGTTTTAATTCACATGAAGAATTGTTATGAGTAAATTCATTTATTTTGTTTTAACGTTCAAAATAATATTGCGGAAAGTAAACTTATTTTGTATAAATGAAAATATTTATAGAGACAGAAAAATATACAGTATATAAAGGACATTTGTTAAATTCCAAAAATCTGTGACACGATTTCTTAGTAAGTCGGTATTTGTATGAAAATCAAAATGTTTTATGAGTTAAAAGAATGATTAGTTTACTTTCTACAATTTATTCAACAGCATATGAGATTGAACGAAGATAATAGCAGAAGATTTCCGATAATTTCTATCTACGTTATTTCATTTAATTATTTATTTACCTTTTTTGCAATAAATTCGTACTGTTCGATGTGGAATTAATGAATCGTTACAATGGTTCCTTCCCCATGCTTACACTTAGTAATGGTAATTCATTGCTAATATTAAATAAACGGTTATTACAAAAATTTACTTTTGGCTCTACGCAACAATTATTTGGTAAAGATATTTACTTTGATGTGATAATTTTTTTCGAGTGGAAAATACGACAGATGTATTTCAAATTCTATTTAATGCTATACTGAATTTAATTCCTGGCTATTTGGAGTATTTTTGTGTTTTTTACGTTCATCTGTTTTTCGGTTAAACACTTGAGAATTTTAAGTTGAACACGAAAAATACAGGAGAAATTGTTTCATTCCTTCTCATTCTAACAATCTAGTCGCTAACAATTTATCGTGTAGGTTTTCATTTTCGTTTTATGTTAAACATAATTATTGTTTTTTATCTAATTATCATTTACATATTTATACTGTCAATAAAATTTACATATATATAATATTAAATAATCTCAAATTCTCTATACACAATATTTTCGTATTTTTTTTTTATTATTTTATTTTTATTTATTACAATTAAAAAAGTCAGTCTTTGTAATAATAATATACACGTTAAAAATTGTATTTGATTTACGCCTTAAATAAAAATATAAAGATTTAAGAAAAAATTTAGTAAATTGTATCTATGTATATTTTGTTGTTCGTTTTTCTTGCAGATTAGTTTCATTTTAGTTTAACTCATACCATTTAGCGCATGTGTATAATTATGTAATCAGTACAAAAAATGTCGCTATATTTAAAGTCTGTATAGGTATGCTGTTGACAATTAAATGTTAATAGTTCTAGTTTATATTGCAGGAATTTTTTGTTGAAGTCTTACTATTTATGTAAAAGTTTTTCTTTTTCTTTTATTGACACATTTATACTTATTTTTTGGCACAAAACTATTTCAATGTACATACTTGGTTTTCCACAATGAGGCTTAGTTCACTTCGAATGGTATTTTCAATTATGTTTTGGGTAAAAATTATTTAAAAATGGACTAGGAAAAAACAGACATATCAAATACGAAATAACAATTTTGTGATAAATATGAAATTCCAATTTCCAATTGAATATTTAAGCGGTAAGGTCAGTATGGAACAAAATGTTTCTTGAAATTTAATTATTAATGATTATTTTCTCGATAGTAATAAAAATGTTAATAATAAAAATAATAATAAAGATAATAATAAAAATGATAAATGGTTCCCAGAATGGCTATTTGGAGTATGTGACAATAATAAACTAATATTGGAAATATTTTAGAAAATAGACTTAATAAAAAATTTGAAAAATTTGTTTCCTAAGCCGTCGTTTGTAGAAAATTGTTTAGTTCATAAAAATTGTGTAGAGTAAAATAAGCCAAAAATACATATGAAAACAAACAAATGAATTAGCTTATCTATTTAGAAATGTTTGTTAGATTTTGATTGTATAAAATGTACCATAAGAACAGATAATGTATATTAGTCGATTGTTTTTTTTATTAGAAAATTAGTTTTTTATATCAATTTCCGTCATTTTGGCTTCGTTTTTGTGTTATTTATTTCACAGTTTTAATTTTTTTGATTTGAATACTTTTGATCATTTTGAAGAATTTACAATCTAAATTTTTGTTTATTGTTTTCGTTTCTAGAAATATAAAAATGTACTTACAACAAGATTTCTTACATATGTATATTAAATTTTGGCACATGGTTCCGAGACGTGAAAAGCATAATATTATGTATGTATAATTTTACTTTGTTTTTGATTTCTTTTAGAAAAATTTACACTTTTAACAAATAAACAAAACAAAAGCAATTGGAATTTTATACACAGATGTAGTCCCAAGTTATTCACAAAAGAATATTCTCGACATGAGATCGTTCTTGTCGGTTCTTTAAAAAAAAGTTTTTTGATCCGATAAGGGGGCGGGTACTCATACGGCGATGGAATAGTCCGAAGGATGAGATGAAGGTTGTGGTACTGATGTCTGTTGTTGCTGCTGCTGTTGTTGACTATTGCCACTACTTGCGGGTCGGGACCACAATGTTGAACGCATTCCTAGTTTTAGTTTCTTCAACGTGTCTATATCACACTCGGCTTCCGAGAGCTCTGGTCTATCTGGGGTACCGCCTTCAATGGGTACCGGATGGAAGTTACCACCAGGTGTATTGTCTTGTAATTGTAGTGGCAGTAATGTTCTCATTGTTCCCCTGTTCAGGATAATCTTCTGGTATCATTTCACTTCAATCACTTCAGAGATTTGATTACAAAGAATTCAAGCACACACCTGAGTTCGGGATTCGGCAAATGACTTTGGAGGTTTATTTTTTATTTTGGATGAAAGTTTTTTTTTTCTGACATATATACATATTACATATATATATGTTAATAGATAGATTTTATTTACCGATTATTTTTGTGGTGACTTTTTTGAAAAAAGAATTGAAGTAATAGGTTTGATGGGATGATGCTCGTGAAAAGACGAAATTTTTGATACAAATTTAATTCCAGCATGCTATGGACCTTTTCGTAATGTCGATGTTTTTGTTGTTGGAGTTGTTGGAGATAATAATTGTGTGTCAGATGGTATTGTTTTGTGTGGTATAGGACGAAATTGGGACGGCATGCGGGCTGTTTTGCATAGACTTGTTGAAGTACTACTCGGAGTCGATGCTGACGTTGTAGTACTACCACATTGTATGAATTTTGGTGACTGTGATTGAATTATTGATTTATTATTATCTTTATGGCTATTGGTACTACGTGGGGATGTAACTAAGAGCGTGGTTATATTATTTGCATTCAAAGTTGAGGAGTTTTTGTGTCTTGGTGTTGTGTTTGTTGAATAGAGATGTTGTTGATGGTACCTTGATCTGCCTCGCCGTGGCAATGATTTTTGCTCAGACATTGGTGATAGATCTGATGATGTACTTGATTGGGTACCGTGATAAATGATACCTGAAACAGATAGATACAAAAAAATCCATTCCTAGCAAATATATTTCATATATAAAAACATTTTTGTTTTTATAGGTTTTTGGAATAAATGTAGATTGTATCAGAAAATCTGTGAAAGTGCTTCAATAGAGGATTGAAAGAAAAAAAAAATCATAAAATTTCCACACAAAATGTGCAACCAAAAATTTCACTAGAAGATCTATAAACTGAAAAAAGATAAATAAAATTAAAATGCCTACAACAAGCTTTAAATATCTTTATCAATTTGATAAAATAAAACAATAAAAATAAAACATACCCAATTGTAATGAAGCAATGAGGATGAAGTTTCTATTCTATCGGAGAGATTTAAAATAACCTGCAAAGTAGAGGTAAAGGGTTAAAAACGGGTTGGATAGGAAGTAAGAAAGGGCAATCCAAAAATATATAAAATAGGATCAAAATTTAAAGGAGATGTTAGAGCTTACAGGATTTAGCTTTTTGGCTATTAGATTTAATTTGATTTTTAAAGTTTTTTGACCCTCAACTTATCTCTAAATATAAAACATTAATTTCAACCAAAATTAATTAAAAATATTGTAGAAAAATATGAAATGAACAAGATATTGGATAAAATTTTAATGTTTCACCAAATTTCTGTTGAATTAGGTAATCTTATACTCACTATGTTTTATTTTACCATCGAGCTGATTGGATGATTCCGTTCTGCTCGATGTTAGTTGGTCAGGATCGGAATCGGACTCTTCACTTTCTGGCTCTGTTTTTCTGGAGTGTCTCCGGCGATTTTTCGAGGTCTGCAAATGAATAAATAATTTTAGTACAGCAAAAAATCTATTGTATATTGAACCAAAATGTTAGAACATAAAACTTAGATTTTTTTTGAAAATTATAATTTGATGCCAATTGGAAAACGCACGATATTATAATATGGAGATGCATTTTGAAGTTGTCTAAGTACCGCGGGTGGTGGTGGGGAGGAGCATCCTTCAGTTAGGGCCCGTTCATGATACATGAATGAATGCAGCAGAGTGTTTGCTGGCCCCGTGTGATGCGGCTGTGCTAAAGTGCTAGCCTCAGACAGTTGGAATGTTGCATAAGGTGATATATCCTCTGAGGTTTCTACGAATATTGAAAAAGGATCATAAAATTTATTTGACGTTGAGAAAAATGCTTCAAGCATCTTACCAGGAATTTTATCATTATTCTGGAGGGAAACTTTGTGTATTGTTGCATAGTAACGTTCACGCTGTGCTTCGTTATTTTGTCGATTTTCCATTGTTTCTTTTTGTATCCTAGTACCTTGTCCTTAAATACAAAAATAGCATTGGAATAAGTTAAGTCATTTTTACGAATATCATTACAAACTTACTGTGTTTGTAGCACATTATCGTTAGAGCGACTGTACAAATCAATCCTGTCATGGTAGCAATTATTGGTATTAGAAGATTAACATCCCCATAAAATACATTTGCTCGATGTCCACGTTGAACAACCTCAGGTGGCGGGGGTTCCCCGTCTTTCGTTAGAGTTACAAACGAGAATTCCGCATGAGAAACACCGGCGACATTGTGCGCTTCCATTTTAACTTGATAAAAAGTCGACGGTGTCAGACCGGATATTGTAAATCGTCGTTGTGGCTTAAGTGCATTTGATACTAAAATCCATTCCTTTTCAGCCCCATCCATAACTGGCCTATACTGTAAAACGAAGTATAAAATTGGACATCCATTATCTGGCCACGAGTGTAATCGTATCATGACTGAGGTTGAATTCGGTGCTAGCAAATTGGCAGTGGATGGTACTCCTGGTGCTTGGCCCTGAGTTCTTACATGTAATGTTGTACTGGCTGGTGAGGTACCGATTTTGTTGTGGGTAGTTAAATATATTTGATATGTACTACCACAAACGAGTCCTTTTAATTCGTGACTGCTTGCGTGTCGTGATAAAAATTTGTCTTCTAAACTACCGTGGGATCGCTTATAGTGTAAAGTGTACCCTGATATGGGGGCATTACCATTCGAGCTTCCCTTCCAGTGCATCAGAATGCTGCTCGATGTGGCGCTCGTTACATATAAAACAGGTGCTGATGGAGGAACTTGGACTATTAGATTGTGTATCAGTCGATCGGTTCCAACGCCATTATCAACTTGGCAACTGTAGTTTCCCCCATCGGATATTTGCAAGTTCGATATCATAAGATCACCAGTTTCAAGTAGTTGTGCATTGTGTAAGCCTCCCTGTCTTAGGGATATGTCACTCTTATACCATTCCCGTTTTGGCTTACCAACAGCTGTACACGGTAGAGTAACTATTGATCGCCAAGGACGGATTACAGTTCCACCAAAGGATACAATACGTGCAGGAACTCTGTTTGTTGTGATCTGTGATGCTACTCTGGAACTCTTCCCTTCACCAACACGAGTAGAGGCCGTCACCCAGAATTGATATTCAATATGGGATTTCAATCCTTTGGATTCGTAATGTAGCTGCTCCGATGGAATGTTCAACTTCTCATGTGTAACTTCTTCATGGGCATTCACCACCCGAGTGTAGAGATAATATCGCGTTATTACACCGTTGGGTTCCTTTGGTGGCAGCCATGACACATGCAGTGATTGTGGTGAACTTACAACAACTTTTATATCGGCAGGTGCTTCCGGTGCATCTTCTTCGGTGTGACAATATGTCGGATTGGATATCATGCCATCACCCATTCGTGTATACGCTAAAACCTGTATACTGTAGTTTGTGAATTTCTTCAAGCCAGTTAAAACGATCGTTAGAGCTGTTGTCTTTCTGGTTTCAACGTCGTCGTTCCCGCTGAAGATGTCCTCCAGCATGGGTTCGAATGTTAGTTTGTATCCTTGTAGCAATCCGTTTGTATGATGAACTGGTGGAGGTTGCCACGAAACTTGCAGTGACTGTGATGTTAAAGCAGCACACCTTACATCCTCTGGAGAGCGGCTAGGAACTGTGTATCCGCAAAATGCAAAAATCAATTCAAAATATTCAAAAACAGTAAATAATGCTTATTACCGTCCTCCATAGTTTGTGCCGAGATGGGTTCAGATAACGGTCCAGGTCCTATTTGATTGAAGGCTTGAGCTACAACAGTGTATCGTGCGTACTTTTGTAGACCACCCAAAAGAAGCTCACTGGATCCGCCTTCACCATCCCCAGATACCGACGTGAAATTATACGAGTTCATACTGGATGTTGATAATTTGTAACCAATGTTGTATCCTTGAATATCCCCATGACGTAGTTCTGCCAAAGGTGCCACCCAAGTGACCAATAGCTCACTAGAGGACAATGGCCGTACAGATAAATTGAGGGGAGGTCCTGCAGGTCTCTGCGGTTCTGTCTTTATAGTCAACTCCTGGCTAGGAGCACTCTGTCCTGCTGTCCCCTCGGCAACCACCCTAAAGGAATACCTTGTTGCAGGCTTTAGATTTTCTATGAGAGCTGTGTATTGTGGAGGATCCGATATGTCCATGTGATGCCATTGGTCAAGAAGAAGAGCTGTTTGAAACAATAATAAAATGTACGTATTTAAATGTGAAATTATTTTAAAATATTTACGATCCAGTTCCTTGTATTCCACAATATATTTAGTAACTTCAGCAGAATCCCCAGTTCGCGGTTGCCATTTCAAATTCACTGATCTACTTGAAACCATTGCCGCTTCTAAGGATGAAGGAGCTTGAGGAGGCTCCTGGACCTGCAGTTGAACTAGTTGCTGATCTCGACCGTAGAGATTGCTTGCTTGACAGAAGTAAGGGCCGCTATCGCTGCTCTCCACGCTACTGATTTGCAGTTCAGCAGATACACCATCAGGTGTTGCATCCTGTTTGATGGATATCCTGGAAAACTCCCGTTTCAGTACAGAATACTTGGAATTAATAAGCAGTACTTATAATTGGTTGAAGGATTTAACTGGTGTTTCCCAGCTCGGAGCCACACAACATTGATTGGTTTGTCACCACTGACTTCGCACTGCAATACTGCCATGTCTCCTTTTTTGACAGTGACCGATCTTGAGGGTGCAGAAAAATATGGCGAGGCTAATAAAGAGAATATCGTTTTGGGTTACCATATCCTTTTTACAATTTGGTGAACTTGGACTTACAGTTAACTTTCAGTTGAATCACTTTTCCGATTCCTGTTCCAATGCCATTGTGAGCTTGGCACAAATAAAAACCCTCGCGATCTTCTTTAACGTGTTGCAGCAAAAGCGACCCATTGGACAGCAATTTCGTATAAGGACGTTCTCTAACTTCTTCGTAGTCACCGGACTTGGACCCTTGTAGATAGACAATTTAATATAATGATAGACAAACCCGTATCCCCATTTACCTGTTGCCTTTTTCCATATAACGATTGGAGTGGGAACTCCTTGGGCTTGACAATGGAGGGTTACGTGACGATTACGTTCAACACTTACATCCGTTGGTTCAACAATCCATCGTGGTGGAACTGTTTTGGTATTTTTTGGAAAAATCATCTATTTAGTTTTTGTGTTCAAAAGATGTATTTTTTTTAAATGCATATATTTTATTCATCTTGGGAGAGAAACAAATCATATTTGGCCAAGCATAGTTTCAGCAGTGTGCAGAAGCCTTTATTAAGCTTTTAACCTTTTTAGATATAAAGCAAATTACGATAGCTAATTTAATACGGGGTCTATTTTGGAGTAAGTGGTGATATATTGGAGAGATATTGAAGATTGTTTTTATCGGATTTACAAAAACGAATTTGTATTTTTATAAAAAATATCGCTTTTGTTTTATTCTTACAAAAACAATTTTTGTTACTTTTAAAACATTTTTGTATTAAGATTAAAAAGTTTCCTTTTTTTCTAATTAAATTTATTGTAGGTACGAAATTGAATTGTTTTTGCAATAATATTTGATCGCAGTTTTTTCCATTTGCTAAAGGAATCAATATGCTTACTTGAGGTATCCTTAAATCATGCAGAAAAAAGCCGCAAGCGAAGCAGATTACCTTTAATATAATCATTAATCACCACTGTAAATTGAAGGCAATAAAAGCAGGGGTTAAAAAGCATCTTACAACAAAATTTCTTATATCTGACGATTAAATCACGGATTCCAATCCAATTGTTATTATTTAAAACACTTTAAGTAGGATTCACAAAAAGCTATAATAAAGCATTGGGCTCAATTAAATTTGCATATATATATAATGTATATAAAATTTATATAAGTAACTTATGGCACTTGCACACCACGCCGTGGGTCTACGTTGGGCCAAATTTAGCGTCTTCTCAAATATTATGAATTTTATTTATTTTACTTTTTCATTGTTCCTTTATTATTTTTGTAAAAGAAAAACTTAAAAATAAAACTGATTATGTACAGCAGTCAAGAATCGATTTAAAAATATTTCAAGCACAAATCTACATATAAACATTAATAACAAACAACAAATGTTAGATATTTGTGAAAAATAATATTAAAAAAAAAAATAAATATTTTCAATACTGGCAGGGATTGCGAAAGCTTTTCAATATCATATATATATAGTTTATGTACGTAGAAGGGAAAGAATCCGTAGAGCAGCAATTCAATACTCGGATGGATAGAAAAAATCTTTTTGTATAATTTGCAACTGCTGGTGAAGATTATAAGATTAGTATTGAAATATTAAATTGGGTGGAAATGAAATTATATGTATATATAGTATATAAAAAATAGATCAAATATTTTATTTAGAACATCTCAGACAATATAAGCGTTTATTGTTGAAAGCATTAGACTCACTTAAGGTGTTTGGGGGTAGCGTACTTGCAAAAAGCGACACGATAGTTACGAAGGCGTGGGGATCTGAAGGATTTCTACTCCGGTCTCTTGTTTCACACTTATTATTTATATTTATTTTAGTTAAAACATCTAGTTGAGGATATCTAATTAATTCAAAAGAGACATGCCGAGAACATGCGAAAAGCTACACATGCGAACATTTAAAATTTTTGCATTCAATTTATCAATGAAACGATATTAAATAACAAATTAAAAAAATAATTAATTGGAAAAAATTCAAAAATTAAGAAATGTATTGCATAAGGCAAAACAAAACAATTGTTTCATATTCATCCACTGTTCATAACTTTGCTCAACTTATATTTTGCAAATTATATATGTAGCATCAAGGACAAATGTATTAAGAAATAATAATTAAAATAATAATAATAATAAAAAAATGAACATAACAATAGAGATATAAAAGCGAACCAAAAATTTGCAATTGAGTAAAATTGTGAAAGTTTCTTTCGCCTTTTTCAAAATAGGGATGAATATTTATTTAAGTTTCTTCAAACAGAATAAAAACTAGGGAACAAACTAAAAGTAAGAATTAAACTTAAAATAAAACATTGAAGAAATTAACGAATAAAAGCAAAATTACTACTAAATTTAAAAGTACACGGTGCAACATGGTTACCTGGTGATCTGCCGCAAACCCACTGCGTGCCAAAGCAACTGGGAGGGGAGGACACATGTGAACGCAACTCGCGGATTGTAATCAATATGTATATAATGGTTAATAATTGTTAAAAAAAAAATAAACAAGAATGTACGAAAATGAAAAGGGCTCTCAATGATACAGTTACCGCAAAATAAAATTAATAATGATAGTATTTTTTGTAATTTTTTTTTTGGTTTTTCTATTTTCGTTTTTTTTGAGTAACACGATTTGTTTTTTTTTTGCTATCATACTATACCTTTGACCTGCAGAGTAGCCGTGAATTTGGTTTCTGATGCAGGATTACTCGCCACACATGTATAGTCACCGGAGTGTGATGCAGACAAGGAAGGAATACTAAGGAGTGAGGAATACTGATCTAATTGTGTTACGTTAGCCCCCAAAAGTGCGGGCAATGGCTCACCATCCTTGAGCCAACGCAATGTTAATGGAGGATCACCTCGAGATACCCCACATACAGTACGCGTTCGCATACCCTCAGCCAGTCCGTCTTGGAAGGAAAAAGGCTCAATAATAGGAGGTACTGGAATATGAGACAATAGAGAAATAGAGAAAAAATGAAATCATAAAAGATTCAAAAGAATGAAGTTAACTCAAAGTGTTACAGCTCCAAATATTACAAAACACAACAATCGTCGGACACTGACATATATCGTATGTCGTTTATCTGTCGTATTTCATCTAGGTATCTTTAAAAATAATATTAAATATATGTATAGTAATATTTATCGAAATTATAACAAACATCTTATATAGAGTTCCAACAAATCCAATACGTAGAAGTATCCATAAAAAAATATCAAACGCAAATGCATTCTCTGTCTATAAAGTAAATGAAATTCATATACGAGTATATTAAGTATGTTTTTTTTCAGAAAATTATAGTCAAAGGAATATCTAGACTCAAAGATAAAAAGTATATTATGATAAATGTGATCCAAAGGTTACCATTGACCAATAATGGTTGAGTATTTTCCACTTCGGCTGCCAAGTTGCGTACAACACACGAATAGTTGCCAGTGTGATCGGATCCTAAGTTCTCGATCACCAATATGCTATTGTATTGATCAACTTGCTTAACGGACATATGCTGGGACGGATCAATTGCTCGACCGTCCTTGCGCCAACTAATGGTTAATGGCAAATCACCTTTGACCACTGAGCATGTCAATGATGCACGATCACCCATATTTAATTGTAGGACAGACGTTTGAAAAGGACTTAATTTTGGAGGCACTGTAATACATAAATACTTGGTAGAATATATTGTTTTTTTTTCAATCAAATCATAATTGTCAAACTTTATGCGAAAAATAAAACCATATGAAATCAATTAAATGAGGCTGAAGAGTATAATCCTTTTGTTGCAATTACCCATTGCAATCAACCTCAATTAAAACAATATGTTGATCACGATCGTTTCTAATGTAAGAAATAAATAATGTTTTATGATTGAATAATTGTGAAAAAGAAAATAATCCATAATCCAAATTGATTTCTTTTGTTTTTAGAAATCTCTCCACAGTATTAGTTAAATATCTGCAGATGAAAGTTAATATGGGAAATCTTTCAACATTTCATAAAGTACTCCAGCAATGAGGTCCTTTTCATCCTGTTAAATCACCTGTAAACAACAGACCTGTAATTGGGAGCGGCTGCAGATTAACAGGCTGCAAAGCCGTCGAACACACCGTAAAGGACTCGTAAACAAACGTTCGGTATGCCTTATTCTCTCGTCCTCCGTAATTACGTGTATACCGTAAATTTGCATGTATATAATTATATTTGTTGCTGGCCAATCTCCTGTCTATTGCACTGTGTCATCGAACCGTTACATGCTGTTTGGCTTTTGACGTACCAAAACATGTCCACTTGGTAATTCCCGGAGTTCGTATCTTCAGCAAATTGATGTAAGTATGTTGTTCGAAGAGAGAAGATATTACTTATTTTTTGTTTTCTCTTTTTTATAATTATTTATAAAATCTCTTTTTGATTACGAGTGCTCTACAGTTTGTGTTAACATTATTTTTTCTTTTCGTTTTTTTTTTTTATTTCAATTTTTGTACCAGCTGCAGCGCGGTGGTTGCAACCCGTTGTATTCCGGGTATTTTTTAAAACAATACAGTTTAGTACTACAGGATAATAAACTAATGGTAAAGCGGTTTAAATTGGTGCCGACCATTTTCATTGTTTGCCTGTAATTTATTTAATTGAGTTTTGTCTGTTCCAAAGAATAAAATTATTTGCATTCAGACATTTTATTGTAAGACTACCAGCCAGCAATATTTTGTATTTGTTTTACACACTATACATTGCATTGATGCAGAAATTTGTTTATTTAATATTTTTTAATTAGCATTCAAAGGGTTTTTGAATGCAACAATAGAGAAACAAGGGGTGGAATATTGTGTAAAGGGCTTTGGGCAGTACGGCGTCATTATAGTACGCATTAGAATTAAATTCCATATTCGCAGTAATTGGATTGTTTAGAAAGCCTTTGTTGATTCGCAATGTGCCATTAATTAAATACAAATATTATAAAATTTCATAACAGATGAAATAGCTTTTGAGAGTTTCCCAGATAAATTTTTTTAAGCCTGAAAAGCGCACAAATCAAAATAATCAACAGCCGAATTTTGGGAATGATATCAACCTATTAAAACTTTGTTTACTGCAGTACAAAACTTTCCTCATTAAGCATACTCCTTCCTTTTAGGATTGCAAAATTTACATTCAAATTTGAAAACATTCTGCATCAATTAATGTTATACCAGCTGGTTGTCTTAATTTATATGCAAATAGTTAACGCGATATTTAAGCACTTTTCCCAGCACCATTTTGAATGTAATGAATAAAACTAATTTGTATTAAAAAAAAATGTTGAACTGGAAGTGAACAAATAAAAATGCATAATCAGTTACGAACCTATGACTGTGACTTCTCCACTACGCCGGGCACTATGTCCTTGCTTATTACGTGCCCAGCATGTATAAACACCCGAATCAGCATTCTTCTGTACAGGACTTATGACCAGGGATCCGTCCGTTTGGACTTTCTGTCGTATATCATCTGGCAATTCCCTTCCACCACGTTCCCAATGGATTTCCTCGATGGGGTATCCGGCCACAGGACATTTTAAATTTAATGTCTCTCCAGCAACTGCAGTTACTTTTGGTATTAAGCGTATGTAGGGTAGACCTGCGGATATTTATAAACGAAAAATAAAAACAGGGAAACATATATGCAACCAACATCGCATGAGATACTTCAATTTTTGTTGTTCGTTTTATATATATATTTTCTTTTTTTTAATTCTTTTTGGAAGGGGTTAATTTAAGGCTTTGCAGTTGGTGCGATTGTTATGGGTTTTCTTAGTTGTTTTATTTCATTTCTGGGTCACCAACGGTATGCCACGATTGCAGCAGTTCATGGACCATATATTGGACACGACCAAACCAACAACCATTCTGCAATGCATATTGTAGGCAGGGAACCCCCCAATGTAAGCCCATCTACATACCATACATGATATAAATGTGTACGTTCTATTCCAGTTGCTGTACAATGTTCTCCAATGCATAGTGTAGCTTGGGACTACAACTAGATCTATGTCTAGGCTCCTGAAATAGGAGCCAAAAAAGAAAACCAGCTAAATTACATACCATAAATATTCAGCCTTGCAGAGTGGGACACTTTGCCAGCTCGATTCTCTGCTATACATGAATATTCACCGCCATCCTCGACCATAACGTGGCTAATATTGACGTGACTAATTACATCCCCATGGACAGTGACGTACTGGCCGATCATAAATCTGTACAAAAAGAGAATAAGTGTTTGAGAGAGAGGGAGGTAAAAAAATAGTAATGCAAAAATCAAAATAACAAGAGTATTAGGAAAAAGCTATTAAAGATTCAAAAACAGATTAAGCTTTAAATCAGGGGGAAATTAATTCTTAATTGCCAAATTTACAGCCCTTTTTCACGTATTATCTCTCGTGGACATCGGACATAGTATGTTACTGCGACTCGTCGACATTCGGATTTTGGGGGAGAGGATTTTCGATGGATTACTTTGGCCTCATAGAGGACTTAATGACATAATATCCGCAACACCGTGCCAGGACTGCTCACGTTGTCTGTTCTAAAACAATTTATTTCTCGTGTCCTATCAGTTTTCACTTTAGTTAATTTGAAACAAACGCTAGAAATAATGGATGAATTTTAAATTATTTAAAATGGTTAGGTTGTAGTTTGGTTTGGTTGTTTGTTCGGTTGAAATCCGAAAAATCCGAAAACTTTTTACATATTGTTTTTAAAAAAAATATTCTTTTGAAATAATTAACTTTTTTTTGTTATAATTTATAAATATTCTTATTGTTGTTAACATTCTGCGGGGTTGTTTGTGGATGTTCGGAAAGCTCTTCATAAATATGATATAGGATTAAAAAGTCAAGCTGTAAACTTGTTAAGCGCATATTTTTGTTTAAACGTTAACAGTTTGTATTGATGAGGAGAATAAAAAGTTCTACAATTGTAATTAAAAAGCGGGGTTCCTCAGGGATCAGTGCTGGACCCAATGATGCTTTTCATCGTTATTAATTACTTATTTTATTGTGTGCTGCATGGGAAACTTATTATGCCTGCGGATGATGCCATAATAATTTATGATGAAATTAATCTTCCAACGTTAAAACAGAAATTTACCGAATATATTAAAATAGTAAATGCTTGGATGTAATAAAACCGGTTAAGTATATATTTTATAATATATAATTTTATAGTTTTCTATTTGAAAAATACGGATCTCACGGGTCTATTTGACGACAGTTGTGTTGATAAAGTTAAAATTAATAGCATTAAAAATAAGAAATAACTTTTTTGTTTGCAGATGTACGTAATCAATTTTTTTTTTGTATTTTGTAAAGTATTTTTGATATAACAACCAAAACAATAAAGTTATAAGAATGTGAAAGTCAAATTTAAGGGAAATTAAACAAAAAAAACAAAATTTTTTTTAAATATTAATGTAGGTTAATATCTAGATAAATTAATAATTTATTATTATTATTAAAAAGCGACCCCCACAAACTTCCAAAAAATTGTGTCGATCTTGTCGTCAAACACCCTGTATATACAGGCTAATTGCCTCTTTGGTGGTACATGACTGTACAATGGAATAATGTATATATCTGGGTATGTTTGATAATAAAAATAAAAAAAAAGTAAAAAAAAAGTAAAATAAATAGGTAAATAAGATTTGTTTAGAGTTTTGAGTTTTACAGAAACGTTTTGTTACATTTTTAAATCAAAAAATCGTAGATAGGTACTAATTTTGGTTAAAGTAGCTACAATACAAGTTTTAAAAATAAAAAGGAGCATTCCTATTGGATCATAAAAGTGGCATTCTCTCTTTAAAAACATCGGGGAAATTGGTTACATCCGCTTACTACCCTAAAATGGGCTTAAGGTGATGCCATCAAGAAGCTCCTCTACTAACTGAAATGGGATTTTAACGAAAATTTTCCCGGTAACCTAAGTAGACTGAAATCCAATTACGAGTAAATTTGCTCTGCAAATCTAAAGTTGCTCCCTCCTCCGCCTTCTTCTCCATCACCACCATCATCACCATCCACTTTCGTTTATCGTTTGAATTACCGACTTCGTGTATATATATGGTAATATGTATGTACAATGTACATTGTACACACCTGAATTTGGCGAAGGATAACAAACTATTTATATTGTATGTGTGTAGGGTGTTCCAAAAGATACTAAGAGTTTAAACTATGTTTGGAAAAAGGATAATGAATGCGAACGTTCTTCTTAGAAAAAACAGAGCTTTGTGCATTTGTGCAAGTAAACTAACAATTCGTAAAAGTTTTTCTCCAAGTGAATGCAGAATTTGACCGACAAAAAAACCAAACAAGAAAAATAACATTAAATTGAAATAAAAAGGACGAAAAGTAGAGGAACTTTTGTGAGCAGCATCGCCACGAACACAACTTGTGCAAGTGCACGCTTTTTAATTACCTCGTTAAAACTCTTATTCCCAGAGAATTTTAATTAAAATGATTCGTGTTTGTGTGTGAATTTTACACGCAGAGTCAGATGTTTGATTGAGGGTATACGATTGGGGGTGAGTTGTGTATGGGGAAATGATTTGCATGTGTGTATGGATTAAGTTCAATTACCTTCCGTTTGATGGTAGCGAAAACCCATCCAGTGTCCATGACACTTGCGGAGTTGGATTTCCGGCTGCTGAGCATTTCAAACTGACGGCCGGCCCCGGTTGCAAAGTTTGCTCTATGAAGCTGTAGAGCAGCACAGGTGGAGCATCTGTAAATGGAAATTGAAGGGTAACAAGTTAAATGAAATGTTTTTTATTTACAACTTTTTCTAAAATGGTAAATACAAACTTGAGGAACGAAAACAATAGCGCAATGTATTTTGTGTAGTTAGAAAGTCTCTGAGTAGACGATGGAAATAATAGACTTGGATTTACCTCAAAGTTCACCCCCCAACAATATTTAAACTCAAGGGAAAATTAAGCAAGCTGGGGTAGTTTTATGGTTTCACAAGAGGGTAGGGTTCAAGTTCCTTGCACTGCACAGAGTTTACTATAAGCCCACTGCACTTTATCCGTGCGACCTCATATTAGCTAAGATTTAAGCATTGTTTGAAACTCAATACGTTTAAATTTGAAAGGGAGTGAGAAGGGGAAATGTTTGCTCAATCCCTCGAAATCTTTGATAAGCTTTCGATGCATTTTGTGTGCTTTAACAGATTCAATTTTAAGAATTGTTCGATGGTGTTCTGAAACTTAATACAATATATGTACATATCATTTTTCACAGAATAGGAACTGGAATCAGTAAATTACATGTGAATTTTTCATCGACCTGATATTTTCAAAAAGCTATATGTCAGAAACTATATTACGCTGGAAGCTAAAACTGGAATCATTTTCTTCAGTTTTCCAAAAAATTTACTTTGATAATAATATATCCTCCATAGAATTGACAATACCAATGTTAATGTAATTGTAAAATGTAGATATATTTATTTGGTAAACGAAATGGAAAATATGACTGGGTCAATTGGTCATTATTCTATAGAAACTAAAATTTACTACGGCTAGAATTATTTTTTTGCGTTTGTTATTCTGAGTTTGTTATTCTGGACTGCATATATCACAATTGTTGATTGAGAATTTGAGACCTGAGTAAGGCGACCCACAAACTACCAAGAAAGGACGCCAAAATTTTGAACATTGTGCCCAAACGGTGCGGTTCGCAGAGGGTCAGTAAATAAACAGGACAATTAATGGCCTAGTGGGCTGTTATTTCGGATTCTTTACATTTTTTTTATTTTTTTCGTAAATTTTTATAAAAAATTGGTTATCATTTTTGAAATAATTTTTGTACTAATTTTTAAAAATTGTTTTCCAATTATTCACTCGTTCGTCAAAATCGACTTCAAATTCGATCTACTCACCCTAATAAACATAAAAAAAGATACCCCACATGCCCAAAGTTCGCAAAAACTTCAAAAATGCCTAATTTTACACCCCATATTCACCCCTAAGACCCCTGGGTGTATGCCGGTCAAGCTAACGAGCTTCGGGATACAACCAGGGCCGAAATGCAGCCTTTGAAAGATTTTTTTCGACCGGACATTAAGGTATATATCGCTGACACGGCGGACGGACATTATATTTTTGGACTCTACGCATTTTGAAACGTAATGGAAAAAAAAGAGGGGGTGTTAAAAAAAATTCCTAGTCGATTATATGTGTATAGGTGTATTATTCATAGAATAATAAACCAAAATGCATTCAAATAACTTCGAATAAAATTCCGAAAACTTTATGAGTTATTTTTTAAGTTTTGTTCCTGCTATAAGGATAAGTACCGACATATATTATGTACAAGTTGTTTTGTTTGATGATACTTTACAACACGATTGAAATTGATTTCTTCTGCATCAGCAGTCATCCCCCTGGAGTTTCGCTGAAAGTTCCCATATGAAAAACTTTCACAAAACAATTACTTTGGTTATCTTCATCGAGTGCTAAAACATGAAACCAGCAATTTCAAGCGTGGAAATATTTTTCGTGCAATTGGGGCAGACGTAATGTCGAGATAAATTTTACCTAGGATATATTTCTGCACAGTTAAAGATTGAAATTGTACAGATACCGTGGGTGCTGTGGCTTAAGACTCGGAAGAAGCCCGTTCGCACTAAATCTTTCTCCTTTTACTTATTTGTTAAGTGGAGTGACTTCATTGGGGTTGGGGTAGGGTTAACTTTTCAGGTGAGATAAGAGAGCGCTTTATTTTTTGTAGGTCGTAATCCTCAACGACGAGAGTGGAAATTATTTTGTGTGAAACACTTTTAAGCATCGTGTGTGAGTTTTTAATCTTGGCTTGTCTTTTTGTTGCTGCCTTCGTTTACTGTATAAATCCCAACAGTATCTGACAAGTAGAAATAATCCCCGAGAAGGCGTTTCTTTGCGTTTATAGGGTTGAAATTCGCCACTACTTAATTTCGATGGGCGTGTAACTCAGTAGTTGTGCGGAGTGGGAGTCTCAAATGCTTTAGTGATAAATGAAGAAAATATTGGGACTGACAAGGCTTATTATTTGAGAATTTAGTATAAATCGCTCCATGGCATTTCTGTTGTTTTTTTTCGCGTTTATTTATTTCCTTTCACTGCCATTTGTCGAACTATCAGGACGAATCGTTCCAGGACTCATCCCCCCAATAATTGCAGATATGAAAATGATTTATTCTTCGTGTTATAACGGAAAATTGATGGAAAAGTGAATTATTGCTCTCAGTTTACGTACCTCCAAGCTGTAGTTCGGCCGATGCCTGAAATGTGTCACCCTCCGGACGTCGCACCACACACTGGTACATCCCTTTGTTTTCCCGACCTACCCCAGTCACCAGCAGGGTGTCCCCTATCCGGCCAGAGGCTGGCAATTGCCTTCCGTCCTTGTACCATGTTATATGCTGGAGTCCTGCTGGTGATCCATTGCTTGTCACAATGCAACGGAATTCGGCTGTGCCCCCCATGTGGACACTGAGGACACTCGGCTGGATCTCCACCTGGACAGGTGTTGCCACAGTTAAACGTAGCTCGGCGCTTGCTTCTCCGCCAGCATTCGAAGCGGAACATTTGTATGACCCAGAATCCTCGCCGGTGACCGCTTCGATTGCTAGCACCGGCCCAAGTAGACGTATCCTTGGACCACTTAAAACAGGTAGTGGCTCTGCACCGTTGTGGGTGTACCATCTGGAACAGATGAGAAAAATATATTTATAATTTTGTCATAAAATTTTGTTTAACTTAAAATTCTGCATGAGGTTTTTAATAATTCACTAAAGTCTACCCTCAGGGAGGGATGTTTATTAGATTCCTGTCGTTCAAGAATTAAAATATCATTTTTCATCCCTTGTTATCAAAAAATTGCAAATAGGAATGCTGTGGTGACTAGGTTCGGGGTTGGCTACGGAAATGGTCCGCAAAGGGTCCACAAGGGGAAACCCAGCTATAACTCGAGCTCCTGAGTTCCGGGTACCCGGCAAGGATCGGAAAAAACTAGACCCGCCCCGAGCGTCAGGCGACCTTAGTTCGCTACTGTGGGAATGTATCTTTTTTGTAATTATTTCTTAATTAAAATGATTGATATTAATACCGATTAATTGCATCATTTTTAACTGCTGCAAATACATACTATGAATCGATTGTATTAATGTAGTCCACAACATTCACACAATCAGTTAGTCATGTTTAAATCTTGGAACTTGTTTAAGATATTTTACGCACGGGATAAAGACATACGACAAGAGACTCCGTCATGTTTTCGCCAAAGTGACCTCAGTGTAGCAGACGTCTTAAAAATAAGTATGGGAAAGAGTGAAGAAAGTGTTGTAAAATTTATGAACGTTACAAACTGGCCAAATGCAGTATAAATGTTGTGGAAACTATTCCAAAAAAAAAAAAAAAAAAAAAACATCAAAACAAGAACCGTGATAAAAAAAGTACAATGTAGGTAGTAAGGTACCTACCTAAAATTAAAAATTAATGTTGTGCTAAATATTATTTCAAATACCTAGGTATATAAAATGTAGTTGGTTGTGAATCTAATTAAACAAAATACTTAAATTTTCGTTCAATATTGTCTGAGTTATTATGTTTTTAAGAACTGCGTTTTCAATGAGACACGCTATACATCAAGTAGCGAGCTGCCACGGTGACGTCATGACCATGCGATTGTCATATCGAGCTGTCCTCTATATATCTTTACTCCGTGATTTAACGTATGTTCAATCCGTACTTCAACCACGATATCTAAGTAAGTATATTTCTGTTTTTACTATCCTTGCGTAGTGTCCTTAGATAACGGCATAGTAATTAATTAATTAAACAATCGCAAAAGAAACAACCTCAGGAGTGCATCATTTGTGCAAGAGAATAGGTACTTTTGCGATCATATTCCCGAAGGATATTTAATCGCAATTAAGAACAAACTACAGAATGTGTTCATTAAGAATAAATAAGTTTACTTTTTTATTGTCCAAACATTTGCAACAAACGTTCCCTAATTGTCTTTCAGATGCTAGTACACCTGTTCCTGTTCATTTCAACCCATTCGCTGCCCTCGGGAAACTTAGTCAAATTAATCAGTGTTGGGGTAGAAGGGAGGCAGAAGGATGAAGTGGATGTGCTATTGTGAAATGAATTGCTTGGGGAAAATTTTTCAAGTGGCGCTCAAAACAATGTGTTTATAACACAGCCAATTCCTTCCCGAGCAACTTGTTAAAATAATCACTATTGTTCCATGTTCCCGAAACAAGTGCGCTAAATTTTCGAAAGAAAGCCGCCAAGTGAATGTGGGCTATTTTAAATGCAATTCGAAAAAATTATAAAAAAAAAATCCCCAAGAAAATTACGAATGTGCAACGAATTTAGTAAAGGGGCACTTTGAAAAAGTGCTAATGCTGTCTGAATATTGCGGATCGCTTCGACAGGCTCTAGGGCAATTTAACAACAATCAGCAAATGGCACAACGTTTTTATTATTTCGTTTCGTTTTGTTCATAAAAAGTCAACATCAGCGAAATGTTCGCGGTCACATTACTTAAAGTGTCGATTCAAATCAAAAAGCAAAAAACAACTGTTGGTAAAGGGGAGGAAGGAGTAGCCGGGAAATATGAAATGTTGGGACTTTTCATCGATCCATCAAATTCAGCTGGAATTAAAAATGTCTCCACCTCATGGGAATCATAAATTGAAGTGGAATGAAGATTGAGGGAGAGCGACAACAGCGAGAGCATTTCGTACGGGAGAAGAGGCCTTCAGCATCACGAAAATATTCTGTCATGTGCAGTTGCCCTAGCAGATTTATATACTTATATAGTATATGTATTTAAAAAACTGTAAACGTGGCGAAAAAAAGTGCTTGAGTGCATTCAGATGCATGCAAGCCCACGGAACAACGGAACAAATAGGAGCCCGCACCCTCAAGCGCACAAACACACCTATGAGGATATAATACGTGGCTGTGCATAATTCCATTGCATAGGAACTTATCACAAAGGATAATGAAGAATTTTTTCCCTTTTGTCACATTTTGCAAAACAAAAAAAAAAGGAAAGAGAAATTGGGTGGCAGTGGGTGACAGAATGGGTTAAAATCATATAGAATGAAGGTTTTATTATTTCTTCTCTTTTTTTTTTAAAACAAAAAGCGGAATAAATCTTTATGACTGACTGCGTATGGATTGAAGCCGTAAAACAATAGACATCCAGCACCAACTAACGTTTGCTATTAAATGGTCTTTGACTGCTTCGTTGGACTGCAAAAAACAGCTAATATACATATCCTGCCATTCGATGGTGTATCCTGTCATAAAGCTGAGATCTGTGCAGCGATTGTAAAAGGATTACAAATTTCAAGCAAGGAACACGATCGCAACAGAGGGAATTCAATTTTCCATTTCCCTCGCTTCCACCCGCTTCGGATTGGTGGGCCATAAAATTGTAATTGTTGCATTAAACCACACATCCAGGTTGCTCTGGATCACAAACAAATGGGGTTGCAGCCCATGAGTGAATTTTGTCATGAGACACCTCTTCATATTTTTCTGCAGGTAGCGCATGGAATTTTTGTTTTATCCTTTCCATGGCACACATAGAATGATGTGACAGCTTTATCTCTTATATATTCTGACAGTTGCATGTTTGGGGTTGGGATTTTAAAAATTAACCTGAAAGCATTTTTTTATGATTATTATATTTTCACCATCAGTAGAAAAGTGGAAGTTTACTAGAATTCCAGAGGAATTATCCCAAGGATTTGTTTTGAATGAATTCCCAAAAGTAATATAACATTAAACAGGTTTTAAATATTATAGAAATATGGATAGTCATTTAAGAAAATCGAAGTGTATTGTTATTGTAAACATATAATATTTGGCACCCCCTACCGCTACTCCTGATAGGAGCGCCCTTTTTTGTTCATTGTCATTGTCAATGCACTTATCACTCACTCACTGCTTCCACTGATTTACTCCTCTTATGCAGTAAAATTATTTATATTCTCGTCTCCTCTTTCTTATAGTAACCGCCATTGTTAAATAATGTGCATGTGTCTGTACAGTATCCTTGTCACAGGACCACTTTCCGGAATTGCAAAAAGTCGATTCATTGTCAAGGCTAGTGCACTTGTGGTAGATATTTTTAACAATCATGTCTTACCTGTATTCAGGAGATGGACATCCTTGTGCTACACAAAGGAGTACGGCCCCTTCATCCTGCGCTACGGAGACGTGGGAGGTGTGCTCAACTACACTAGGCGAAGCGATTCCCCGATGATCTGCAATAGAAAAAAATAAATAAAGGACAGTATTTAGTGTTATTATCGCGACAAGTTTAATGATTCCTTAACTTGTTTGCAGTAACGACGCTTATTCCCTTTGCAAGTGAAATAAAAAAAATTCGTTTCTCTCTTTCGTTGTATATATATATAGTATAATCTATATATTTGGCTTTTTCTACTTTTTACCATTTTCAACGTTAATTCCCTGAATAGATCCTTTTCTGCGCCAGGCTAGGGGTATTAAAGAGGATTTGCGGACGGCTGAAGCAGAAGTCAGAGAAGATACCTCGACTATGCATGGTAGGTACAATACGTTGGAGAGCCAGGACCTGGGTCCAACACGCTCTTGGTATTTGCTTCAATGAAAATGTGAATAATATCCGGGAGGCACGGGACAACTGTGCCGTTAAGATAGGACACCTAAGGGACTCGTTATATATTCTAGCCGTCTCTAGGTTGAATGTCTTTGTTTTTTTCTTCTATTTTTATACACATATATACATTCCTCCGTTTTTTTTCTTTAGCTACTAAATTAACATTCTTTTGAAACAATAGAAGCAGAGAGAAGAAATAGAAAAAAATATATATATAAAAAAGTCGAGACGATTACAAAAGCCTTGGCAAAACAGTGGGAGGCAACTTACCATTGATCCTAACTTTTGCGGATGAACTAACAACTACTTGCCGGGTGAGTCTGTGCATCGTACGGCATCTGTATGATGGGAATCTGTCGTTGTATTCCAGATTGTGAATTAACAATTCACCGGTTGGCAACAAATGAAATTTTCCATCTGCAAAAAATAAATATTTTTACCCTCGTTTATTTTCTTTCTATTTGCGCTGAATAAATTGAAAATGGGATGTGTATGCGGTGACGGAAAGCGGAAGCTGCAGGTGCAGTTGCAGAGGAGGAATGGTGGCATGACAGCCGGAACTGTGATAAGGATGGGCAAGGTTACATATCAAGCAAATGAAATTAAAGGTAAATCCGTATCATGCAGGATGGAGAGACCAATGCAAATAAAACGCGAGGCACCGAGATACCAATTGGCGTGCATTGGAATATCATCATCACTATCATCATCATCATCACCATTCATCAATTCTGTAGGAAGTATACTACTATATGTACTGTACGTACCTCCTTGCAACGATGGATAAATGTAGAAAGCAGGCTCTTGAACCCAAGAGACTACTCGAACTAATTCCTTTACAAATGTTGGTACGACACACCGCAGTATCGCAGTGCATCCTCTTGACGCTCCCAATACTTCGACGTCCACTTTGTATGCCTGTGCCACAACTGTAAGGATAGAAAACAAAGATTTTAGATTAATTACTGCCTGGATGAATACTTATGAGGATAAGAGGCCTTAAGCTATGCATATCACTTGAGAAGTAGTTTCGTCGGCGATAATAAGATTAGATAGAGCTTGAGCATTGGGTTCTATGTCCTCTCGATGGACCGAACTATGGATTTTTGATTGAGCACAATGGAATGCCATTAATTCCAGAAATTTTCAAATTAATGGAGATAAACTTAATTAAGGAGTGACCGTAATTATATTGTACCCGGGGTTGATGTGGTTCAGTGCCAGATTTTACGATATTGCCCGTCATATAAGAGATTGGCTTTGTGTGAGAGTTTCACGAGCGGTCAATATTGTGTGAAATCCTTATTAAATTTCGAGCAATGTACATTTCGATTGAACAACGGGAATTTTAGCCAACTTGCTTGAACATTGTGTCATGAATTTCAGAAAGATAATCACCAGGAGTATTTGTGGGACTGAACGAATTATCCCTATTAAAAGTTTAGTACATTATAGTTTAGTGTATTATGGTTTTTATTGTTGTGTGGTTTGATTTTAATCAGTTAACGGGGCGAGGAGAAAACAAAATCTGTCCAATTCGCCTATCAAAGGATAGGTACACAATAACTACTCCACGTTTGTTGTTTTAAATCTATTTTTAAAATTATTTAAAATTCACAATCACAAATTGTCAGGTCAACCTGCATGACTGCATGAAGTTATGGGGTTGTTACGAATCTGTTGTGTGGAGCTATGAAACATTTTTATATTGGTACCTACTGTTGACGAGACGCAATAGTCCCGTCCTAAGTGAATAAAAAGAATAAATCAAAAATAAGTTGATGATGTTTTTAATAGTGTGACAAACAATTTACACTACTCCGGAAAATTTTGGAATGAGCTGAAGCCCCCTAAGCCCCTAAGAAAGGTAGATGTATTATCTTTCCAATAAGATATAAAACATTAAGCTATCTCAGTTAGTTTCATAGATATTGGCATTTTAGTGCAACAACCTCGCACACGATGAAAGAACTAGAAAATCCCCTCTAAATCGGAAGGGGGTGGAGATAGAATTTTTTCGTAGAACAATTTTTTGGTCGCCATGAGGTCCCCTGTCACCCTGTTTCGGGTTGACCATCTTCGCTGTTACACCCTACATAGCAATCCGAAATTAAATTTTGACTTCTTTTGAACAATGCAGACTTCAACCAAATACGCCTCAGCAGATTGCAGCCATACCGTACGTCCAACAGAAAAAGTGTAGATATAAAAATTAATCAGTATTGCGAAAGAGCTACAATTTATCTGAAAAAACTTTTTCAATACATCGAATCGTTCTCGAGATATTAGCTGAATTGAAAATTTTGGCAGCAATCTTCGCGCGCATCTTCCATTTTGACCATGTTGCGAAGGTGCGATTTATGGCGATTTTGGAGGGTTGATTAAGGGCATCCTTAGCTATCATTTAAAAAAAAATCTCTCGTGTTGCAATTTTTTTGGGGTTAGGCCGCATTTTCTTATAAAATGATTCCACTAATAGAACCCTTTTACCAAATATAAATAGAAATGTGAATGGATACGGTGCCTACATTGGCGGTTGATTTGACATGGAACGACTCATATTGTAAAACAAACAATACGAGTATAAATATTAATTTACAAATTTCAGATTACTCAAAAACTATACATGAAAATTTTTTTTTTGGAAAATAGTTTTGGAGTTAGGAAGCGGGATGTAAATTGACATTGAGTTTGCACTTTTCATAGCTATTCGAAGACTATTTATTTAATCCACTTGTCGTAACCCCCACTAATGGATTTTCTGGCTAAGTCCATGTATACTACTTAACTTTTCTTTTGTACAATATTCTTGGTCCAATAAGCAGTAAAATCTAAAATTATTTTTCTGCAATTCATCAACATTATTTCCATGTTTTTCTTCTCCAAACCAATTGATCAGAAGATTGAATCTTTATCGTATAAAGCGGATACACAGCCCTGCAGGCAACAATAGTATACCTATACAATACATAAATTCAACCATTCTGTAAATTTTTGATTTTTCCACTTTGCAATCGTATATCTAATCGAGTCCTCAACGCCAGGATAAGAGATGGTATGACTTCGATTTACAATTCATATACGTTTACATAATTCAATCACAAGGAAACAACAATAAAATTTTCCTGTCGATGCTCGTAGAAATTGTAATCCTTTACTGAAGGATATTCCATATGAATACTGAAGTGCACGTTGAGAGTCCTTATCCCTTTATCTATATTCCATATATATTTGTGCTTGGGCTGGACAGTATTTCTGTGTTCTCTGACCAACACACATAGTTTTATATCCTTCGGCTTGCTTCTGCGGAAACTGCTTTTAACGGTATCTAAGTCTACCATTTTGTTACAAAACTCCATTTCCCCTCATTCACATCGTGTTGTAAGCGTTTTACTAGTCCTGACTGCCTTTCGAATGGACGCAAATTGAAAATGGGACATGGAAAGCTTTTACAACTCTCAGAAGCTTAAAATTCATTCGGTATACAATAACGGAAGATAACTATAAGCGGGCACGTATCTTGTTTTATGCGGGTGCATGGAAAATGGTTTGAATTTTTCCTGAATCGACTTTTCTTGTTTTTTAAGCAGTCCCCATTGTATTTGTGTTGCGTTTAGTCCCTCAACACTCATCTGAAAGTCTCACTGCAATGAATTATATTTTCATTGAAGACGTTTTACCGTTTTTAGCACAGCTTTTTTATGGTTAGTACTTTAAAAATTGAAAACGACTCCATCGGGAATATTGAGGTTAGTTTGTATGTGTTGTATTCTTAAAGTGATTTTCCAGTTTCACCAGGAACACAATTTTGAATTTAATTTTTGCACACAGAGTATTGATATTCACATGTACTAATTTTTTTTATTAATACATAATTTGCAATTTCAATTATGAACGAATTTGAATGAATAAAGACAAAGGAAAATTCTTATTGAAATCGAACCTAGTTATAAGGGATTGTGTTGGAAAAAATGTTTTGTTATCGATTATTAACTACATATATTGAAGAAAATTTCAAAGCAATTTCAAAATACATAAATTGAATTCTATTCATAAAAAATATAGACAGTCATTGGACTGGCCGACAGAAGTAGAATACTTCTTTTAACAGGTTTGACTGTGTACTTTTTCACGGACTAAAATGAAGTTACTGAAACGGGCGAGGCATACATGAATTGGATTAATATTCTACATATAGTAATTAATATAATAATAATATTATTATTTAAGCCGGAGTCAGACCATACGGAAAACGTCATATTTATAAGCGATATGCCAGATTTCATATCGTGTGACTCGACGATAAGCAATATGGTGTATCGCTTACAAATATCCCAAAAATTTCGGAATATTTTCGGCACATCAAAGGAGTTTGCGGGGTTCAAATCTCACGAGTCACACCATACAAAATTTTATGTACATAGTCTTGAGATTACTGCTCTTATAAGCGTCGCGACAGTCTGTGAAATGCAAAATACAGGTTGCAAGCTCATTTTTGCTTATCGTGTGACTCGATGTCACAAAAATATCCTACAAAAATATTTCCTTATAAATATGACGTTTATCGTATATTCGTATGGTCTGACTCCGGCTTTAGATATGCGAATTAAAAAATTAGAAATCTTATCACAATCGCATGCATACATTCCGAACGTCATTCTAACACACAAAGTTATTTAGATAATTATCACATTCTTGCAACAAAATCATAAAACGGTACATAATCTATATCAATCATATTGTGTCTTATGCATATTAATTCGCATCTACATTCTCTTGCGAACATTTTTGTGTAATTAGTTTTGCTTTGCGTTAAGTAGTTTAGTATACTTTTAGACTTTAATGTAAGTAAGTACCTTCGTGTAAAAAAAAAACTTATATGAAAAAACTGAAAAAATTTATTTCACATGAAAACCCGTATAACGGTTAAACATAGATAAGTGCAAAGCTCCCATGAAATATGTAAAATATTATGCTAAGGCTTTTAAAAGAAAAATCAGCCCCCCTGCAGAAACCTACAGCTCTCCGCAGTGGACAATTTCGAAAATCAAGCATTTCATCAATATTCGGATGAATAAAGTCTTTTATAAAGTGTCTTACAGACCAAAAAATGTCTACCATTTGATTGCACTCAACAAGAGCTTTAATTTTATATCACACGTGGCCCGAATTGGGCAACTCTAACTCCAACTCCAAAACCCCCAAGAACGTAAAAAATTATTACCCCACCGGAAATCTTCCCACTCTCTCATTGTAAATTAAAAAAATTCCTGTAGATCCATCCACATTTACTATCCTAAAACTCTTCCCAAAATTGCAAACTTTCGACAAGAACGTCACTCTTACACACAAAGTTATTTAGTCAGGTTAGTGATGGAAGTGCTTTAAATGTATTGTATTTGAGCGTCCCGTAACGGCAAACCAAAGTTTGTCCCGCCTGCCAAAAGAAGTATTCCACTTCAAAAGTGTATGTTTTTGTTGATGGTGCATTATTTTTCTTCATTAACGATTCAGTAATGACTTTGAGTGGTTTTAGCGAAAATTTCACAAATTACGATGTTTAATTCAGCAATATGAAATTGCAGTTCAAAGAATTGTATTTTTTTCATGATTGGAATCCTGGTTTTTTTTCAAATTTTTCTCCTACAGTTTTCAGCGAAATTCGCTTACAAAATTGAAATCGTTATCTGAGATCGCTTATGTACAACAGAGTAACAATAAATGAAAAAAGTAATCTGACTTACCAGCCCTAACTTGAACATCTCTGGAGATGATTCGGCCGATGCTATTTGATGCTACACATCTGTAGATGGTATTGTGAATATCCTGCCTGTATGCAGCAGCTGGAAATGGCAGTAGCACCAAAGTTCCATTTCGCAGGACTCTACGTACTCCACTAACATCACCAACAGACGTTCCATCCACTGATAGCCAATCAATAGTTGGCTGTGGGCTCCCGGATGCAGAACAATCTAGCCAACCGCCCGAAGAATTCGAGAACTCTAGCCGTGGTGGTGGCTCCATAACGAATCCTGGTCCTCGCAAATGCGTCTCAAAAACTTCCGATAAAATTATATCTGAAATAGAAAAGAATACATTGATGAAATGAATGTGAATTGCTTTCAGATTTTATCAAGTGTTTTTTTTTTGTTTCGTTTTTCTGCACTAGTCTACTATTTAAGTTGGACATATTGTACAATCGTACAGAGATTGTGGATGGATAAAAGGCAAGTGGGAATAGAGTGAAGTAAAGTAAAAGTGGTGACGAGCTGCTGCCACCGGGAAGCTGGGTCTTCGGTGGGTAAGGGGACACAAGAAAAAGGACGTTAGAGTAAACCAAATAAAAAGTTTCCATTGATTGTGCAAAGTTATACACATGAGTACTTTTTGGTAGCAATTATGCTCTCTAGAGAGCCTCTCATCCTCTGGTAGCAATTATTCTTACAACAGTGTTTCCTTTTCATGCCGTACAAGTCCACCCCTTGTCGAGTTTCCGCCGCCGTCTCTTTTGCCGGAATATACCAAGCTTTTATATGAAGTCATATCCTGCAGCTCCTGGAAGGCTATTACGAGCCCCTTTGGATACCCTTTAGGAGCTAACGTTAACAATTGTGCGTTTGTGTTTAATCGCTTTGGCTGTTTTGGTGCTTAGTTTTCTTTACTTTAGGTTGTTCTGATTTTGTTGGGCTTTTTGTGCTTATTTCGAGAACAATATAATTGCAACCAGTACCCTAATGAAAGCCCTTCCTTATCCAACCCCCCACATCGCCCACACCATGTATTTCTTCAGCAGCACTGCCGGCATATGTGCGGGTGTTCGACCATAGAATCATTCCACTTCTTGAGAAAAGTCCTTGTGTATAGGAGATGGCAAATTTAGAACTACTCAGAAATTGTTCCAGTTTTACCTTGCTATTGGTGCCGGAAACCATGAGAGCCTTTTGAGCAATGAATGAATGGCACTGGATTTTGGTTTCTGTAAAAAACCTTAATTCTAATAAGTACTCATCCGTGGTCCTTTGAAGTCATCTATCGGAGCACCTAGTCCAGGGGTTCCTTTTTAAAAGACATCCTTATTAAATTGCCGTCAGCAGTTAGAATTTCATTGTAATTTTAATGCAAATCAGTTCGGGATATCCTTTCAAATCAAGACGAACCAAAAAAGTCTTGCGAACCTCTTGAAAATGAAAACTTAATTTTTTGGACCAATTGGCATCAAATTATTATAAATCTTATGAAGATGCAATAGAATAAATTTCTCAAAACAAGAAACATTCTCATTTGGTTTATAGAGCCTCTTGACACACTTCAAGAAATCACAACGATTAATGAAGAAATGTGAACTAGTTGTGGTTTTCTACATTTCGCTTTGCTTGCTGTTGGCTGTTGATAAGAACTTTCCTCGTAAGTTCTTCGGCCTATTTTATACTCGGTTCGTATTTTTTATACATTTACTATTTGCGAAAACATATTTTTTCAAAGGATTTTTAATAAATGTTGGGAGGAGTAGCGCGCCTTTTGTCATTTATGAAGAAAAAACAAGGAGAAGAAGGAGGAAAAATGTCATTCTTAAACACTTGAACAGGTAAAAAATCCAAGCATGTGCACAGGTAATAGTGTAAAATTGTGGTGAGTACTCATGAAAGGATAAAATGTTCTTGGGTACCTACTTTACGGTTGTTAGTTTTCTATTATGAGAAAAATCTGCACGCACGCATGACTCCTGTGACATAAATTTTGAGTTTGTTTAGTCGAGTTTTTCAATTTATTAAAAGTAACAACTCAGAGGGAGGGAAATCAGTAGTAAATGTTTTAAAAGTCGGTACTAATTCTCTGCATTGTGCTTGTCCATCATTTATCATAAATAAATTCGATTGGGTGCTAAGGTTACACCTGTGTTTTTCTAAATGACCTATACAGATCTTCTTCATACAGGGTGTCCCAATGAGACCGGTTATTTTGAATTCAGCGCCATTGCTCTTGTGTTGGTAGTACAGCGTGGTTCTTTGATAGCTGTCATATGTGGACATTGACGTTTAGTCATGGAGAATTACACGGACGCACAATGTATAAAAATTGTTAAATCCACTACCAAAATGGTGAGCTTTTTGCGGAGACGGTTCGATCGTCAGTTAACGGCGTTCGTTACCGTGAGATGATAAACATTTTCTTCTGACCTCAATTTGCTGTAATAGATCTCAAACACATGTGGTTGAAGACGGCGGCGCCACCTGTCTATATGCAGTGAATGTAATAATGGAATGGAAATGAAGTGGAACGGCGATTTGAGGTTGTTGGATTTCTTTCGCTGGGGTTTTTCAAAGCAAATGGTGTATACCAATAACCCAAGAATTATATCTTAACTGAAAGACGAGATTCAGCTCGCCATTGGTGAAATTAAGTCGGCACTATGCCAAAATGTCATCCGAAAAGTTCGTCAAAAGGACCAACTTGACCAACGGTCACGCGGCGGCTATTTATCGGATATTGTGTTCCATACATAACCTCAATGTCTGCATTCTATATTAAAATAAAAACAACAGAATAAACACTTGTTTTTTTTCAAATATCACAATAACCGGTCTTATTGGAACACCCTATACAAAGCGTTGATCCTGCTATCTATCTGGATCATTATACAGATCATGGGAAATTTTATAAAACTCCCATCGTTGAGAATGTATGCAGCTTTTGAGCAAAATTAAATAAACTGTAATTTTTGTGAACTTTGTTGACAATTTTCACTTTTGACAGCAGATAAACATTAAAATGTTTATATTAATTGTCTTAAAAGGCAAAAGCAATAGCCCCATTATTCTTTCTCCCGATCTATTAGCAGTCGTATCTTCGAAAGGAAAGAAGGGGAAAGAATTTTATTGGGATTCCATTTTTATAAAACATTCAATTATTATAAATTATTATTATTATAACTATGACAATTCGAAGTCTGACACTCGAAAATAATGAACATAGCTTCGGTTCCATATTTCGTAAAATTTCCCTGCCTTTTTTTAATGAACGGGATCTGCTGCAGATCATTAAAAAACCACACATTGCATGCCAATTTTCACCATTTCCCATTATTTTCAATGTGACTATTAAATTTGCGTTTAAAAAAATGGTGCCAGTATTTTTTAAACATCATACTAATAAAATCCCCTGCTGAAGTCAATTACTAATTCTTTTGTTGATGCTTCATGGACACTTGACACTAATTGTCCCTTTTATAAAGCCGAGGTGTTGGACAAACACTGTCATCACTTTTCTTTTTCCAAAATTAAGGTATAAAAAACATAAAAATAAAAAATGGGTCGTGGTAGTTGGCGTACATAATTAGGGTATTATTTTTCAGCCGGCGAAAAATTATGCTGTAATGCGGTGATGATGATTTATAATTATATGTACAAGTAATATAGATGTATAGTTATAAAAATAGGGGAACAGAATTTGGTTATACAATGTCGTCGTTTTATTGTTCAAAAACACGCGTTTCAATGCAGCGGAAACCAGACAGGATCTTCAGTTCGTCATAACTTTTGCATTTACGGAAAAAATGCAGTTGTTTTTACAGCATTTATTGTAGTGTATATGTATTCCATGGTGTTGGATCCTGTAAGCTGAGGTACATTTTCTCTAATTAAGGATATCTCGGTGAGACAAAACGCCTCAACCATTTCAATAGTTTACAGCAGAAAAAAAAACATGCACTCCAGATCCCACCCAGCGAATGAATGTAAATTCTTTGGGACTAACGAATATCTTGCAAAGCTGCAGAGATAAGCCAACGTTTGCTTTGGAATATATGAGCAGGATCTGCATGGGGAATCCTGAAACGGAAATAGCAGAAAAAAATGTTTCTTCTGCTGTTTTTTTCTTTTGTATGTGTTTTTTGTTTTTAAAAAAATATTCGGAGTAAAGTCCGCAGCTACTAAGTTCACGTACTCGAATAGGTATGGCACGGTATGTGCATGAATGCGCACAAAATGGGTATGCTTTAATGTGTGTTTCCCTCCCCCTCTTATGTGTTTACGTTTGTTAACATAACGTTACAGTATGATCCTGTGTACAACTTTCATATACTCTGGCACCTTTTGCAAGGGTGAACCATAAAAAGTAATAGGATTTTTGCAGAATTCCATTTCATAAAACGAAGACGAAGACGACAAAAAAAATGTAGCAAAAGTTAAGGGATGTTCCGTATCGTCCCCCAGGAAAAGTTTATTGAAGCCTTTCAAAGCAATAGATGTGTGTCGTGTGACAGTTTTTGATATGTTCACACATGAATAATGGAAGGAAGAACTTCATCCGGTTTCCAATCAAATTCGAAGTTTTTATTATGATTTCGCCATTATAATTTAAGGAATTCTTTTCATATTTTTTTCTACAGGTAAAAATATCTTTTACGTCAGCGAGCCGTTTATTGTACTTGAAAGAGGGGGATTCCTTCAGACAAATTCATTGTATTAATGTATTTTTTTTAAACCAATTCCATGAATTTTATGTGGTCCCCTGAATATGGTCTGAAAATGTTTAAAGGCACGTTCCTCATTAAAGTAATGAGGAGTCAGCAGACTCAATAACCACTCCACTGGAAAGATTCGTATCTCCTCAATTGACATCACCTTTACAAAAATAATTGACAGCACTTCTAAATATCCTTCTTCGTTCGATTGGAGTTTTAAAAGCATACCAAATTAAGGTTCTATATAATGGAAACGAAAATATTTTTCAGCTGCAGGAGATGGACTTGCCAAACATTTTGGGGAACATGTTCTCTGGGAGATGAAGTAAAAAACATTTCTTCCACTCCATTTGCTGAATATATCCTTCGAGAAGGGAAAGGAAAAAGTTTATTAAACCACTACAGATTTACAGTTATTGCTTGAGCCCAAAGTAGTCTGCTTGGAACGTTTACTAAAGCAAAGCAAAAATCCTATTTGCAAAACAAGAGAATATCCTTGTAAGGTACAAATATCATTTATCAAATATCATTTTTCAGTGCAGGCTTACAAAAGTTCCATCTGCAGCTTAAATTTAGTTTATCTGTTTGGTGAGCTTTGTGTCAGATTTAAGAGACAATGTCAGCAAAAAAATAACAAAAAAATAACAATTTTACTAATTTAAAAACCTTATCGAAATTACTATTTTCAGAAAACATTACTAAAACCACAGGGGTTCCCTTAAAATGAGATATTTTAATTAAACATTCATAAAAGCGGTTCGGTGGTAAAATGGAGTCGTGTGGAAATCTCCTTCTTTTGGAATATTATTGAAGGAAATGAATTTACCTTTTTATATGCGAAAATTAGCTTTTATGACGATATAAAACCGAGTTTCCATATTAAAATTGGTGATCCCCAGAGAAATTACTGCAGCATTATGGCGATAAAAGGAATATATACCACCACCCGACCACCTTCCTCGGAATGTGTGGACTGTGGAGTACCTGACAGATATTAAAGCGTTCGTGCCAAGGATATTATCGTAGGGGTTTCTTCGACCTCTCTAAAGATGTTGGCCAAACGTTTATTGGCAAGTGCGGATAGTATCAAAAAACTACGTGGATTATGCTGAATAAGTCGACGGACACTCCAAGGATTACTTTCAACTTAATGAAATTTTTGCGTGAGGATGAACATTTTCCTGAGAATGTCTTTCACGACAGTGAATTGCAAATAAAAATAAAGTTATAATTTATTCGAAATCATCCTTTTTTTATCTAATCTTGTGTCAGAGGATCGTATAAATGTGATGATATTTAAGATGCCGTTATACTGAACCATTTTGACACAGCTAAAAATTCCCAATATCTCTTTGCAATTTATCAACTCTAACAATTTCCCAAGGATTGCAATTGTGAATTGCAGAACTAAGTCATGATAAGTTGCGTTAATAAATCGCAGACCGAATGCTGCATAAGATTGTCTCATCAAGGTTCAGATCCAGACGAAATCCTTTGGGTATTTCTGGTGCCGTATCTGAATACAAATGGAAAAATTCAACATTTATGATAGTCAGAAGGACTCCCCCTTTTAAATGAAACGTCCGGATATCCACCAAGCAGCACTAACCTCCGTTTTCACAACCACAATCACCACCTTCCGGCAATGAGTATTATAATAAGGGAAAAGTTGAAAAAGGATGAAAAAAGAAAATAATGTTATAGAAAAAGGGTAACGCCAACTAAGAACGATTCGAATGCATCGCTTCATTGTTGAATAGTTATTGATTGCCATTGCTGCCTCGAGTCCGTTGTTTAATGTGATTTCTGCAATATCGCGTGTCATTAATGATGCCGTGAAAATTAATCACTTCCGGTCTGGTTCGTTAATAATGCAATTCGTATTGAAATATATGCAAAGCCATTAATAACTATTGGGACATTAATGGCCAATGATATTTGTTTTGTAGCAAAGTTTCATCTGTATCAGGAATCAGGATATTGTGTTGCCTCTGAATATATCAATGTCCAAACTTGGTTCAACAATTTGTAGTGATTTTTTATTATTTGTTGTAAAATTGTATAATCAAAAGAACCGTTATTATAAATCTGAATATCCCCAAAATAACCATTATATCATACTAATTTATAAAATGTGAAAGTTGTGTATGTTTGTTAGGTACTCAATCGCGTCTAAACTCTTGGTTCGATCTTCGCAACTTCATGTCCAAAGGTACTTCAAATATATTCCAACTTAGCATACCTTTAGGCTGCTTTTTCTGTTTCAAAATGGCGGACCCAAAATTTGAAGGGATTTCCATCAACTGTCAAACGTTTCGGTTTCGTTGGACAATTTTTTGAAAAATGGGATCGTTCGTAATCGTAAATTGGACAACAGTATTTATTTCATAACTAACACAGTTAATTAAATTCCAACTTAATTTAAAAACAAATAAACAATAATTTTGTAAACTACTCGAGCGGAGATGCAGGCACTGCTAGTAGGTACATTACATACTATACCAGTATAAAAAAATACAATATTTTTTGAAATGGTCATTGCCATTACATTCAAGTAAACCGCGCTGTCATTTGTGGTGAAAATATGTAAATGAATTGCAGTCGCAGAAATCCTTTTAAACAATTGTTTCATGATAATTTCCCTAAGGATCACTGAACCATTCGGAGTAATTATTCTGTGTAAAATATGTAAAACGTCTTTCATAATTTTCGAAAATCCCACAAAAGCAAATACGTTTGGTTACCGCATCGCAATTGCTTCGCTCAAAATCCACAATTGTAATAAATTATTTTCTGTATAGTTAAACATTCAAGCAAATTTACATTTTCCACAGTTTTTGGTTGATTTTGAAGCTTATGGAATACACATTTTATAAATTTTTTATAATCAAAATTTCATCAGGGATTAATACAAATTGCAAGTGCTTTTTAGGAAGGAAGATTTCAATTGAAAACCGAATTTGTAAAAACAGCCAAATCAATATTGTTGAAATGGTTGACAGGTGGATTGCAGTCATGTATTTGGATGTGCTCGAATTCTTTGAAATAAAACATATTATATACAAATACATATACATATATAAACTTTTTAGTTTGCAAACAGAATCCCGTTGGTGGTCGGCATCCGTTTTATATAATAAAACCAGTCCGCTGATGCATAGGCATGAACAGTTCTCTCAGATTTTAATTGCAAAAATAATTAATGGAAACACGAGATTCGTCTAGCAATTTATTTCTCTGCTCCCGTTGGCTTTTGTGGAGCGCGAATGCGGCGTTGGTTGTGTAGCAATTTTTTTTTCATTTTTATGTTAAATTTTTTACTTTTTTGAAAAGGTTCAACTGCTTTCGGTAGAATAGGTTCATGTTGGTGAAATGAATTCGATGAAGTTGGCTGATTGGGTGGGCTTTTATTCGTAGTTGAAGAAAGTGGAATAGCTCTTAAAATATTCCACTGAGATAGGTTCGTTTCAGGGTGGAGTTTACGGATGTGCTTCAATAAATTGAAATTTATTGAATTTGTTTTTTGGTTGATAGTACAAAGAGAATTGCGTGTCGATGTGTAATTTGTTAATGATTTTTGAATTTATTTTGATAAAGTTCTGATTTATTTACATGCACATATAAATAAAGAACTAAATTCGTACTCAACTTATTTTTTATATTACATATAAAATTTTAATTTTTTTTTTCAGTTTTCCTTTTGAATAAAAATTAACGAAGTTGTAATTAATTAAGATGAAAATTTGAAAAAACGTCAAAAATAACATTTTCAAGAGGGTTTAATTTTTAAAGCGTAAAATAGTTACCATTGATACTTTATAAAAAGTAACAACTATACTATGTATATACTGTAAATTCACTAAAATAAATTGAGTCCGAGAAACTGTCTCTTCTATGAGTAGTCACTAAAAAAAAATATAATTCTTTTCGTTTGAGAACAATAATTTTGGGTCGCTGAAGGTATATAAATAAAAACATATAGCTAAGTAAGTGGGGGTTTCATTTGTAGGTTAGTGTGCACTGAATATAATGAAATTTATTCGAAGAGCTTAATTACAGCAACGGCAACCCGGTGCTGAATAATTGAAAAAATCGAAGATGCCTGCAAGGCTCAAATCGTGAAAAAACCGCGTGCGGCCTTAAACAAAAATGGCCGTCATTTCTTAACCGAAAACAATTAAAATTTAAAACAAATTATTTTTTTAAAAATTAATTAATTAAGGAATGCGTCCACCAAATTATTAATTTTTTTTTGAGATGGTCGAGCAACCACTGCTAGACCACTTGCCATGGATTGACCATTATTTATTTAATAAATTAATTAAGTTACTCTTGCAGTTGATTAGAGAAACAATACTAAACGAATTTACTATTAAATTTTAGTTACTTCTATTAAATTATTCTTCGCGGTTGTATTCCAAGTTTTGAAAGTACTTTTCGGATTGTGAATAATTGAAAGGCCAATTGCTTAAAAATAATTATACACAGAATTATATTTTTGTAAAACAATGATAGAACCCGAAACACCTATATACTCAATCTCATATAAATGTATTGTAGTTTTTGACGATATTTTATGCAACTAGTTATTTAAATATATAGAAGAACCTACAACATAAAATAATATATTTTATTTTGACCGAAAATCAAGAAATCGTTGCTGATCTTAAATGGCAGAACTTGCAGAAGGTATTTGTAAGATCTCGACAAAAATTCATTTTTTTTTTCAGAAATCCGAAATGTTGAATTTTCTTTAATTTTTGGAAATAACTTAAGAAAAACCTTTCGAATTTATGAAAATTTATCAAATATAACCCTACAGTTAAATATTTACGACGATTCGCCCAAGGCGCATTGCAACAGAATATTCCAACTTGACCTGAAATTTCCTCGTGCTTGGTCCTTATGCCTTGGAAAATGTAAACTATTCCACTGGACTTTGTGTATGCAAATATTTAATCGTGTGATCGTTTTTAAATGCAAACACAGCATATCGTGTAAGCATCAACATACACTAAAAGAAGGACAAGAACTCATATACCGGCTGGAAGTTGGACAGGATGCAGGATGCGAAACACTGTGAGACTCTTGGATAATGCTGTTTGGACCATCTGTGTACAAATAGTAGATATGCAAGGACATACCAATGTTTAACAAAACGATTATGGCAACTACATGACAGCTAATCCACATGTTTTACGGTAGATGGTAAAGTGGGTTGCAGTAATCCTTAATCCGGGGCACTGACCACTCTCAAGCACAAATATCCTGGCCAACACCTAAGTAAAACAATGCCAAATTGGCAGCCAGATTCACTTCATCATCTCTGCTAATGAGTTTCAAAACGATACCGAATTTTATCTTAATTGGCCAGAAGGACTTTATACTCTCCACTCTATATTTTACTTTTTTGGGGCGAAAGGACACAAAACGTTTAACACAAATCACACGCTCATCACTCGCGGCACATTATCACGCACGCACTTGAGTCGATTGGCAATTAAAATTCGAATGGATTCGGTTTAGTTTTATTTTGGCGGTTTTATGTTCCCTAACGTGCGTAATGAGGTGGGCGATGAGATGATTGGTGCAATATATATGCATATATATATAATAAAAAAAAACTTCCGTCGCCTTAAGACCGTCGTAGCATTTCCGTACAAGCACCCCAAAGTTCACTCAACAACTGAATGCCGCTTATTGCTTGGCGAATTAATTCGACCTGCTGACTTTGGCCGACGACGGAGACATTTCTGTTGGGGCGCATATTCAACACGGACCACCCGCCACCCAGCCACCCAATCTCACCCCAAACTCAGGCTTGCCGCGAGCATTGGCAGCACACTTAAAGATTTGAGTGCCGCCAAGGGTGGTACACCATGTGAAATTCAAATGTGCCGTGAAAAGCGTCTAGCCGGGGGATGATGAGTGGGTGTAAGTCACCCATCCGCTGTTTGCCCCAGTGGTGAATTTCGTTGTGCGCAAAATCAGGGGGAAGGACGAAATTGCCTCTCCGCCAAGTGAGCTTGCGAGGAGGATATTCGTGCAGAGTTTAACTGCCTCTGACATCTGTCAAGATGATGCTGAGTTATTAGATTAGTGACCACGAGCAAGGATGAAATCTGCCAGACCAAGGGCCGAAATGGATTGGGATTAAATCTTGGTTTCACTCTGGCATGCCTTCAAGTAAAGGAGCTATTCTGGGGAATGTGCAAAGATACCCATGGCTACTAATCCTCATTTCGCTTAGAGCCATAACTTTTGGGCAAGAAGTGTAGCCTGAGATGAGAAGTTTTGTTATTTCTTTCAAAGTAGGGAAACCAACAAACCGCTGAGAGGATATTACTAAAAGGAGTCACATAAATTTCATGAATCGTGAGATACTTAAACTGATATAGTTATAGGGAAGTTTTCTTTGTAACCGTTGGAAAAGTTAAAATGAAATGTTTTGTAAACAACACAAAAATTACTTCAATATTTTGAAAATAAAATTATCATTTATGGTGATAAGGAAGACCGGCACCGGGTCTAGTTGGTACGGGGTCAAGGTAATACAGCGGCCACACTTCTCCAACGCGCATATGCAATAGCGTGATTTGATAGGGAACATAAACAAACGATACTACTATACTATATATTACTATTTTACTATTTTACTATTTCTTTACAAATTTTACTATTTTTACTATTTTTTGTTTTTTTTTGAGCGAGGAACGATAAGGAAAACCATTTAGGTTGAAATAGCAAATGAAGAGAGCGTATGCTGAAATAACAAGTTGTAAAATGTCATCAAGATAAGCTGCTCAAGTATTAAATTGATAGCACATAGCACTGTTTCAGTTTATAGCAATAATACAAATTATTTCACGTGAATTCACACAGTCATTTTATTCAATTATTCTTCATTATTTTTGACATTAGTCTCCGGAATCAACTTAACCTCGAACTTGACCCTCACTATATATCAACTTGACCCAGATTACAGGGTCAAATTAATACAGTCAGACTTTTTTTTTACAAATTGATTTTTTCAGTAAAAATATGATAGTAAAAACCGTCTTGAGCCGGACACTTTTATATGGTTTTTTAGACGTTGCAGTTGTTAAAATAATAAAATATTTTTTGTGGAGTAAAAGCATCACAATTCAACTCCAACGCAATGAAAAACATGGTTTGTTATATTTTTACATAGATGCTGTAAAAAAAATTTCACGAAAATCAGGGTTGACAAAGTTGCTTTGCTGGAATGTCCGAGGGGTTGGCGATAGTTAATTGCACATATCTCCCTTAATATTCGGAACACCCAGAAAAATATTGGTTGAAATCAAATGATGCCTTTTCAAGATATTTTGTTTTTTTTAGTTTTTAATAATTCGCAAAGAATTGAAATTTCACAAAAATGAAATTTTTGAAAAATCACCTTTTTAAATATTTTGTGAGTTTTAAAACGAGCCATCGCATACTTTTCTATCGTGATTTTTTGTATCAAAGTTATCGTAAAAATACTGAAACGAGGTAGAGCGAAATCCGCAAATTTTTAATCGGCCATAATTCCTGAACGGGCCCTATATCACAAAACTAAAAGTTGAGGAATTCTAATTTTTGGTTCTAAACAGAATAACCACGTTTTGTCAAATCGGAGAGGTCGAGGGAAATTAGCTGGTCAAGTAGATCTTGGCCCTAGGGTATAAAAAATGTATCAACTACAGACCCGGTTTCCCCTAATATTAAAATTTAAAAATTCGTAATTTTCACCTTACATAAATTAATTATTTAATAGATGATAATTACTTGCAGCTTTCGTTACCGAAATTCATGGAGAAGTTTTAATTGCGAGCAGAAACTTTTTAAAAATGTAATTACCATATAACGTACCTTGGCCCTATTTCGTTGCCATTTTGCCATTTTTTTTAATTCCGTTTTGCGGCTAGTCGTAGCGCATGTACGAATATGCGTTTTATCCTACCTCTTAACAAGCTACCTTTTCGAATACCAGTCTATAACAATGCTAACATTTATTGTAAAATTGAAAAAAAAATTAAATTTATAAAGAAAAATAATGAAATTGCATTGTTGAAGTTATTGGATCAAGAAGAGAGAAAAAGGATTAAATTAGAGATTTGTACAAATGTTAAACATCCATGAATAAATACACAATAATGTTTATTGTTTAACATAATCATACTTGATTTTCTATTGCAAGAAGACGTTCAATCAATGGCTTTGTTTGCACAAAATTATGCCATTTCACTCATCTCCGGTGACCCGCACAAACACACCCCAAAATGAGGAATCAGAGTCGAAGAGAGAGTGATGCAGGATCTGCTCTAATGAATTAGTAATTACCATGTTTGAATAATCCCCAACTGTAATTGATTACTGTTTAATTGTTTACCGCATACTTACCTAATTCCTTCGGCAACGAGACAGAACGGGTGAACTATAACAATCTCAAGCACAAGGAAGTCCTTATTAGTATGCCCACCTTTCTATTGTAAAGACGGCTTCTGTTTCAGTTGACGAAAATTGAACAATTAGACATTGTTAGGTAAATTACATGTAAATGCATATGATTCGTGTGCATTCGTGTGTGAGTTCAAGCAGTAGAGGAAATTTTCTTTAAAAAGTATTTCAATCAATTTTGAAATACTTAAATTTCCGTTTTTCGTAACAATACGAAATGAAAGGAAAAAGGTAAAAAGGACTCTGATATGAACTTGATATGAAGTTGGGCCAAAAATTTTACACAAAATTGCCATATATCAATTCGGGAAACTCGTGGTGTATACTTTGTTATCGAAAGGTTCCTTCCAATTTACGATTTCAAAAGAGAGAAAATTTATCGCTTACTGAACGTACTTACCCTATTTTTGAAATATCGATAAATTCACGAAACGAAGAATGATTTCACATTTCCTCAATTGTTAATTTTTTTAGATAAGAAACCTAATATAAAGCGATATGATGAACATATTAAGAAAAAAATAACCTTTGTCCGTGACTTTCTTTCTGTCAAACGTGGGTGCATTATCCTTTTAATGCTTGTTTCTTCAGAGATTTAATGACGTCCTTACATCATATGCGACATCAACTTCCTTAATCATACCTGGAAGCCTCTACATATTCTTTTTTCAAAAATTGGCATCTTGTGGATTCAAAACCAAGAAATATGAAAATGTATATATACAAATATAAATAAGAACATGATGATGAGGAAGAAGAAGAAATTACCCTCGAGCTACTTTTTACATCAAAGCTTTTTTCCCACTGAATATACTAGCAAAAATTGCAAAAAGCTCAAGGGATGTTGCAGGCAAAATTGTAGACTCACTGAAAATACAAAAACAAAAATGCAAAAAATGAAAAAAGGAACTCGACCTGATGGCGGGTATTCTCTACAAATAATTTCATACCCGGCGACAATTCTCATTCTCGAGGGCCTGCCCTCAAACCAGTGGCGTGCATTGTGAGTACGTTCTACTAGCATTAGCAATGGCATAAGTATCCTTTCTGTATTATATACGTGTACTACACTTACGTTCATTGAATGTAGTGCTTCGTGTTCAGACAGGTAAATCTGAGGCCTGTGTCATGCACGGAAGCGCAATCTTCAAACGAATCGTACGGAATTCCTTGCCCCCCTGGGACTGCCTTAAGCGCTCATTTTATAATATCATATTGCTTACTTCAGACAGGTTTTAAAGATTACATTTCCGGACTTCTTTTCCTTGGCAAGATTTCATGTATCCTGACACACCATAGTTCCGCCCCTTGCACTCTCTACTTGTGTATCCGTGTATTATACAAAAGGGATACTTTCATAAGCATAAATCTAGGACACAACTCTTAATATACGCGTTATAAATTGTTAAGTTACTATCATGCTAGAAATAAAGTGCACGACGTGTAAAACAAAATCTCATCTTAAAGGAATCTTACAAGGCTCAAATAGCAATTAATTACTTAAGGACATCATCTTGTGCCCTACTTTTGATCTTCTTTAATTTTTCTAGGTTTCTGTGTGTGTGTGTATGTGTTTGCGTTTTTTTTTTTATTTAAACAAAAGTCAATTCCAATTCTATTCTTTTGGCAAACTTAGCATATTTCAATGTATATTTGTAGTGCATTTCTTATGTTACAGCACTAACCTAGTTTCTACAGGATTAAATACCTGCAGAAGAATTTGTAAGGATGAATGCTTTGCAAAGAGCTGAAAAAGGTCAAGGTTTTGTGGATGTCTGAAAAACTTTCTAAATTTCTTATGTAAAAAGTACATAAAATACGACCAAAGAGGAAACTTCGTAGAAATGAATGTTGTCTCTGTTGATCCTTTTAAAAGTCTTGTACTACATAGATATCCTTTAAGTAACAATCCAAAGAGTCTCAAAACATTTTGTTTTGAATAAATAAAGTCGAAATCGCAAGTTTAATTTAATTTTTTTTTAATTATATAAAAGTTGTTAGTATAACTAATAGTTATTAACTATTCAAAAATACGTTGGCAACATTTCAAAGTAAAATTCGAATCCTTTCCGATGTTATCAGCTTAAAATCAACCTATCACAGAAAATTGGTCAAAAACCCGTCAAATTTTAAAACTTTCTTAGATTGCAATTAAATTCTGTGAGCACTGGACAGAGCTTTTGGGGTTCTTTAATCTGGCATTTGTTATAAAAATTCTAAAATGTAAAATAGCGGATCCAAAATGGTGGAAAGGAAACAGTTGGAAAAAAGACTTTGCGGGAATTTGTGTTTTTCAAACGGGTTATTCTTAAAATGAAATTTTTTGATTTGCAGGAGTTCTAGCTCAAAAATTTATGAACTGATTGTTATAAAAATTTAAAGTGCTTTTCTTTATAAAATTACGAGGAGCATAAATCAATATTTGGAATGATATCGTAATTTTAAAGGTGTTTTTTATTGCAGCGAAAGAAGTGAAAAAAATGGTGAGAATCGAAATTTTTTTTTCAAACACCTGTCAACACTTAAATTTTTACAAATTTTACTCGCATTGAGGTTTTTATTCTCAGAAAACTTGTTAGTAATACAAAAATAAAACCATTTTGGTTTCAGATAAAAATTGCGACCTCCAGATTTCCTACACAAAATGCGACCGACGAGCTTCGGAAAACAAAAATCCATAACTTCGATATTATTGCCAAAAATGACTTCCAAAATTTTGCAAATATAATTAAAAATATCAATAAAATAATGTCAAAATTATATCAAATTCCGCTCAATTTTTCGCATTCAAAAACATTCTTAAAAAACGCCTCAAAATAAGCTTCCTAAAGTTGTTTCCCCCATTAATTTATTAACGACTTGCTTTATAAGAAAACAGAACTACTTTTTGACGATTTCCATAAAGACTTTCAAAAATCATACTTATATAATGTTATGCTAACGAAATATCGAGATAAGCTCATTTAATCAGCCAGTACTTTTTGCACGAAATATGTGAGCGTACTTACATTTACATTTACATTTACACTTACTTACATTTTTTACTCTTTACAATTTACTAAAATGAAATATTACTTCTTTCTCTTCTATATTACTGTATCAAGTTTACAACTGATGTGAAAACAAAATTCTTCAAATTATTATATTCGGACGAAAAATACTCGTACTAATAAAAAATATAATTGTAATAATTCTAACTTCTCCAGTTGTAATCCTTTTTTTCTGTGTTCTTAGAAAATGTTAGTGGCGCTTATCTCTATATCAATGTATCTGTATAAGCCCTAAGGTAAAGGCGCCACTGTTCCTACTAATTAAACTAGGATGAAACACAAGAACAATATTCATATATTAATGCAGAAAAATTGCAAATTGATAAAAAATGCGGCAATCCAGCGAAGATTAATATCGAGTAATAAATCGTACCATCGAGACTGGTGAATCCCTGCGAACGTGCCTTCTGAATTTCTGATGGCTTTACCGTCATTTTATTAGCCAGGGAACATAATGGTAGACAAATGTCGGTACAACACTCCCAAGTCTGTGATAAATCATAAACTTGCTGGATTTATTTTAAGCTTAATTATATCATGGCCACGTATTGTTAAACCAGCAGATGTAAAACTCAACCGGCCTGGTGTAAGAAATTCGTAATTAATTATCGTAATAAATTTGTGTACTCGAGAAATCTCCCTACGGCGCTCGTTATAAATAATTTGGTTTGACCTGAAGTAGACTTATTTAATCTTCTGGGAGTCCTGTTTTTCTTGATAGCTAAAAAGGACTAGAGTCCATCGTCATGGGTGTTTCAAGCAGGTGTAGTTTTCGTGTGCAACATAATTCCCATTTTTCGTATTGTAATATACTGTATTAGGTGATATGAAATCTGTTATGTCATTCAAATATGTTTCAGGGCCTTCAGATGATTGTGGTATTTTCCATAGTTGCATAATCTATTGGATTTTCAAAAATATAATAAACTACTTCACTTGTAGAGACTCTCTGAACCATATCAACTTACACAGGATCTATATTCTAAATTGATTCCCACAAAATAGCATGTTCTGCATTCACAATTTCACATGTAGTTTGCTCTCACAAGGATTTAAGTTTCAACAATCCAGAAGTAGGACAAACAGGACTTACAATTCTGCAACATTTTGTATAGAGAAATTCTCCAATATACCGCAGATAATTTTCCTATTCAAAAGTTTGTAGAATTTTTTTAAAAAAATTAACTGAACACTGAACAGCATTGAATTTGTTGAATTTTGGAGAAATTTTTTCTCACAAAAATTCGTTCCAATAAGTTTTCCGGTTCATAGCCGTTTTCAAAACGTACAACTTGTGATTTATGGGAAATTTGTTCGATGTTATGTTTTATATAACACAATCAGTTTTATAATTTTACATATTAAATTTTTTTTTAATTGAGCTGTTGTATTTTGAAATACAAACATAATATAAAAAAAACCAACACATTAAGATGGTATTGCAGCAATTTAATTGAATTGTACGTTTTCAATTGTCCTTTAACGTCAAATAACAATGAAAACTTTATAATGCGCAAAGCTATTAAGAGTTTGAACACAAAAACTTTTATTTGTTGCTTTAATGTTTAAACTTGAAATTGTTTCACGAATTGTTATTGTAAAACTTTATTGCAATTTAACGACGCATGCAAAACAAAACCTTTTTATCTTGGATTGTGCCAACAAAAATGCAATCTTGAATTTGATTGTAAATAATTGAACTTGTTGTGGCAAAAAGAAATAGCAACAATTATTAAATAATCAAAATTTTATACTTAATAGTCGAAAGTTAACAGTGAAAAATAACAAAAGTGATTTCAGGAGATTTTCATTGTTCTGGACAGTGGACTAGTATGACCAAAAATTTTATAACCCTTTTCCAGTTGCTCTGCAATTTGTTTTTCTGGATTTTATTCCATGTCACTTTTTAAATAAAACCGTGATTAATTAATTTGTTTCGTTTTTCTTTTTGTTTATATTACTTTATAGATATACAATATATACAACATCATATAAGGTTAAAATTGTAACGAGTCAAAGAGTTAAAAGCAAATTAATGTTCTTTTAAAGTTGGCGAATATTTTTTTTTTAAATGGAAAAAAACGGAAATAGCCGCGGGTGGTTCAACTTGTGTTATACTATATACAGAGGGTTCTGAAAAAAATTTCAAAATGCCTTGAGCGTTTCCCGTTGAAATTTTAAAATCATGCATATTAAACGAAAAAAAAAAAACTCGAAATAATAATAACAGACATATACGCTCATGTATGCCCTTTTGGATTGTGTGCATATAACAAAAAGAACAAAGGACAAAGTGAGATGACCCCGACCAAAAGTCACTGAATGATGGAAAAATTTAAATGGCACCGCTAGCGGCTATCTTGACTTTCAGTGAGTTGTTGTCTTTCTGTTATATATTTTTTCGCAAGAAAGGGAAATTGTCCTTTCAAATCTAACGTAATGGAGGAGTGCACATCTTCCAACGTAAACAAATGCACACGTACACATACGAATACCATTGCAAAACACAATTTTCCTTTTGTTCCTAATCTCGGTTGTTTCTCATCTACAAGATACTGTCATACCTCTTTGATCTTGAGAAGAACTTTTTAATCGCGATTCTAAGTGTAGAGCGCATACTATATAATAGTATAGGTTCGTATATATCTATAAAGCTATTGTTCCTGACGTCGTGTTTATAAGTGACTGAATGGGGTGAGGATGAGAGCTTTTTATGATCTGAAGCTTTACAGTTATCATCTTAGTGAACTATAAACAGCTGTTGATGTTCGTGTAACATCATAGAATTGTGAATGGGGATGCTGACGGTGATGTTGGCGGGGGATGGAAAGTTAGGATAAGCATAGAAAAACTTCTCATGTTCCCTGATTCTCATCAAAATTAAAACTTTTTTCATAAACTTTTCTAGGATGGAGCAGTGAATTCCAGCGGAGCCGGCGGTGGCTCAATAAAAAATTGAAAACTCCACTCAAAAAGTGGGCGCGAGGCAGCGATAGAGATGGGAAGAGCAGAAATATGATATATCCCGCTATATAATAATATATACCTACCTACATTTAGAAGGATGCAAACTTAACTCAGTTTTAAAAAGTCGAAATTTTAACGCGAAAACTTTTTCAATTTGAATTTTTAGTAATTCACATCAAATTTTCGAATTAACAGCTTCAAAATCCTGAAAGTAATTGATTAAATTTTGAATTTCTTTCCACGTAGAGGATTTTAAAGGGTATTTTGGAAAGTGTTTTATCTCTTCTAAATTCATCGGGAAGCGAAGGTTAGAGGATTTATTTTCAAATCGATTTATAAATAGAACAAAAGGAAATTATAAATATCATAAAAAAAAAGAGATAGTTTGATTTACAAAAGAAAACAATTACAAAGAGAAAATCCTAGTCCAGAAATAAAATACCGAAATTAAATGGTTTTTCGTACAGCTGAGCGTCCTGAATTGATTTGTTTTGAATCACATTCAATGATTCAACCCAGGCAAAGAAATCCTTCAATAGCTCAGTGGGTGGATTATAGGATCACAGACTGACCTCACCCAACTTTCAGTGTGGATCTGCCAAACGGAGGTGACCAAACTTTAAACGTTCAATTAGTTTTGCGGAAAATTTGTAGATGAGATGAGATGATACCTATTATATAATGTAGTCATAAAATACAAAATTAAAAAGGGATTTGAATTAAAATACATAAATTGTGTAGGACGATAGAGTTCGGATTTTCTATTGAGATTATAAGCGATTGCGGAATTAGCTGAAATAAGAAAAATATATGTCAAGTCTCTCGGAACGGAGTCAAGTCGTAAAAATTAGGAACGAGCCAGCTATCTAGAGAGTGTAATTCTAAAATTAGTGGAATTTTTACTGTGATTAAACTTAATAAAAATTATATACATAATAAAGTTATAAAAAGTTAATCAGAACTATTACAACATACACTAATTTGTTGTAGGAGAATTGTTCTAACCTAATACAAAAAAAAATTAAAGATTTTAGATTTAACAAAATATACAACATACCTATTTACCGGAAAAAGTTTCAATCAGGATAACAACAGATTGATATATTTTTAAATCCTCAGCATTAGGTACACAATATTGCAAATTGATTCAAAATTAATTTAATGGGATGCAAACACAAAAATAACGAGTACATTTACAAAAGGATTACACAAACTTCCTGCACTTATCTGAAGACACGTTATCATTCGAATCTACTCCTGTTCATTCTCCTTGTCCGGATCCTTCGGGAGGAGTTCATTTCCCAACAAATTTCGAACTTATACAAATTGAAGGAGATGAAGATATGTCACATCCTGAATCGATTCGTGTTGACATTTATAAACTAGAAAAAACAAACGGTGCGGAGGATTTTCTTTTTTTAACTTTTTCTTTTGCCACTAAACTTTAGCTGTGAACACAGTTGCGCGTCACCCACTCACACACCTGCAAAAAAATCTACCGTCAGCCATTGCCGGATGTTTGTCCTTGTTGGAAAAATCATTTCACTTGGCAGATTTTTATCATTTGCTCCATCTGCAAACATTCTTCAAGCAAATTGGAATTTTTTGTCAAATGCTTTTTGGATGCAAGAAAATAAAAAATACGTGTGATGCGGTTACATGGATGCGCGAAGAAGTTTTTATTTCTTTTCTAGCAGGACTCTGTGTCTGAGGTTCGTTTTAGGGTTGATGAGAATTACACTTCCATCATATATAGGTACAATACATATAATATATTTTTTTGCCTATTTTTCTTGAAAATTGTTTTGAAAGCATTACTAAACGCACGAATGCTCCTAAAAGAGGTGTGGGTACTTTCGTGTCCCCAAGGGAAAGAATTTGAAAAATACCATATATAAAAAACGAATTGCGAAAAAGGAAGAAAATCACAAAAGGTCTCAACTGAAGGGCCTACACTTAACATTCAACCCCTTTTGTGTTGACTCGGTTTGGACAATGAATGAAGCCCTTAAATGCTTCCTCTGAATGAAATTTCTGAGAGTCTCTTTCACCCTGAATTGAAGTTGAATTAAGGGTGTAGTCCTGTTGTTACCCAAGCAATGCCTTTGCGGCTGTAATGCACACCACCCCCTGAACTTGTTTATGAAAACATAAGTGTGCCCAGAGTATTCTGACTTGCCACTCTCCGATTTCTAGTTAGTACCAATTACACAGAAGGAGCACCGCCGCTGATGTGCATGTGGGTTATTGTTCTAAGCTGTGTGCAGGTCAGCAAATTCCTTTGTAGGTTTATATATGACGGAAGCACGAAAAAAAAATGAAAATAAATACCAACAAAAAACAAGAGAAGCAGAAGCGAGAACAGGAAGTTGAAAGGTTCATATATATTTTCTGCTGCAACAGGAAGTTTCAATCCTTTACATTTGTTGCTCTTGTACACCTTGCGCCCTGTTACTCTTTTTATTTAATTGCTAGATATAACATTTTTTCCTCTTCGTGTTTTTTTTTTTTTTTTTTTTTGTATTCATGTGGAACCTGGTAAAATGCAATTTAATCAAAGGGCGAACTTGTGTTTGCGTTCAATGTAGAAAATTTTTGCTTTGACACGTTTTCCAGTGAGTTGTGTTTAATTGCAATCTTTAAGGATAATGAAACGTTTTGAAGGTGTACGAGAACACTTGCAAATGCATTGCGTAATCAGTAATACTGTAATACGTTATCCTCGCTTATATATAAGTTAATGCAATGTTTGTTTATGTGTTACTCAATAACACTTCACCCAACTACAAGATCATTAGAAAAACTCTTTACAAAAATTGTTTTAAAAATAAATGCAAAACAAGAGTCTACTTTTTATCAAAATTAAATTTGCATAATATCACCGAAAGACTAGTTTCAAATTTGCTATTCTCAGTGGTTCGTTAGCAAAAGTTTACTCGCGATAAATTCACCAATTTTGAACACGTCTCCGGATAGTTACTCGTTGGCTTGAGATGCAGATTTATCCCTGTACTCTGCAAATTAGAAGTGAATCTGATTTCTTACACACTTTGTGGTTTTTTTTTTATCTTTTTACCTCTCATTTATGGGCTTGGAATTCGCATTCCAAACTAAGTTCATTTTTATTCAATGAATTTTGTACTGAATACTGAATAGAAGAAGATGAAGAAAGTTTGCTGCAACTTTCCCAAAACTTCCACTTGATTTCATGAAAGGAGTGTTTCAGTCTGAAACTTTTAGTACGTGGTCAGATTTGCCTTTTCGAGTTATCCTAAAAAGCGGGAAATTTCGACAAAAAATAAATAAAAGAAGAATGTGAAGTACAGCAACTTTACTTCACTTTAGGGAAGCGGCCGGAACAGGAAGCAGCTTTCTTTCAAATATGTAGGTACCGTCTAGGTTGATCCTGTGAATATATGAGGAGGGTCCTTCGATGTATACATATAGTAAAATGAAGTGAAATAAACGTCGGCTTTTATCCTTATTGAGGGTTAACTGTTTTTTGGAAATGTAAACGAATGTTTTTATTTTTCTTTTAAAATCATTTTATTCATAAAATTAAGTCTTTATTCTGACTGAGCGTTTTGAATTCTTGAAAGGGTCAGTCCATTTCAAGTCATACAAATGATGTTGCTAGACCATTTTATAATCAAAAGATTTTGTTTTTATATTTTCAGATTTGTGAACTTTGTCCCAACAGAGATGCAGCCATCAAAATTTTAATATTTTTTGAAATTTTTAATTTTTGAATCCTTGTTACTTGAAAAGAAACGTACGTTGATATTTTTTTGAATACAGTAGGGAGAGTGGGGCGCATTTATATGATATTGAGATTTTATTTTTTTTTATTTTTAAGAGTAGTGTTTAATCACTGTTTTTAGCACTTTCTGATACATTGAACCTTTATGCACGAGTAAATTATGCGTATTTTTACAAAAAACATATTGTTGTTACTCCAAAAATAATTGTATAAAGAAGTTCAACCTGTATCAACTTACCCCGCAAGTTGATATTAGAAGTGAGCAAGTTGATACTTTTGAAGAGATGATTGATAACTTCACTTTAAAGTAATAAATACACAACACAAAAATCCTGATTGACCTTTTGTTCATTTGAATCTAAACAAGGGCATTGTATTTGTATCAATGCTATAGGCGATAGCTGCCTCCAACAAACTCATTGCGAACCTTTAGACCTTCATATGCCTTTTCGAATGACTGCATTGAATAATTCTCTTAATACAAAAAAAAAAAAATGAATGATATAATTATGTGTGGGTACGTTTATACACTGCATTAACCTGCTTTTAACAAAACGTATCAACTTAACCCCACCGCCCAGATGTTAGTTAAGCTACCATAAACTATTAACCTCTAAAGTAAAATACCTAGGGCTAGATGATCGAAACAATGAGAAGCTACTCATCAAACAACAGCTAACAAAGTGGACTCTTGATGATGGAATTTCAAAATTCTTCCTGTCAGTTTCCTTCACTCAACCACTACACAAAAATTTACTTTCCACACCGAAAATGATAAATGTGGCAGTAGTTCAGCATCAGTGTAAAGAACTATCTGTTGTCTGAGAAATCACATCAAGCATATGGCGCCATACACCGCATTACCTACTTTTCCCGCGTGAGTCTGCGCATGCCCATTGAGCTAGTAATTTCCTTTGTATCAACTTGCCCCTGTCTCAATTTGTCCCACTCTCCCTTACATTGCTTTTTGGGGTAATATGCCTTCAAAAATTGAAAATTTGTCAATTTCGATGTAACACTTTGAGGGAGATTTTACCTAATTTGGATCGAAATTTTATTAAGCATGTACAGCACAAAATATTTAGGACGTTCTTTCCTGAATAAAACGGTTTTTGTTTCATCAACCTAGATTACACCAGTTCTAAGGAATATAAATTAAACCCGAGCGTAAACCCCTACAAACGCGGAAAACAGTATGACGACATATACAAAAATGGCTGCCATTTTTGAACGTGACACAATAAAATTTTTTTTTAATTAATTTAAAACCGCCAAAACATAAAGAAATAGCATCTATGAAAAATTAAATTTTGCTGAGATGATTAAGCAACCAATTAATTTGTTTAAAAGTTGTATAACTCAAATTATACCTAATTAATTATTTTTATTTTCAAATATCAAAGGTATTTCATCCCCGTCTACGTTTTTATACTGGTTGCTAATATTCAAATAAGAATAAGGAAAAAACTAAATTCATCCCTTCTAGGAAACCCTACAACTTTTCTTCCCGGGCCCCTTTAACAAACATTCATGGAAATTGTATTCGTAAAAAAAAATTTCCCGGAATTTTTTATATGCTCAAAGTCGAGTCACGTAAATTCGATGGTTTGTTTATTGTGAAACCTTATCCTCATCATTTTTTCGTGCAAAGTATAATATATTCTGTGGAGTTTGTTAAAATCATATAAAATATTGCAGACGAAGAAGATTTATGACAATTTACAGATAACTTTTGTAAAAGCAATTAGAAAACTGGAGAAAGTGTACAAGAAAATCCTTTCCCTGAGAGGATAAAAGGATTCCTAAATACTCGCAACTATTACAACTAGAAAAGCACTTTATGCGGGTGGCTTAAGCAGAATTACCGGAGCAGACAACAGTAAACTAAAATAAAACAAAAAAAGAACACAAAACATCCATCTACAATTAGTGTACGCAATTGTACTTAAGCAATTCGTTGAGCGAATAATGGAACTCATAACCCAGACGCTTAGGGAAAGTTCAACAGAATCCTTGAGCTTAACTTAGATTACTTCATTCTGTAGAGTCCCTTTACCTTTCGCAATTCATCTCTTTGCATTTGGACAAAGGGAATTATGCATGTAACGTGTGGGAGGTTTTAATCTATCCGGCTCTAATAAATATAGTAAACAAAATTGCCAGTACACAACAATTTTGTTTGGTGATCCTGAAAATTACTTTGGTCCATAAATTTCAATCTGGCATGGATATCTCCTTCAGTTGTCTTCTTGATAATTCCATTGAGAGTCCAAGAACAATTCCTTGTGGCTTTTCGGTAATTTATTAACATCTATTATAGACATCAAACTGTTCTGTGTACATGAAATGAGAAAACATAGTTTTCGTTTTGTGGTAAATCCGATTGGGAACGAACAAAAAGTTTCACAAGAAATAATTGCTTGGGTCAGTTTTATATATGTGCGGTATAGACGAGGGGTGGAAGATTCCTTGTGAATAGGACGGTTAAAGGCAGTTAATTTCGTTGAATGGCCCCTATTAGACGTGTGGGTTTACACGCCTCATTAAGTCACTCGCAGCTCGCAATTATCTGAAACATCTCTGATGGCCCTTTCCTCATCTAATGGGTCAATGTAATGTATATATCAGTTTTTCTCTTTTCCGACATCCTTTTAAGAGTTCGATTAATTTTGGCGCCCAAGAAACATATGACGTTTGTTTTTTGGTTTTTTTTGCCCTAAATTAAATCCTCAAGAATTGTGAATTGCTTCTATTAAAAGGTTTTTTTTTAACCGAATAACAAAGTTTTTAATAACTAGTACGGAAAGTATAACATTGGTTTAGACTAATAATTTATTATACATACTCATAAAATACCCTAGATGTAAACCGGTACAGTTTTAACTTTTAACACAGAAGCAACTTTTGTCAGCAGTTTTCCGATCGTAAAAAAACAATTTGTTCTAAATTATTGAAAAGTCATGTAAGAGAGGAATGTTTTTGGTATCTGAAATATTTCAATATAGTCTAAAATAAAACCTGGTAAAAATTTTGGTGCAAATAATTAATTACCTAATTGTATTTATACCAATATTTAACGAAAGAGAGTTAATATGTAAATATTCAGTAAACAAAGTCAACATTTTTGTATAACAACGATGCAACGTCTTATATGACAACACTAAGAAGGAGTTGCCCTATTTACATCATCTTCGAACTTGACCGTACCATTTTAACGAAGTAAGTATTATTGTCCCAAATTTCATTCCACTAGTTACCAGGCCAAGCGTTCTCGAGTTATCGTCTGGACGGACGAAACACAGACAACAGACAGTCAGACGGACATCCATAAAAGGGTTTTCACTTTCCAATCATGAATATATCATTCTTTTTTCTACGACCACTTATTCTTGGTGTTGCACTTGCAGTTGCAAGCGTTCGCTCAAAACTAATATTCTTACCCTCGTATCCCTAGGGGCTAGTGTAGTTATGGTAACTATTTACTTTTGAATCAAGTATTTCTCAAATTTCTGGTTCAGCCGCCATGAGTTTTCACATTTAGATATGGGATTCAGTGCCCTCAATATGTTTTGTATGTATGTTTTGCACTAATTTTAAAATTAGATTTGAGCAATTCTGGTCGCCATATTGGATCCGCCATGTTGAATTTAATAATTTTCATAATAATATTTTGATTTTAAAAAAAATTTATGCGCCATACTGCATTCGCCATCTTTAATTTACAAATTTAGATGGCAGATTCGAAATTCAGAACTCACTCTGCACCTACTAATGTTTATAACAACTCCTTTAACTTGGAAAATATTGGGATATTGAATTGACTATCTTTAATTTATATATTTTGATAACATTAGAAATTAGAATATCCGATGGATTTATAATATCCGAAAGAAAAAGTAGCCAATATGCTAATTGTAAGTAGGAATACGCATTTCCTATGGACACAAAATGAAAAATGTCGAACCAAGGTTTAGACGTTATTGAGTAGCAAAACAACTAACAAACATTCACATTTATAATATTAGTATGATGATTCCGTCGATTCCCCTTGTGATAATGAGATAAAAATTTGAGAGAATGCATTGTCATCCTAAATGAGTCTACCTGAAAAATTTCAGATCGATTTAATGACGGGGAGTTTGTTAATTAGCTGTTAAAAGATTTGTCCTTAGCAATGGCACAGTGACACAAAAGTTCAATGGCGCAACTTTTTGCGATGGTTATACAGATAAATTAAAAATATGAAAACAATATGAAATGACTAAGTGAGTAGTTTCACAATAAACAAACAGTGTACTTCAACCTATTAGGAAACTATTAATAACAATATCCAAACGACATCGATAAATGAACGCTGCCATCAGTTTTCCCCTCATTCACCGTCAATAAAATTTATATTGGATCTATCAACATTTTAACATTTCAAAATTCTCCGTCAGAGCGATATTAAATTCCTTTCAAGCCAATTTTGAGTGATATAAAACGCTCTTCATGCACGCCTTTGTTTATTTAACCCCGTCGTCGTACCGTTGCTGTATCATATAAAAGTATTTGCCCAGTTGAGATGCCTGAAAGGGTTAAAAACAATTGAACACCTTTTGCTAAAACTTCCGCCGTTCTCTATGTTGACTGTGTACTTTTTCCATTTATGATTTTTTTATTTATATAAAATAAAACAACACTCACCACTTGAATGTGAAAACAATAGATGAAAATGTTGTTAAGAAACAGTGAATAAATGTTAACAAGTTTCTGAAGAAATGAGAAAAATGTATATATTTTTTTTTATGAAAAGAACTGCAGGGGCAGGAATAACAAGGGAAAATGAAAAACAATAATAGTACTTAGCTTTACTTTTTAGGTGTGCAAGACTAAATAGCTGACTTATTTATGTCAAATGGCGTGAACTCAGTGTGATCAGGGGAAGAGAACAAAGGGGATGTGATGCAATTAAGTAGATGTCTTATTGTAATGCAGAAGAAGTTCGCGGTGATGACAATGCAATGTTTCCAGTTCTTTATTATCACGTATCTTAAAAGAAATTAAGTATAATTAAAACAACAATCAGTTAAGGAAAACATTTCCTGGATTTGAATATAATTTTTCGACACGTTTGTTGAAACAAAAAATAAAAAAATGTTGATAGTTGTGGGACTGCCCGACAGACAGAGAATACTTTTAAACAGCACTGACTGTTTGCTTTTTCGCGGATTTAAATTAAATAGCTGAAATCGGAGAGGCATACAGGAAGGTGATTAATATGCTACATATTATATAGATAATATTAATTGAGACATGTGACTTAAACATTTTATTTACCTATTTTTATTTATTTTAAAATGTTTTTAATATTAGTTTTCTTTTAGCATTTCTCACCTATATTGTAATGAAACTTTTCTTCTGAATATAACTGAGAAAGAAAACAATATCACTAAACGTTTTGAAATGGCAGACGCGAGACTTCAGCGCTATCGCAAACCAACCTCACTCTTCCACACAAAGTTATTTAGTCTGGTTAGTGAATGGGTGAAAGAGATTTAAATGTTCTTGACGGCAAACTAAAAATTGTTTCCTATCTGCAATCACACCTCAGTTCCGCCAAAAGAAGTATTCTACTTCAAAACCGAAGTTTCTGTTGAATGCATGCATGAAGCGAAAATCATAAAATGCAATTAGTTGCAAATATTTTCTAGATAAAACACAATTTTGGAAAGTGTTTTAGTAAGTTCAAAAGTTTGCCCATTTATCATATCGACGAAGGAATCTCAACCGAAGCCTGAAACTTTGGACCGCAACTCCGAAGAGTTAATGTCGCTGTCTATTTCAATCTGCACCAAATATCACCCCTTTTACGGAAAATATAAATTTGAATTTTGTACTCCGAACATTATTCTGACATTAATTGATATTTCTAGCAAGAAGTTATTGCATTTTTTTCACACACACCACACCGAGGTCCGATGTGGTGTCGTTGAGCAGGAAGCTTTAGAGTAGAAAGCAAAAATTTCTTGGTAAATTGCTTAAACTGTTCAACATTGCTTGTGTAATAAACAAAGTGGAGTAAACGGGGTTGCAATTACCATTAAAAAAAAAATAAAGGGAAAAATTCTCTTGCAATTTTAATGGTGGTGTCATTAATTTAACATGCTGTTCGCCAAAAGATATTCTTGTTTAAAATACCATAAATGCGGATAAATTTTTTCCAATTACGTTATTGTTGTTGAGATTCTACTGGCAAAAGAGCTCATAAACAAATGGTCGGTTTGCATCCCCAATTGCAACTGTCCCCTCAACAAGAAGAAATTCGAAACGTATGCAAACCCCTTAATGGACACTAATTGTAAGTGACCGAGCAAACAATTGAATTAAATGTATTAACTTCTTCTCCTGAATCCAAGATTTAGTAGCAAAAACTGAGAATCATTTCTACTTGGTAAAAGGAGATACAACTGCCAAGGAAAAGGGTGCAATACTGTTTTAAAAAGCTTTTGGTCTGTCACACGCAAAACATCCTTTTGTTCAGTAAAGGTCAACAGTCTTTTAAAAAAAAAATTAATTTTTTCGAATCGCATGTCGGAGTCTGCAGAAATAATAATTCCAAGATCAAAGGCTCGCCTCTTGTTGCCACCTTCCCACCGAGTCAGAAAAAGTTGCCACCATTATCAGCAACAAGAAATGTAAGAACTGCACGGAAAATCTGTCGGGGGGAGTTTACCACCCAGTTTTTACAAATTTTTTTTTTCTGTATGTCACTAGAAAAGGGAAATTGTTGGAAACCATATGACTGGAGTAACGTATTAATGTACACTGCTTTTTGGTGTCATTTGTGTGTCATGATAGGGATGACTTTCGAATGGGGACAAAATTCAATATGTGAATTTGTGAAGAAAAGTGCATACTACATACAGTATATTGCATCTATGCAACGAGAAAACTCAATATGCGGAACGTTCGCAGTGAAACCTCGTATTTGTTGTGTGCACCTGAATCTGTACAACCATGAGAAAATCCAATTCTTAATCCGGGTGAATTCCATTTATCAAGTTCAATGTGTAGAGGAGAGGAAGATATCATCGTCCGGAGTTTTGTAGATAGATTCCCTGTGGTGAGGAAGAAGGAGTACCTTAGGCAAAATCACTCCGTATGGAGGAGTCATCTATGAATATGAGTGGGGAGACTCGGTAGAATGCTTTTGGCGATGTTTGCTTTTTAATATTTCTGTCAAGTGCTTGGTTCCGTCATGTGTAAATAATGTCCCTCTTGTTGTTATAAACTTGTCTGGTACAAGCATATCCTTCCACCCTTGCTGAATGGTTCAGCATTTTACAAACAGGTCACAATATGCCCTTCTATTAAATTCAAAACGACGCAAACTAGAGAAGCTGTGGCAGAAATGTCAGACTGTTTGCGGCTCGAGAGTCACAAGGATCAAGATGCTTTTTGCCGAGGGTAGTATTTTAATGATGACGCAACCACACATGTGCGAATTATTATTATTATTTTTTTAAATATAGGTATGCATGCATGTATATATTTAATTTAAGATGATATTCGGCGGTGATGACAGCATTTTGTAATGAAAAGTGATGGCCGTTAAATAACACATTGTATTATTCTATTGGCGACAAGAAGACTTTTTTTAATTCAAATATTGTTGTATTTCTAAAAATCAGTTAACAGTTCATTTGATTCACTTAAGATAATACTAAGTTTACACTGTACAATGTACATGTGAAGAGCTTTACGGACACCAGGACATTTTGGATTTTTTTTTTACTGTGAAAGTTTGTAATGTTATTTTTTTCCTAACTGTTCTTTTGGTCTTAACGTTTTTGAAGTGAAATATGGAGTTTGAATTAGTTTGTAAAATAAATAAAATCTAACAACGAATATATTTCTTAGACTACAATTAAAACATTTTACAATTGCTCTGAATTTCCCTATATCTTATATTAATTAAAACAATCTAATTGATGAAATTATGAATTGAAATTAATGAATTGTATTGTAAATAAATTTTAACCAATTATTTTTAATGCATTTTCGTTGAAATTTAAATACATTTTGCGACTGTGAATTATGCAAAGCGAATAATGCCAAAAGAAAATTCATATTTATAGTTAATTACGTATAGGTACTTCATATGAAATACTTCATTTGTCTATGGTAGTATGTACTTAAACTTATCAGAAGTACAATTCGGAAACCATAAGTTCCGTTTTATTTATTTTGTTTAAACAATTTTAATTCTTGTCAAACACTTCCAAAGGAATTTTCGTTTAAAAATCATCGGTATTTATTTCTGTCAACAACACCGAAGTAGAGAAAATACATTAACTAAAGAATTTTCCAGTGTTGTTTAAAGAAAAAAAAAACACCTTCCTCTTCTCTCTCCCCTTCATTATCCTTGTGCTGCTGCTGAACTTGTAATTGCAGAGGAATTTCAGAGTATCTGAAACCTACTTTAAATGCATGGATATCCTTCTCAGCACTTTGGAATATTGTTGTATTGGATTTGTGAAATTGCATTCCAAAGGGTTTGCATTGCTTCTTGATTTGCCGGCTAAATTCCTGGAATTGTTTTGCATCTTAACAATCTGCTGAAAGGACATGCACATGTTTTTCATACTAAATGAGATTGTACTTAACTGAAAATTTAAATCGCAGTCTTGAATCTGTAAAATAACAAAGAAGATTTTGTCAGGAAGATTGAACGAAGTTTATTTATAAATAATAGTAGAACAGAAAAGAAATTCTTCAGAAAAATGTGCGGCACAAAAAGGAGTAGTAACCACGAATTTTGGAACTTGCCTCGACTGAGCGAGCCAAATAAAATATTCAACAAAAATAATACTGTGAAAGTTGACACCAATCGCTTCCCAAAATGTGTTCGAATAATTTATATTCATTAAGGATAATTTTTGCAGTTTTCCATTGTATGATTCTTTCAACTTTATAAAAATGTAAATGTCATAACGTTGGTCTTATCTTATTTTTTTCCTTTTTTTTTTTTTGTATAAACTGCAACTTATTTTGGCTATAGTCCAATTTAATAAGTCGGAAGCAATCTGCTCAACGGAGAAATCTTCCATTTTCCACACTCAAGAAAATGCTCAGCGAAAATGCGAAAAAAAAACACACTTCCACATGGGAATTTCTGGCAAACGAAGAAAAAAATATATAGAAAAAATAGATTTATAGCTTCACTAGCATAAGTCAGCAAGCAACGATAAGCCTTCCACAATATTAGAAGTGACAACCGACATTAAGCCTGAAGGGGTTTTTGCATGTAGCTGGGTTTTTATCATTAAGTGTGACGTGCCTTACATTAAGGAAACGTAAACTTATGCCAAGTAAGTTATACAATAAGTGCACGCGAATATCTAGGACAAAGAGAACTGGGGGTTCACCGCCAAAAGCATATGGAACACTCCAAAGTTTTTGCGAGGAGACATCTTTAATATTAGGAATTAGGTAACAGAATTTTCGAAAATATTTACTGCGGTCATAAAAGTAAACAATACAATTTCACATAAAATATAAAGTCAATTAAAATGAAAATTCGTTTAAAATAAAGATCGTAAATTAAAGTCTCTTATGGCAATAAATTCAGATTTTATTGGTCAAAAATGGTAGCCAGGAGGAAATTTACAAACTGAAATCGATATTGAATGGTGGTGTGCACCGCAGGAGCTCCTCCGTTTTTCCTTCGGGAAATTTTCTATCGTTCTAAAAAGCTTACACATTTCAAAAATGAGAGAAAAAAAAAACGTGAACATGTAACAATATGTGGCAAATAGGATTTATTGTACGTCCATCTCATATCTGTCCATTTCGAAAGTCTTTCGATAATGCTATTTAAATCGAAATAAGTTTTCGAACATAAAAATTGACTTTCGTATTTATTCACCAGAAAAATTTTACTGTTTCTTTTTGATATTTTCATGTTATGCGGGGATTTTATAAGAATTTGTGGTGTTAAATTAGATTTCCAAATGTGACCGCATTTTTATTTTTCCTGTTGTAGAGAAAGGATGACTTTATCGAAAAGATGAAAATATTGAGGTGAAAATATCTCAATCGATTCCCGCTGGAAGGAATACATCTATCCATAATGCATGAGCCATGTGTGACAGTCCCTAACTTGCTTAATAAATGGTAATGCTTTTGGGTATCCTTTCTCAATATGACGATAACTTAAATGTGGGGTCGCCGCCAAAATTTGAATTTCTAATGTGATACTTTTGCCTTAAGAAAAAGGTCCAGTCCCAGAGGGTATTAGGGTTAGTGACGGGTCCTTAAGTTTTGTCTGTCTATCAACTTGTTAAGCTCGTTACGTGAGTTCTTTTCAGGTTCCAGGAATATATGAATATACGTTTTTGGATAGTTTTCCACTTTTGACGAGGAATTTTGGCTTTGTGTTAGTACTCAGTACATTGAGTAGGTACAGTACAGTACAGTACAGTGATTAGGTATTGGTGAATAATGCTGTTGGTAATTAATCAGAAATCAATTCGAAATCGCATTAAAATTAAATCGAATTCTAATCGAAAAATTACAATTAAAATATGTATTCGTAAAAAGCGTAACATGTAACCATACATGAACTTGTGTACTTCAACTTTACAAAAAGATGCATTTGTTGTCGACATTCATAATTCATTATTATTTATTCAGCTGGGCAAGTGTTTCTACAAAATTCGCAACTATAAATTCAAAATTGCATTTCCGCATAAACCCTAAGCCACATAAAGATATAGTTTCGAAATTATGCAATTTCGAAACGACCGTCATCACGAGCACCATAATTGTGAACGTATGTTTATTGTGAGAAGGAAATTGTTACTAGTGCTTTTGTTAGTGGTTGGGAAATTATAATTAACTTCTCAAGTCCACTAAGCTGCTGATCATAATCATTTCTATAATTAATAAATAAGTTGGCGCAACTTGATACTTTCCAGCATATTTATATACAAAGATCTGGCGTCGAAGGAGAGTTCAAATAACTTTAATTAAAATTTTATGTAATAAATATAGTTTCACTACTCTAGTGAAATGTTATATATATTTTTAAGAGCACTCATTGCACACCCTAAAATACAGACAACTGGAAGTCCCTAGAGCAAAATATGATATACAAAAAGTTTTCGAAGCAAGTTGAGAGGGTGGTTTTGTTTCAACGGGCAATTGGAATAAACTATCAACACACATACGCATATGAGTGCACTGTCAAAATTTCACAACTCAGCGATGAAATTTACAAGCCAATTAGAGCGCAATTAGGGATACAGTGTTGTGCTTCATCTCTGAATGATATAACTGTAGCTGACGTTCGTGAATTATTCGGCATTGTTTGAAAACTCCTCTTTGAATTTTGGAATTGCGTTGGCAGAAAGCTTTGACCTGAATTCAGCCGAAAGTGCACGATAGATAGATGAAATATTTTTTATAATTATAGCTAACTAGAAACATATTGCTTTTTTTCTAAATGGAAGCAAAATTGGTCGAAATATAAAAGGGGTTATTGGTATGATGAAGTGATATTGGAATATTTTGGAGTTGCTTACAAATATGGATTTGATTTTCTAAAATCCAAAATATTTACAAAATTGCGAACACGAATCGAAAACAAAAGACTTAAGCACGAAACTCACAAAAAGATATTTTGGCAAACAGACGATGTCCTACGCAACTCAGTAGTCAGTAATTCACCCTTTTCGACCCCAGAAAGGAAAAAGGAATACACATCAATCAGAAAACTGGAAAACAAGACATTTTGCATAACAGCACGAGCACGACCGCCTTCATACAGTTTACCAAAAAAGTTCGGCAGGCACACTTCTTTTATTGGAGTCGCCATGATGAATTCTTGACCATGACCAGAAAAGGGAGAAATCCAATAGAAATATATTGAATGAGAAAAATACCGAATTTCTTGAGGGTCCAATTTCGAAAATTCGAAAAAAAACTTAACATTTTAATATTATTTATAACGCACATTAAAAGTTTCCTGTAATATACAATAGTGCAAAAAATGTGAGTTTAATGTTCTTTAAGGGTTGTGCGAAATGTTACTATTAGCACAAAATATCTTGAGGGTCCACTATAGGCTGTATAGTGTATACCCAGGTATAGTTTTAAAAATTTTCTCCTCATCGCGGTATGTAATCAGATGATACTGAAATTTTGTAGTTTCAAGTATTTCTTATGTTAAGGGTTATGTTAAGGGATATTACCGCACATGATAAGGGCCACACTATTTTTTTTCTAATTTTATGAAACTTTGGTGCGCAAGTGGACAACAAAGCCGGTAAGTATACTTTCAAATATAATAACAATAAAAAGTGAAGTGAAATTCAATAACAAATAGGTAACAATAAGTAAACAAAAGTTAAATTTATTTTCTTTAATTATATTTAGGAATAAAACCTCTATGATGCTGAATTTGTTTAAGTTAATTGTCCACTGTTCTAAACAAAGTAATTAAAAAAGTTTCATTCTTTTTTCATATAGTATAAGTACCGTTGTCTAGTATTTAAATATTTAATTCGCAAAAACTACCGAATATTGAAGATTAATATTTCACCTGAACAGCTTTAAAACCCATCCTTTGGGTATCTACATTTTAAAACTTTGACGGGGGACGGATAAAAATTCCATACTCCAGCCCTTCTCTCACCCACTACAAATTATCATACGGGCGCCCAACCCAACCCTTTCAGACATATATTCAATAATTTTCTCAACGTATAATCATATATCGATAAGAAATACACAAGTCGCGTGGAATTCAGATTGTAATTTATCATACTTTTTATTTTCCTATCATTTCCATTAAATATTGATTTGAAAATTCACTTTCACCTTTCTAAAACTACTTTAAAAAGTTGTAAGAAACTGTGGAGGAAATTGGATTCTGGATCAGGGGGATTAAATAAATGACCCAGAAAATCGCCTTTCAAAACTTTTCCCTCGAACTGAAGCTAGCTGAGGAAACTTTTCCTGTATATGGTCCCACATATTTCCCTTTCAACTTAAGCTTAATTAAACCCAAAATTTTAATTAATTAACTTTGCATAGCTATGACCGATTTGGTCCCCTATCTATTGGTAACGATTCTACCCTCACGAATGTGTACCTGTGGCCAGCATGACAAGGATTCCGGAAGAGGGTGTCGGAGATGCTTGTAACATGATTAAGTTTTAAAGTTTTCACCGAAACCCTTTTTTGGTTACCACAAAATCCATGATCTAATTTTAATTCCAAACGTGCAATAATTTTAAACTAACGAGGGTTGTTCAGTTATTATAGGTACCTAATAAAATAAACAAAATTGAAACTACAGCCAACAACGCGAACGTTTAGTCATCTACTAAATCAGACTAGTTGCAACTAGTTGCAGAATATAAGCGCAAAATAAATTCAGAGAGGAACAGTTCTTTAGCTCCTTAAGTCTCCTTGTCCCATTTTATCTCTCCCCAGATTCTTTCAAGAATTTGTAGAGCGAAGTCTTCGCAACTTTCACAAAGTAATAAAAACTTTGCTTTCACAAGATAGAGAAAGTTCCACGAAATATGTACACCGAGCCGGCTAGAAGACCAGAAGACGTGTTTGCCCTTCGTGGTTTGGAAAAAGATGACCTCAACTGAAATTAATGAACTTTTTCAATATGTGGTTGGAGTGGAAAATCCGAAGTGAATTTTAATTAATAGATTAAATCGGGATGTGAAAGGGTTGAATTTTAAGATTTTTAACAGAATTCAATAGAATTATGTTCGTCTTATTTTTTATTTGTATTATTTTTTCTAGCTCAAAGGAAGAATGTTCAAGTGGGATGAGATGTGAACGCCTCATATTTTATTTATCAGTGAAAATTTATAACGCTTCAGTGGCCTTAATTCGTTCTGAGTATCTGTGCAATATTTTTCTCACTTATTTGAATAAGTTAAGCTCAAGTTATTTCTTCTTTTTGCTACTTGCTTACACCAGCGGGAAGCTGTGAAAGATAACACGCTTGGCTGACTTTAGTTTCACTCTTTATGGGCAAATTAAGCGTGAAAGAAGCTGAGGAATTTTTGCAATATATTTACAAAAAGAAATTTTGTAGTGTGCGTGTTTTCCTTCAGCATCTAAAAGGAGTGGATTCTTATGTTGCAAGTTATTGACAATAACTTATTGTACAGAAATATGAATAAATTCAATCATCAATGACCTGTTTTAAATCATTATTAAGGCCCGCTTTTCGCGCACAATAGACCACTCCTTTGGTCTGCAATGCCTACCGTCAGAGTTGCCTCTCTATAACTAATAATAAAGAAAATTTAAAAAAAAAAATTTTTTTAAGTAAAATTATTTTATATTCATTATTGAATTGCACTTAACGGTATAAAATAACGTTTAGACCATTTTGTACTATGTTGCTACCATAGTTTATATACCTACCATTTTTTATGTCAATTCACTTTAAAGTATTTTCAAATATAATCAACTACTACTATAATTTTCTTCATTTAATACCCATGTCAAAGTGGTTGGTAAAAATTAAATTTTAATCGGCCATTTTGAGGTGTCCATCATACAGTTTTGAGTACACTATAATGTATTGTCATCAGACCCAGATGTGTGTGCAAAATTTCAACTCAGTCGGTTAACGAAAACTAGGCGTAAACGCGGTTACAAAATTTGATTCTTGTGCTTGAAACTATTTAAAATCGCTTAAAAAAGGTCCGCTTTTATAGTGCAGGCTTAAGCTCTATCGAAAACTTTAACTTCGGTTTATCTGCGTTGGGTGATTTTTACAGTGCACGTTTAAGGCTTATGCTTGGCTTAATTAAGCTCATTGGAAGGTTTCTTCGTGTTTATTATGTTTATTCTTTGGATAATGGATACAATCGAAAATTGCATGAATTTTTATTCACACATGAGTGATACTGTGGGCATAAGACATAAGAAGTATTTTCAACTTATTTTATGAGTTCGAAGAGTTGATTAATTATTTGTGTGCGGGTCAAATTATCGTTCACAATGCACAATTAAGTGAAATCCATTCACAATAAACCCTTATTTCAGGTTTGGCGAAGCCACAATACACAGCATAGCAGTACTTTAAAACACTTCAGGATCAAACCGAGGTTTAAGCCGTAGCTCAGGCTTAAGCTCATTAAGAGACTTAGCTAAACTAAAGTGTAATCTCGCACTAAAATACCGGTCCTAAGAATTCTAAAATTAATTGGGCCTTTTCCAATAAACACGTCCTTTAGTCTCAATTATAGAACAACAATAAGAAATTGGTTTCCTCTACGTGCATTTCCCAACAAAAGAGTTTTGCACGAAATAAAAGTTAAACTTAATTATTGGCGTGATAAAAATTCTCTGAACGATTCAAATATAAAAAGTGTACTCTTACTCCTCTCTGTGCCTCTGTTTAAGCGTTCTAAACTTAGAGGCGTCTTATACACAATTCCAATTCAACCGGTTGCTTGTGGAAACATCAAAAATATATACATACAATATAAATATATTTTTGAAGAAGTCTTGTACCTTCCAATGTCTTCTTTAACTCGCAATAGCAACCGATCTGAAAACAATTTGAAGAAAAGAAAATTTTCTCAATAACTTTTCTTAGAAACAAGTAACAAGACCAACAACAACAACAATAAGACCAGCAACGAGAACACCAAGAATATCAACAACAACAACAATGTATATACGAATTACATGAGTACAAGTTCTACTTATTGTTCGGAGTTCTCCTTGCGTACGGCTTGCTTCATCGTTCGGAGGCTGCTTCCAATGGTTTCCTTGATTGAATCAATTGAGTCTGAAAGTATTGCTGTATTGTCGTTCACTCTACAATGTTCCTGACGGAAATGGGGAAACAGAGAAAAAAAAATACCCAAGAAGAAGAAGAAGAACAAACCTAAAGGATCCAAATCGATTTTCCAAGTCATTACCCTTCAGAACTTGCTTTACATCCGCGCTCAGCCAAAAGGAAAAGGTTCGGTGTGAAGTTTCAGGGTTTTGTGTGTTGAATGGATTCCATGCTACTATATAGATTAGGAGAAAACTGTAGGTACCTCGGCGGTAAGGATAAATGAGCGTACAAATCTCGGAACATTCCAATGGGCTTGATGGTTGTTGAGTCACTTAATAAATTATGTTGTAGTGAGATTGCATTATTTTCCAAACAAACATTTTTCATGACATGAAACAAATTTGATGCGATGTTACGGATATGTGAAGTTAGTGCATTACTCGTAATATGTTTTATAACTTGTTTGATTTGGTTTTCTACGTCAAGCAATTATTTTAAAACACCCACAAAAGTAGGAACATTTTATAGTAATTGTTTTTTATATTCCATAACTATATATGAATGCGAGAAATTATCGTAAACTGTCCTTCAGAAGAGAATTGCCGGAATAACCTATTTAGAATTCTTCTGAAAAAAAATTCAACCTACTAAAACATCTCTAAAAAAAATCGAAATATCTCCCTTGACGGCATCCTCTTTTCTATACTTCCTGAATTTCTCTCAGAATATTTTCATTTCCGGTGCATCAAATAGGAACGTTTCATGATAGAGAGTCAAGTATATAGTTGCGAATATTATGCCTCGCTTCAGCAAACTGTGGTCCTTTGGTGGCTGCATAATAAAGGAAATAGCGTGTCATCTTACTCGTCTGGTATCCTTCCAAAATTGTGTTTCTGATGTAGATGTGATCATAACCATAAAACCGCTTCGCTTTTGAATTGAAAGCAGTAAAGCAGGATGTAGACGGTCAACAACCAGCATGATGCCCCAGAAAATGCTTGAGTTTGCAAGAAAATTTTTCGGTTTTTCGGAAAAAGGGAGACACCATTGCCGCCGTGATTTACGGCTGTGATTTCTTTTATTGTTGTGGTTGAAAGTGTCCAGGAAGTTTAATTAATTGCATGAGATATAAAAGCACAATATCTCGCCGGTATATAGATTTTTTAGGTGTGTCCATATTGGTTCGCTAAATGAAGGCAATCATCACCTTAAAGACAATTTCAAGAAAGGATTCGGTTTTTTGCTTTTCAAATAAAAAATTCTCGATTGCTTGATCCTGCATATTTTACGCGGTGAACATTGTACAAAAAAAACCACATAAATTACGTTGGGAAGCCATAAAGTCAACATGAAGTACACACAGTTTCTCATCCCCATCGCAAGTTGTCTCTTCTCTGCAAACGAAAACCAAGGACTCCCAACAAATAACAAGAAAAATACATTTAAAGCGTAACCAGAAAATTTTCCCCATGTTATCAATTTAAAGTGGCGAAAATTTTTCAAACGAAATTACAAAGTTAAATGAAACCGTGTTTTCCTTCATCACCCGAAATCTCACCTTGTTAAACATTTGTGGAGAGTTTTTATTCCCGGAAAAGATTAAAGCAACTCCTGAGTCCTGGGGATGATGTCAGACGGATGTTTAAATGAAATGTAGGCACAGTCAATATCTCGAACGTGGCGGGAATAAAGACAAACTGAAGAAAATGCTTACAAATTGTTTCTTTATCTTTGGGGCAATAGGAGTTTAATAGACAAGGACCGATTCCATTATGAAGGATTCAGGGTAAAAGGATCTGTCAGCAGATTTGTTTCTTTATGTCTCCCTTCTCTTCTCTACCATAATGTGATGGATTTTTTTTTTCTTTCGTTTGCTGTTTTTTTTTTTACACAAATTTTTTTCTTGGTTTTTTCACAAACAAAATAAAAAAAGAATAAGAAATGAATTTGTTTTTGCTTACTTTGCTTACTTATCACTGTTCACTTTTGGGATTTATAAAATGGAATTTTGAATGAAAGTGAGTTTTCCAGATCTTATCTGTTACCAAGCTTTCTATTTATTTTCAATTCAACAAATTGAATTGTGAAAAAAAGACCATCTTCTTATTTTGTATAATTAAAACTTTGAATTGGTTGCCTAACAAATATTTACAACAAACCACTGCTTTAAAGTATATGAAATGATCATCAATAGTCATTAGAATTTAAAGCAGATATTAAAACTGCCATTGTCACCCTGCCAGAATTCCTTTACGAACTTTCCTCTAGACAATCAACAGTAGCATTTCTAATTTTGCAAATTGAACACTAACATAAACAGTAATAAAGGTAATAACGATATCTGTTCACTGGAAACGTTTGTATTCCCTTGTTGTTTTCAGATGATGATTGTTGGCACAAGTAACCCTTTCCTGGGAAGCCATTATGTGTTCTGTAGTCAAACGAGCGCAGCCTAAAGAGCATTCTCATGTTGTGGTTGAGCCACAAAAGGAAAACGACTCAAACAATCACTTTTGAAGCTTCAAATACATTTAGTATATGAATTTGTTTGCATCAAAGGTGGAGAGATATGGATGGAATATCCCTATAAGCAATTGATTATCAATATGAAAGTGCTATATGTGTTTGATGAAGACACAAACGTAATTGCGAACTGTCGAATGATAATAATTGCAAAGTCCATAGATTACTTCGTGTAGAATGTTTAATGTGATCAGCATTTTGGATCTCATGTTGACTCCTTTCTATAAAACTTTAGATGATGGGAACAACATTTCGAACACAGGTAAAAAACAAAAGCAAAGAAGCACAATAAAAAAATGGGCTTTTCAGTAGGTACATGCATATTGTGCTTGTGCATATGAAGAAGAATCCAATTAATTAATTGTCACAAACAATGGCCAATTTGCAGCAGGCATTCGAGCAAGACTCACTCGATATGTACGAGTATATATAATACATGGTCCGAATACACCATAGTTTTGCTTTTAATTGCACTGAAGCATGTTCGTATCCGCCCAAGTGAGAATGAACATTAAAATTCGGGCGTCCACAGCTGCCCACCGTTTCCCATGCAAAATCGATGCTGACCTACATGCGTACCTCATGGCGATATGAGTTCCCAGGGCTTTGCGAATGAAATGAATCTATCAAATAAATTATTTGACTGCTGAACAGTCTGCCATTTTCACAAGTTCGGCAATAAATTTTCATTTGAACAATTCGAACGTTTTAAAATATTTATTGCGATTCCTATAAAAATATATGTAAATTTATTTTAATAAACAATATTGTACATTGGGAGTGGATTTAGCATTGGAGGAATTAAGCTATAAGACTAATGCTGTGGAATATTTGTTTATATGATGGATTGAAATTCAAAGGACAGCTGGTGTTTGAATATTCAACAAAACTTTGATCACAAAACAGGAGAAAAAACATCGTATTGCATCATATTGCATCATATTGAGCACTGGTGGATTCTTACAATACTCGCAAATCCTTTTTATTCTCACTTTTATTTTCCAAACAAAAAACTTATCGAGAAATGCATTCATTAAATATTTCGAAAAATGTTAGAAGTTAGACGAATCATACTAATATTACAAATGTGAACGTTTGTACAACATATGTTTGTTACTTAATCACCCCTAAACCCTTGATTCAATATTATTCATTTTTTGTCCATAGATAATACATAATCCAACTTAAGAAATAGGCTACTTTTTTGTTTTCAAAATAGCCGATACAAAATGTCAAACTTTTAGGTTTCGTTCGCAAATTTTTGGAAAATTGGGATCGTTCGTAAATTCAAATTGGGAGAAAGTGGCATCAATGTGGTTTTAAGTAATATATTTTATTGAAAATACTTTATTGAAAACGAGTTGGTTTACTTTGTACAGATTTAGTTACTATTGTAATACCTATTTAATTGCATATTATATTGATATTAGTATAACAATGAAAATATAGATATAAAAAAAAAGTAACGAAACGATTGAGCTCAAGATGTCTGATCCAAAAATTTGAGTTAAATGTTTAATTAGTAAGTTAAGTATTACGATACGGCGGGTGAAGCCGGGTAACCAGCTAAAAAGTGTCATGATAATGAAACAATCCCCGTTCATTAATTACAATCATTACCCCGGAATCCGGAAAAAACCAAGTAAACCTGCTAGTAGAATATATTTTATTTGAATTCCTTTTACAGATGATGCAGAAATTCCATCTTTCCCAAGTTATAAAAACAGGGATAACCAGGTTGTGAAGACATCGATGGCCGTAACAACCATGATAAATTTGTGAATGTTTTTGCTCGTTGAAACTAACAAGATCCCAAAACCTTTACGGGCTACCTTCAAGTGGTACCAATGTATTAAAGCACAGTGGAATTGAGATGATTTCAGGATAATGGATCACGTTGCAACAATCCTATGTGTAAAATATAAGTCCAATATAGAATGTGTACAGTTGTTTCTCGTATTGGGATGAAATTATTATACCACAGGCGTATATATTCCTGTCACGGCTTCATGTCGAAACAAATGTGACCATCATAAATTATTATTGCACATGTGGTTTTGTGTGATTCCTCCCACTCCAGTTAAGCTGCCTCCTTTTTAACCAGTAATTGGGCAGAGGATTATATGCTCAACACATTTACAGCACAGCGAAAATTTTGGGAATCTATGAACAATATCTGGGGGTTGAAAGTCTCTTAGTATCGGTGGAAGAAAATGTTGGAACAATTGTGGTGGTCAGTTATGATGGTGGTCAAAGTAATAATTTTATTGATTAATATCTTTATTTGGGTCACTGCATAACCGCGCATATGTTATGGATATTATTGTTCAAAATCGTTCATTTCCTTTGTTTCTCCAGGGGCTCGTTTAATCGTATGGTTGATCCAGAAATTTATATACGATCCTGTTAGATTCTGGCAAAAGGTCCTTAAACACTCATTAGCTTGGAAAATCGTTTGGGGGCGATAGGATTATGGTGAGACTAAATTGCCCATAGGGTTTATTTCAATTTAGATAATGTTATAACAAACAATTGGGAGGTTTTTTGTGCAAATTGGACAATGATTCAACTTAATTAATGACACACCTTGATGAATTCGATTACGACCATATAAGAAAGTGTTCAATTTCGTGGTCGTTTTAAGGACTATTTTCAGAGTCACCTCCAGTTTTGTAATCTTATGAAAACCAAAAAAAAGGTGTGACGCCACCTGACAGGATATTACTGTTCCAATTACGTTCTACAATATGATACAGATGGGTCACACACATCTCCAGAGAATAAGACGTCCATTAAGGATTCGATTAATTAAATGTGCGACACTCTCAGGTTTTTCTCAGCATTATTCTTTCTTCTTAGATGGTGGCCGACACGTCAAGAAGCTTAATCAGATTTTCAAATCAATTTGCCGCACCTTTTCTTCGGAAGCCTTTATCTTCCAAATCGGAAGCTTAACTGAGTCATCACTTTTACCTAACAAAGTGGGGACGATGAAGCACTGGACCAGCTGAGGTAGCTGGGGTGATGGTGTGGTGTGGATGAATCCTTTTTGGAATACTTTCGGTGTTTCAGTTTATATTCAAATTTATGCATGGCGTGTACCCAACCAGGTCAACCTGCTGAAATATGGAGGACTGTCCGGCACTGTCTGTATTGTTCTTGCACTCTCCTCTGACTGCCTTGTTCCTGCTCATCTGGACCACAGTCGTAATGTTTTGTTATTCAGATGAACCGAGTCGTGAATAATTCGTAATCTGGTTTAAAATCCGGTCTACAGTTATATCGATTTTCTTTTGACGTCACAACAATATTTGTGGGGGGGGGGGGATGTGGAGAGGAGACGATCGTTGCAAATGGTGAGAGAATGCGAAACGATTTTCATATATGCGTACATTTGCATCAGATTTCAATTACATTTTAAGTGATGTAAGGTGCAGTGCCATTTAAGTGCACTTTAAAAACTTTACTGTAGAAATGGAAGAACAAAAATAATAATCCATTACGTTCAATATTATTTTGCTTCCTGATTACTAAGGGTAAATGCACACTTCATCTCGCAGCAGTTGTGTACATTTTAAGAGGAATATTGGTCTCAATAGAACTCTTTTTTTTGTTGTTGTTTAGATTAAATGCTTTAAGAAGGTAAGGTTAAGCTTCAGTAACCTACAGAAAATTTACAAAGATGCTTACGCTTACATTCTGCTTTTGCAGACAAGTTTCTGTACAAAACGTCTCAAAAACATAAACTCTTTATCTTTAAATATGCAATGTGATCACTTTTTATCTGACAATTGCAGACGGCAACAGAAGAACATTTCCTTTAAATATTCAAATAACAAATACCGGAAGAAATGCACAAGAAAAACATCCGCATTTTAAGTCTGCAATCACCTCTCACACAAATTCACGCACATTTTTGCAGACTTTCGAAGAAAAAAATAACAACTTAGTGTAAAAGCATTTTACCAGAAAATCTTTTGTCAGCAAAACTTTTCAACTTAACCACATGAAAGGATACCCTGGAGTCATCTTAGCTGTGTTTATCATTAGCAAGGATATGCAGAGTGTGCGACAAGAGGAAAGGAGCATTGTACAGAGAAAAGTCACCTCTGGGCAATAAAACCACAAATTCATATCAAGATCCTTTGTGCACACTCAGATTTTCTGTTGTAGAAATAAGAAACACGCAAGAGGATCTAAAATATGAAAAAACCAAAAAAAAAAAAAAAATAGAATGAATTTAAAAAAAAAAAATTGCAATTCAAAGAAGACGTTTTGTGTAATCTAATGGGAGGACGGTACAAAGTTTGCAGATATCTTGTACCCCAGGGAAGTTTTCTACATTCTGCATCACATTTTGCGTACCCTGAAGTGTCTTTTGAATTCCCAGTTATCCAGAAAATATCCGACATTAGTCTCCTAACAATACGTAATCCAATTCCAATTGCCATATGGTGCATTCAGTTTCAAAAGTTCATGTTTCACACACAAATCCCCGAGGATAGAAAAGTATTTGACTTTCTTACAATTTTTTATTTCCTTTTCCATTGCATTTGGAAGTTGTTAAATTGCATTCAACTTTTCCAAAAGGGATATAGTAACTGGGGGTAATAATGTGAAATTATATTTTCCAGATATTACGAAAAATATTCGCAAGGGTTACATTTTGAAAAATGAAGTTTTTAAATAGTCTCGCGGTGAATTAGAACAAAATTTCCACAACGCTGTTTCGTTCTGATAAATATATTTTTGAAACAAAGAAAATCCTTTTGTAAGCAAACATAAAGGAGGAGAAATGGAAGCCTGGAAGATGACTAAGAACTGTGGGTACTGGGTACTGCATATAGTGAATAACAGAAATTTATAAAGATGATCTATATTTTATGAAAAAAGTAGTAAGTTAGGAATTTTGAGGGTATGTATTTGTATATCTTCAATTGGGTTTCGAGGACATTGAAGGGAGATTTAAAGGTTTTTTCGTCTTTGAACATTTCGTTTTCGATAACGGACCATGAAGTGAAATTTTGTCTATTATTTGTTTGTTGTCCCATCATGTTTAAACGCGTATTTCATGTTCCAACTTTACATATAGGCTATTTTATATTCGCATAAAATATAGGGTTTCAAAATTGCGGACGAGAGATGTCGACCACCAAATTAAAACTTCACCGGATTGCCATTTGTCATGAACATATTTTGTGATCAGGATTTCCGTAGATATTGAGTCCAATTTCGGAATTTTAAAATTCAAAATGGCGACCTAAATTTATCAAAATTAAAAAAAACTTGAGTAAGTTTTAGTACCTACTAAAACGATCTTGAGGACATTGATTTCCAGTCTATGGCCTATCAAACTATTCAAAATTTGTAAATTCAAGCTGGCAGATTCAATATGGCCACCGAAATTTTACTAAATTCAACGAATTTGGGGGAAATTTAGACCTAAGGATATTTTGAAGTCACTGATTTTGAATCTACTGTTCAAATTAGAAAATTCAAAATCGCTCTCAATTGATGTAGAATAAATAATGTAAATTAATGTATAATAAATCTAGTACTAATATCAAATTTTCTCTAAAGATTTGTTCATTCAAAATGGTGGGCGGATCTAATATGGCGACTATTTTACTAATTCGACAAATGTAAGTCAAATTAAGTATTAAATGCTATTTTGAGACAACTGATTAGTACTTTAGTAGTCATATTGATACTCGCCGAGGATGACATATTTTTGTCGAAATGCATCTGAGTAGTAAGACAGCTACCTCTCGTATAAAGTGCACGTTGAGGCGTAGGGACAGGTATAGTGAACTCCCACCGGCGATGTTTTGTGTAGACTGGTACCCACCTGGGGTAAGCTTTGTGTGTGGCGGGAACAGGAAAGAGACGTCCTTGGTCTATGGCGGTCTATGGCGGTAAGGACGCTGGACGAGTCCAAAGGTGGATTCCTGGCGGTGGGAGTCCATGCTATTCCTGTCTCTACGCCTCAACGTGCACTTTATACGAGAGTTGGCTGTCTTACTACTCATCCGAGTTTATTTTGTTTCAATTTGTTTGATTTAATGTGAAAATTTTGTTGGATAAATTGAAATAAAGATTTTTGCAACTGAGTTAAGGTGGAAATTAAATGGTTTTTTGTTTTATTTGAGGGACTTTGCGGAGAAGTGAATTTTTTATCGTTTTTTACGGCTACTTTGGGTACTTTTCTCAAATGATTAGTGATTTAAAATCTACTTTTAAACTTTGTAAAGTTAAAATGGAAGAATTCAAGGAATTTTACTCAAATCAGCGTAAAGGAAATTCGATGACTAATTTCGAGTTTAATATTATAATTATTAAATTCAAGCGGATCTATTATGGTGTCAAATATTAATTACCACTATTCAAGGAATCTTTGTGAAAATATAGACGCACACTAATGTTTTAATGGTGACCATTTGTAACAAACAATAGTGCTATACATAAATAAAGTGTTTGTGGGGCAGAGGTCCGCAGGTTTTCGGCCAATTAGCACTGGTGTCCCTCAGGGTTCTATTCTTGGAACCCTGCTGTTTTCTCTCTTTATCAATGACCTTCCATCTGCTTTGCATGAGTGTTCATTTCATCTATACGCTGACGATGTTCAGCTTTATTTTTCCTGCCCACTTGGGCTTGTTGAGGATGCTGTATCAAGAACCAACGACGACCTTACTAAAGTACATTGCTGGGCTGAGGCAAATCAGCTGATTCTGAATGTGTCGAAATCGGATGCTATTTGTATTTACAGAAATAATTTGGACACTTCTTGTTTCCCACCAGTTTTGTTAAATCGTTTCCCTATTATTTACAGCAATTCCGTAAGGAATTTAGGTGTCATTTTTAACAAAACCCTTACTTGGAGTGAGTGAGTGACCATATAGACAGTAAATACGCGTGTTATGTTGGTAAGATCGCTTATTTTGCCCTTAATATTATACGGCTGTGAGATTTTCTGTAGGCCTGAGTCTACTTCCATGCGCAAGCTCAGTGTTGCTTTTAACTCTGCAGTGCGATATGCGTTTGATCTTAGGCGCTTTGATCATGTTTCTGCGAACTTGAATTTGATTTTGGGTTGTCGGCTTAAATCCTTCATAAATTTTTGTGCAGTACTGCTACTACGTAATTTGATAATAACTAAAGAACCTCGTTATCTTTCTTTTATCTTTTTCTGGAACAGCCTACCAATTGTTTTGCGCAGGAATTGCAGCGGTCGTGATTTTGCAGGTAAATTGTTCGATGTTTTTAGGATTTCTTAAACGCTTATGAATTTTGTAAATTTTCATTAGTTTAAGTGATTTAATTTTAGCTTCTTATTGTTCTTACTTTTTCTTAAAAATTCCTACACTTATTAAAAGACTTGTATCTTACTTGTGTAGCGTTCTTGTTTCTTGAACAAATAAATAAATAAATAGTGACACAATTTTGAAAATCTGTTCAGTGTTTCCCGAAAAAAATTGCGGTTTCAATGCTTTCTTTAATCAATACATGGATCTTATCGATATAGATACCTACATCTAGTCAAGTCTTAATTAAATAAATTCAAAACGTTATAACTTTTTATTTCTTATATAATAAATCTGATGTCACAACAACGAGAAAAAGTTGAAATATTGTGAAAAAGCAATCAGAGGATGAGTGTGAATTTTCCTTCGGGGCAATAAAATGCGAAATGTGTTGTGAAATTGATTTCCCTTCAACGTCATAATAAGAATCCGAAAATTTGTTGATTCTTGTAATTTGAAGAGCTTCAAATCATGTCACATTCAGTTAACGCGGAAATTCATTCGAGTATTACCAGGAATCGCAGGGAAGCCTGACAGACTGTTGTAATTTCCTGGTAGAACGAGATTCTGTATCCTGTTTCGAAAAACATCCTCCATTCCTTACTCGTCGCCCCCACACCACTTGTTACCTCTGTTCCAGGATCATCATCTTCCATTCCTAGGCGAACGCTAACCTTTGTTCGTGGCGGGCAAGTTATCATTACGATATTTCCCTCGGGGGTAAAAATCTCATATTTGTGTTTCACTTTCAGGTCCTTTTGTTGTCTTTAACGCTTCTTTCCATCAAATTTTCGCGTTAAATGTACACCACTTGAGCTGATAGTGATGATATGTATAATGAAAGGGGATCTTATATGCTGAACGGAAAGTAATTTACGATTATAATCAACCAGAGGAAGAATGAGTTTTATGTATTGAGAAGAAGAATTTCTGGATGAGTTTTGCAGCATAATTTCATACATTCAAAGTGTGCGGTTGAGATTCCCTTTTGAAAAGTGCACTTTCAATTAATGGTAAAAGCATTTTGGATTGAATTGTGAAATTTTACATTATGTAGGATATTTTTAATCGATATTTCGTTTAATTAAACAGTGGAAAATTATTGCATATTGAAGATTTTAGATTTTAAGAGAATTCAACAATTAAATAGAAGATTAATGAAACTTGATGTGCCAAAGGAAAGAAAAGAAGAAAAAGGTTTTAAAGGAAACCAACGGCACAAATAGATTTGATTCTGTGCTTTGGAAATCGCCATTTTCAAGGTCACATGCTACATTCATTTGGCATCCTCCTTTCTGCATTGCCCAAAGACGAATGACGACACCACGAAGAACTCGCTTTTTTCTATAGACTTGAAAAGTTCAGATGAAATCTCTTTGCTGAATTTTATTAACACCACATTTGACACGATTTATGTAATAGAAGAATAACAACTTTATGTACCAACAAAAAATTACAAAGCTAACTTTCTAAGAGTCCATAAAACCTTACAAAGAAAGTTAAATGGGTTCGTATACCATGAAAAACTCCACAACATGAGCAAACGTTAATTAAATAAGAAAATTTGATTAACCACATTCAAGAGACGTTTAAAGTAATTTTATGAAAATGTAGATTGAATTATTAATAAACATTTTCTGCCTTTCCATGTTCGAAGTTTGACTTCATGAAGAAGAAGAATGGTACACTTTGGATGAAGGAAAAGAACTTCGCACTCCCTAAGTCCCTTTTCTATCTCTCTCTTAACCATAACATCACACCAAAGGATGCCATCCTTTTTGGGAAGGTGCAAAACATTTTAGAAAGTTTTCCGATTTACCTTCAACTTTTCCAGAGACAGTTTATGCCAAGTAATCCGTTTAATTTGATTTCATTTCCTGATGCCCGAACTAAGGTAAACTTTCTTCAGTTAAGCACAGTCGTAAAGTTCAGTTGGTGTTGTAGTCTTATTTGTTTTCTTCCTGTTTAACCCAGAACCACATCTTGAAAGGCTCTTGGAGGTTTTTCGAAATGATAATCGGTTACTTCTTCGAACTTGTACACAGTACATGAGAAAACACTCACATTATTATTTAAGTTATTGCAGAGACAAATTGATTAGGGTCTTGTAAATAAGTTTAAGTTTTGATCAAGATGAATTTATTGCAAGAAAACTATCTAACTCAAATGGACATTAGACAATTAGACCCAAGTTAAAAAGGAGACGTGCAAATTCTGCATGAACGCAATAAAACAGATATGAAATATAAAAATTCCTGGATAAGGGTCATCCCATGTCAAATCAACCAAAGCAACGTGATTTCGTATTGACCCTAGCTCCGATTTCCATTATTTTTTTTTACTAACAGTTTAATTGCTCCACCATTTCTTAATGTAGCTACTTCAGCAATTTCATTGTCATTATTGGAACAATAATACGGTCATTTCGTATGAGTTGTTTTTCTAATCTTGTTCTTACACTGTCTAATTTCTTTTTACCATAACTTTCAACACAGCAACTTTCTTCTTCTCTATAGGCGACTCACCAATTAATTAACGCTATTTATTCAAGTAATCAACTGCTGTTTCTGGATCAGTAAATTCTATTTAATTTTATGAGCTTGTATAGGGTGTCCCAATAAGAGCGCCCACTTTGAAATATGAAAACAAAAAAACTTCTGATCTTTTTATTTTATTATAGAGTGTAGACATGGAGATTATGTATGGAAAACAATATTCGATAAATGGTGGCCTTGTGACTACTTGTTGGTCCTTTTGACGAAACTTTCGCTGACATTTTGCTTTCTCAAAAAGAATACCTACTTATTTTGGCGATTTTTGAAAATCACTAAACATACCTCATATTATCATGTTTTATATCAAAATAAAGGTGCTTAAGAATTGAAGAAAACGATACCAATTTTTCCTTTCTAGGTCAAATAGTTTTTCAGATAAAACTTTTTGAAAATCGCAGGTCGAGGTAAAATTTTTGATTTTTTGCGTTTTTGATTATATCAATATCTCAAAAACTAAAATTCCAAAAAATCTGAAATTACATAGGTATTTTAAATATCTTTGCAAGGCATTATTAGTAAAAAAAAATTATTGAAATCGAAGAGGTGATGGCCCAGACCCTTGGTTGAATTGACATGGATTGACCTACCTACCTACCTATAAGTATAAAAAGTGATGTGGGTAAAAAATCTAATCCTGTTTATCAAACCGCACATCCTGCTACCGATCGGGAATACTTCATTCAACTCACACAACTCCCCGTCATTCAATCAATAAGTCAAATCCTTTACTCTTTAGGATCTATTTCATTTACTTAAAAGGCAGGAAAAATCCAACACATTCCGCAGGCACATTATTTCGCCACACAAACCTTCAATGGGTCAACTCTTTTCATTTCCCATTTCAAAAACAAGAGAGAGAGAAAAACTTTCCACCTAGTTGTTAATCAATCAACTCACAATAAACTTCCTGATTCTGATTGAATGCATCTTCGACTACATTTTAGAAAGTTATCCTGTGGTATAAAATGTGGAAATCAGAAAAAGGGTTAGTGAGTACATAAAACCACAAAGCTAAGCATAAACCATATCCATACGGCGTACAACCAATCCTTCCATTTCTATTTCATCTCATCCTTTGCACATAAAAAACAAAAGGACGTAGTGCACAAAGTATTTTTGTTCCAGGACACGTCGAGAATTTCAAATTTCATTGGCATTCAGCTCGCTAAGACATTTGCAGCACTTTGATTTCCTGAGAGTTTATTTAAGCTGACACTCGGGAATTTCATGACTGTCGTTTACAAATCTGGGAGCCATTAAACGGCGCACTTAAAACACTCCAAAGGGAACTCTACACTATATTGCATTCTCGGCGATTCGATTCAGAAACGTTATCGAAAACAAAAGGATAGTTTAGAGTTTACTGCAAACAATTGAAATTCATGAATTTAATTTCGTATTTATATATTCACGGGAATTTGTTTCTGTAGAAAAAAGAAATCAAAATAAATAAGGAAGAAGATACAAAGGATGCTGGCAAAAAACTGCAGCCTTGACCACACCCATTTAAACCGACAGTAAGTCATTAAAAATTTCCTTCCCAGACGTTAATTGAAACAGAAAATGATTACAGCGATATCGATCCGGAGAATTTTCCAGGCAGAGTCAGCCATCAACACAAACAGGAGAGCTGTGTACAGTCGGTTTTTTATTTTTATTTTTCCATCCTGTGGAATACGGCAGTGCAATAACCATCCGCACCGCTATGGGATGTCAGAGTTTTTCCCCGGATTTAAATACTATCAAATGCAGCGGCTGACGAGTAGGCGGAAGGTGGAAAATTTTAATTACCTGCTGATATTGCAGTCAAAGTTTTTCCACTCAGACGAAAAGAGAGTGTCTGACAGGGACTTCGTTTTGTACTTGTATATACTTTAAGATATTATTGTAATAAATACTGGCTTCTATAGTTTTTTTTATATACCTACTAAAAATAAGTCCCTTCTATACAGCACTCCAAAAAATAAAAAAATAAATAATTTGGGAAAAATCCACAGCATAAAAACAAAAAAGCACTGAATCCAAAAAGAAAGTTCGCTCATTAAAAAGTTCCAAATAAAGTTTTGTGGTTTTCTTCTAAAGCTGCCGTGAGTTTTGTTCTGCTGAAATCTGAAATTATTTCACCTCGTTTAGAGCTCGTGATGCACACCTACAAACGAGCACAGGAATTTGCTAACTCCGAAAATCGGCAATTTGTGCCTTTTTTAAAGAGAAAACTTTTCGGGGAACAAAGTTGTGGTTAATACAGAAAACTGAAAAGTATTATTTCAAATATTTCTATAGACATTTTCAATTATTTCGATTCATGAAAATTTTCGCTTAAAATTCTTTTCAGACAATTCTGTCAGGAAGTTCATTTTTAGGCGAAATAAAACTACAACCATTATTGTTTAGTTTATGAAACATAGAAATAAAAAAAATAGGAAGAATTCTAAAATGACTGAACAAAATACAAAATTTCCTGCTGTATGAGCTCACCTCTCGTTGCTCTCATTCAGCACCCAATTTCAAATTTTATCCAATTTCTGTCTAATCATTCCCTTAACCCCACCACCTCGCATCTGTTGACCCTTGACAATTTCGTCAAATTAGAGAAAACTGCCTCATAAGCCCTGAAAAGCTCGTTGCCTCAATTGACAGAATTGGAAAACGACAAACTGAATTGGCAAACAGAGTTTTTGAAACAGGAAGCGGCTTAAACACTTTTATCCCATGGGAACATTCACTGACGGCAGTAAGCAGAAAACTTTAGTTGATCTCCGTAAATACGGAACTTCGCTTATGAAAATGAAAATTGCAAAACGAAATTTTCGTTTTTAATTAAATACATGACGATGGCACCGGGTAGGGGAGGGGGGGGGGGGGGGGGCGAACACTGAACAGGAAGCAATGGCGGAAATTTTCGCAATTAACTTTTGCAATTCTGTGAAACGTTGCGGTTGTTCTTATAGGAACCAAGTCTGCTTGAACCTATTACCGCGTGTCTTAATAACTGCGTTCATTTTTGCTCCTTTTAATGCACTCAAATAGACCCAGCAGGTGGATACCAGATGCAGGAACTGGTACAGGAGAGCTAGTGATGATGCTATATTGAAATGTTTGTGAGATCGTTATACATTAAAGATTAACTTTTCTCGCAATTTACTTAGAACAACTGCGACTCAGCTCGGCACTGAAATTAAAATTAAAGTAACTTCGATTGATATGAATGTAGAATAATTACAAAATATTCATCACTGTAATATATTTTGTAATATCCTTTTTTTTTTATTTTTTGCAATCATGCCCCTTTTCTGGATCAAAAAGTTAATTTTCGTGGTTCAACCGTTTCCCAAGTTTTGGTTGTTCTGACTCTTTTTCGCGATTCATATTCAATTTTTTTTCCTCATTAATTGTGAATTTCGAAATCGCGAACTCTGAGGAAACAAGCAAAAGCCTTGTCATACTCAATGAGTTCCATAGTCTCGGCGAGGAAGATATCAAAATGTAATGGAAATGAACTGGAACAGGAGCTAGGGGGGTCGTGTCATTTGCATTTTCCTCATTTTTTTTGCTACAGCTTCTTCATGCTGTTGTTACGCCGTCTGCCAACCATTTCCATTTGTCTGATTCCTCTTGCGACTTTTAATTACGAGAAGCTGTGCGAGGGGTTGAGGTCGGTGAAGGGACGACTACAATTTTTTTACTGAATAAAAATCACATGTAAAGCCGCATGCCCTTGAATAGTCCTAGAGAATATTTTTCCATTCGAGTTTATTTTTATATAGTAAATTCTTTCTTCATATTTTCTATGTTTTAATTTTAACTTTTTGCACGGTAATAGTTTTTGTCTTAAATGAAAAATATAAGAAATATTTGAAAGCATAAAATATTTGGGTTAATGTACTTTTTGTAATCTTAACTTTTGCAAGATAGAAAAAAATGACTTCCCGGAGCTAAAGTAATGAAACTTTACAAAACCAAGTTCAATGAGTGCCTACGTTTGCAATGCAAATTATTCTGTTAGCATAAAGTTAATTAAAGTTAAAATCTTTATTACTTTTACCTTCGTGTTCCTGCTAAGAAACAAACATTAACCAAATACAGACGTATTAAATGAAATCATTAAACAAACCGCTGAAGTTTATCACATCATCCAAGTTTTAATCGGATCAATTTGTGCCTAATCCTGACAGAAATGTATAAAATGTCCTTAACAAAATAAACAAAAACAATAATCCAGCATTAGAAGATTTATACAAAACATGAAAAAATTTATTATTTCTCTACGACAATAAGGCAAAAAACAACAACATTTATAAATAAAACATGATTTTTCCCAAAGGAAATCCCCTAAAGTCATCCACTTGGGATTGTCACTTGCTTTCGGAACCAAGATAACAAGATTGCTACTTGGCTGCTTCTCCCTTTTGCTGTTTCCAGTGGATAGATAGATATCTTAAATTATTCCCAAGACGATAAAAAAACAATTTGTGAGCATATTCGACTCCTATTAACTTGCAAATCACGTTACCGTTGCCACTGCCATTTTGTGAACTGTCTTGTACCAAAATGCCTTTCGCCGTTTGCACAGAGTTCTTCGTCACGAAACCAAAAGAATAGACTCTTTAAGAATTTTCCTCTTTTTCTATGTGTTCCTTTTTTAAATATGTCTCAAGGATTGTGGGTGGTATGTTGGACTTTCCTGTAAAATTTCTCTTTGAGGATCGCTTTTCTGACTCGAAAGTGCTGAAAATAAGAAGATTCTGCATGGACTAAGAATGAAATGCTTCCACAACTTCACTAACTTCTGCGTGGAAATAGAATAAAAAAAATGTTGAAAAATACAAGAAGTAAATTTTGAACTTGTGTTTCAACAACCATTAGAATGAGGAATTACTCCCATCTGGTTCTTGTGTGCACTCCGCTAGCATTCATTCATCATTTCTGTAATCCATTATAACGGAAAGTTCATCATTCTCAGAACACTTAACTTTTCTGTGCCGAACTTCATATCAAAAGACGAAGCAAAATTTCTTTTTAATTAATTTCCAAGATTCTTTGTTGCCTCAAAAACTTTTCCATCCATAATAAGTGCAGCAACAGCAGTCTGTAGTTGAAGGATTAAATTTCCATTTGTTATGAAAGATTCTCTGTTTTTATTTTATTTTTTTTTATTTTTTTATGTCAGTGATGAATTGTTGATGTATTTAAATGAAGATGGCGTGAACTATTTCCAATCAGGAACTTGCATAATAAACAATCCAACTATCGTGTTTCAAATCAATGTAAAATCCGTTTTGCAACAACATTACAAGAATTCCATTTTTACATTTCACATAAAAGACAAATCTATTCCGACATTTTCTATTCACGTTTACAAAAGCACCTCAGGTCCTCAGCGAACTATTTTTATCTGAGGGCAGGGAATGATAGAATGACGGGAATAACAGCCAGGCTAAGCTTTTCAGAATTTTTTAACTAATTTTTTATTGATCTTGAAACTTCAAATCACAGAATATACACACCAGCCATTTTAGTGAAGCTAAGATTTTTTGGTTATGGTTGAAAAAAGGGAAATTACCAAATAATCAATTTCCAAAAAAGTACCCAAGTGACCATTATATCCTCAAGGGTAGGAGCAAAATGGCCCCATAACTAAAAAGTTGTAAATTAATTAATAAAACCTAATTTTAAATTAAGAAAAAATTTATTTTAAAGAAAAAAAAATAAAACATAATTTTAATCATTTTTAATACAAAAGATATTTTTCAAAAATACTAAATTATTTATTTATTTATTTAGTCTACACCTTCAACAGACAATTCAAACTTATACCTAAAATTAATAATTCAAATTAACAAATTATACCCAATAACCTATACAACTGGTCGACAAGCAACGGTGAACTCCTTTTCAGAATTGAATTTTGTAGCCACTCTGTTAAAATAATTATGTTTCAAAAAATTAACTTTTTATGTAAATTTTTAATAATTACATTAAGTGAGGACATACCTTAGATCAGAAGGTATGAAAAACGTGAAAATTGTAATAACTCGTGATAACGCACTTCTTTCTTCTTCTAGTAACTCAATACAACTAAGAGAATTCTGTGAGTTTCCCGCAAGCTGGCAGCACTGTAGAGCCTTACAAACCCGCTTGGTCATTATACCGGTACTTCCCCTATACTAATAAAGTCCTCAACTTGAATGGAAAGAATTAAGATAATGACAACTACAAATTAAAAATAACAATAAGTGCAATTTAAATATTTAAATAATTAAATCAAACTACTACATTGAAAAGCCAAAATTAGATAAATATATTATAATAAATATAGAACTGAATAGGTAGTTTTCATCTCATTCTAATATCCTTTATGTGCTTCATACGCACAGACAAACTAAGGGAAAATATTTCTCACCCGCAATTGCATGCACAATTACACACAACCCACACCCCACACTCCCATCCCCAAGCAATTGCGGTGATACAACAAGGCATGGTTAAATTTTATCGTTGATCGCATATTTGTTGCTAATAATAGCAACACGGAAAATAAAATACCTAATGTTTTTTAGTTTAATAAATAAAAAACTGTGTTCATGTTAACGTTGTTACTTTCACACATGAATTTTTGGACAAGAATCGATGTAAAATTTTTGAAAAATTATTCAAAAAAAAAGAAATATTTTTGTGTAACAGTTGGAAATCGCCGTGTCCACTGAAAATTACGAATTCAGGTCCCATTGAAGTGCCCAGGAAGCGGCCGATTTACGCATGTAGGTCAGTATTGATTCATATGCCTAGGTCGCGGCAATCAGAAACGGAGATACAGATGTATATCTGTGCAAATTTCATTCCTGCCTTTGACGAAATATGCCCCTATTTTGGTATTTAATGAATATCCTTCTCTTCTGGCCGGTGTTGCTGCACAGTTTCCGCTGGCCATAGCCTCACAGGCACACACACATACACACACAATCAAAGGATATTGTTCAATCAATATCGTCCTTGTTTCGACCATTGCCAGTGACCGATTTATGGTGTGAGTATGTTTGCAAAAACTTGACAATCCCTTACACTGGGGTGGTGTCCCTCTATGGTCTGCAAGAGTTTTGCCGTTCGACATTTCAATTAGCAATTAATGTTCCACGTCATCGTCATGTGCAGTATCCGAATTGTGTGGTGTAGACAAATAACACCCATAACGTCCCTCGTCCTCCACCCTGCAATCAGCATCTAACCATTGGATTTTCTATTCTCATCGAATGCGGTTCAAGTTTATTGTAGAAAATTAAATGGCGCAAATGTTCACACCCATTTCCCATGGCTATTTATCTTCAGTTTGGCAGTGACTTCTTACATTTTTCATTCATCATCCGTCAACACTCAACAGCCCAACACCCACCGCCCGCCACCCACCAGCCTCGGTAACCCGAAGGCACTTCAAAATCCACTTGTTGCCCTTACAATTTTTGCCCTGTGTGTCTTTCTTGTGCCAATTATTATTAGAGCCAACCACCAGTGAATGACGTCGCGAATTAATATTTCAAGGCAATTTCTGAGCCAGCACCAGCAGTGGCATGACAAATCTCCCAACCCATCCTTCTCTGTCCTAAATCCAACTCCATTTTGTCCCAGTTTTCCTTTAAAAGGACTCACTTCGCCTGTCAACACAATAACGATGTAATTTACACTTAAACCAAAAGATTCGCACTGCGGTTTTTAACACACCAAACTGGGGCAAGTGGGTTGGAGATAAAAAATGAACAACTAATTACTAGAATAAGAAACAAACATAAAATGAGTGGGAGGTCCTTTCGTAATGATACACTATTCAAAGCATTGCATCTGATCCGAAATATTCGCCTCTTGACTCAAGAACAGTGGATGTGTGTTGATCAATTTTTCAATACAACACAAACGACGGAATACAAGAAATTGCGTCGAATATTGTTACTTATCCTATTTATACTTTCCAGAAAAGAAAAAAATGTTTATTGGCCATATTTACATACAAACATTCACACAATATCCTCTATCCGTTTTATCTTAAACACACAGTTACTTAATTTTATAATTTTATTTTGTTTTGGGTTAAATGTTGTACTATATATTTTCTTCCTAATCACATCCTTCGTTCTTGTAAATGTATCTATTTTAGCAAAGCTCTGCCTAATCTATCCCCAAAAATAAACCAAGGCGTTTAAATCCCTTAACAAAAAAATAAATCCCTTCCTTCGACCGTTGAAACGGTTTCCTAACAAACCAAAACTACAAAAAAATAATAAAAATAAGTATATAAAAAAATAAATAAACTCGGTTTTCATTTCCATGCAAAGTATTAATTTCAAAATCATAAGCTGGGATAAAATCCTTTTTAAGGGTATGAGATATAAGCTTTCAAATATGAGGGAACCTTCAAATTAGAATTTCAAATTTACTTTAAGCTGTCTGAAATGTTGTTACAAACTAATCTAAAGACTACCCTCCGAAAAATTGGGCATTAACATTTTTATAGGCTTAAAAGGGACAACCGTGAGTATTCAGGTCTTCTTATTATGTATAATGATGATGTTCCGTTACATAAATATATTGTATAAGCAAAAGGAAATTTTCGCATTGAATAATGACGACATTTTTTTTTTCTCGGGTCACATCAAGCATTCATTCTATTATGAAAGAATTTACAAATCACCTTTTGTTGGTAGATATAGTTTGTGCAAAATGTTTTAAAAAATATAGATATTGATTTATGCAGGGTTTAAATTATATGTTGCGGAACAAAAGGATCCCGGTGTTTTCTTAAAATCCAATACTTCTCAATTTTGAAGGAATTTAATTCCCTCACAAGTTACTTTACCTATATCAAAAAATATAAACAATTAACAAAACCAACAAAATCGAATGAATTCAAAATTCAATTAAAATAGAATGCATAAAAAAAAGCAGGATTACAATTTAACAACAAACCGGAAACCGATAAAATATGAAAATAGAAATTTATCCATTCACAAAAAAAAAACAATCCCTTCAACATTTGTCGTTCTTACACAACCGCAAGAATTTATATCAAATTTCACTGGAATTTCTATTTTTCAATTTATTTCAAAGAAAATCTCATTTTTCATTCAATTATCGAATGTCGGAAAATTTCGAAATCCGAAAAAAGAAAATCCCTGAAAGTTGGAGTGAAGTATTACGCTACCGGATTAATTCCACCCCGAGAGATTGCCGCACTTCTAATTTGTTATTTTGATGGGGAATGGATTCAATTTACTTTTGCTCCAAGTGTTAGATAAACATTTACCCTCGTGCCACTAAACGAGATTTCTACGGTTTCCTTGAGAAGTGATTATCTTGGACTTCTTTGGTTTTGCACGCTAACAATTTTTCGGTTGAGTTGATGGGGGCTTTTATTGAAGAAAGAAGAGATGGATACCAACAAACGATCGACAGAAAAATAAAGAAAAACCAAAACAAAATAGAAGACACTTCAGTGATATTATCCGGGAATTGATTTTTGTTTAACAATACTCAATACTCGTATCTCTAGTGTGAAATTGAAAGCGAAAAATTGACACATCTTGTTGTGAGCTTTATTTCCAATTAAAATAAAATGGATGACAAGTTACAAATTTATTTGAAATTTATTGAAATATCCAAAAAAAAACTTGCGAACAGATCTGTTATGGATAAACATATTAAATAATATATAATTATAGAAAATCCGTATAATGGCTGAAATGGACTACGGTGGATGCCATGTTCGAGTGGTCAAAGGTAAGAAGGGTGTTCAGTTTCTTCACATAAGATTTCATGAGCACGCATCTGCACAAATGTGTAATGGTAAATGGCCATTTAGGTACACGCGTCTGTTATTGAAGCGACAAGGATCAACACAAATAACGGAATATTATATGGTTTTATGATGATCGGCACACACAGGACAATTTTGTAAAAGGATTCCTGGGTTTTTTACGATGCTGCAGTAAAATAATCCAAATTTCGTGTCCTGGAAGTTTTTTGTATTTAAAATTCCTTTGAAAATGATGATCTCAAAACCAATAATATTTTTAATACTTGTCAATAACAAAATAACATGTTTACTAAAAAAAAATGGTTCATTTCACCTGGGCTGTTTCTTCACTTGCCTCCTATGTGCGTTGTCCCAAAAATTTGAGATAAACATGAAAAGTAAAGGATCCATAACTCTTGAGTGGACAAAGTGAAATGGATGACACAAAAAGCAGTAGAAAGAAGACAAAATTGGGCTCTATTTAAGGTAATAAAAAAGGAAAAAAATAGGGGAATTTTTCGATATATTCGACTTAAACCACGAGAAATGTAAAATGTCGAGCAAAAAATCCAGTTTGAAATTTTCATATCTCGAGAACTACTTCATGTAAAGTCTTCAAAACTACCCCAAATTCAAGAATGCTTTCTCTGCTTTAAAATGCGTGTTACATCTTTATCATGCGCTGCTTAGTTTTGAAGATGTAAGCAAAATTGTAAAACCCTGCGAAGAAATGTCCTTTTAAGTCGAATACCTCAAACACCGATAAAGGCGAATTGAAATTTACCCATGCAATTTTTTTCATTTCACGAGCCCCTCTATCACCTCCGTCAATATTGACATCCTTAACTGAAACACCCTGTATAATATATAGGTAGCATTTTACAAGAGTTTCTCAAAAAAAATTTGTGGATTTTGGGAAATCACAAAATATACCTACTAAAATTGAACGAAATTTCGGGGAATGACCCAATTGCATTGAAAGTGTTCCAAAGAAATTGAAATCTCAAATCAAATTTCGTCATTATTGCATTTATTAAGTATCTTTGGATTATATTATCAGTGAAACTTTTTAAATTTTTCCACAAATTTTTGCACATATCAATGAAACATAATGAGTACTTACTGTTAATTATATTAAATATTCAATTATTGAAAAGATAAATAAGGTAGGTATATACTCAAAGATTTTTCTTTGAAATTTTTTCTGTCTATGTGGTTAACTATGGCGTCCCATTATTAATTTTATGTTTTTTTTATGACCATTCCTTTAAGGAATTACGAATGCTCGCTCAAACTTAATAACCTTTGCATCCACGGTATAAAAATAGTGCGAACATGGAAAGCCAATCTTTGTTTATATAAAATCCTGAGGAAATCTCCAGGTACCTCCCCCATGAAAAAATTCCTGCGGACGACTATGTTTATATCAACTACAACTAAAATTTATTTGCTACAAAAGTTTCAGGCACATAAAGTATTATGCCATCTTTACTGTTCCAATTTCAGATGAGATAGCAACCTATTTTAGAAGGACTAATTTTTTCGGGAGCACTTAACTAATACAGCACGAAATTTGTATGTGCGCAATATGAAAATATCTGCAAATAAAACCAAAAAGAAACTTGTGAAAGTTGTGATTCAGTTGCTTCTTTCTTAACTCAATGCAAAGAACACTTTTGTCCCGGGGGATTCGTCCCATTGTGAGAAAATTGCGTTCGCTGATAAATTTTCTTAGCGTTTTCATCTGGAGGCCTCAAGTACTCTCAATCCCCACCCCCTGCGGTGTTTGTACATTCACCCACGTTTCAAGTTTCGTACATATGTCTATGCAAAGGAAAGTTCTAAACTCCTTTCCACCTTTTTGATATGATGAAAATATGGTTGTAGTAAAAAAAATAACAACAAAATAGTACAAGAAATATTATTTCATCCCCGGCATCTTTGTATAACAGCGTGAAAAAATGGGTATTTTGAAAATGAATCTCCACAGCTGCAACGGCAAAAAGGAGTAAAGGACTCATGTTAGGTTGTGCTGGGATTCACATAAGTAATGGCGGCATTTGCGGGACTCCATCACTTTCCGTTGGAAGTCTTCTGTAAGACATGTGCTCCACTCTCGGCAATATCCTTTTTCGTATACATTTTACAGCGTTTTTCTTGTTTGTTTTTTTTTTGTTTATTTAAGCAAAACTTCTGTTGTAAACAGATCCACGGCCATTTGTAAATTGCTTTTTATTTTAGCGCATAATTTAAAACTTTTGATTTAAATATCAAGACTAAGACAGCAAATAGCAAATCAAACAAGACTCGTCTCGAGAAGTATACAAAAACGATTAAAAAACGAAATGGTTTGTCTTTACACTTTGAGACGCAAAACCAAAGTATTATAATTTATGCAAGTTGGAAAGTAAACAACAATGTGTTGAAATTTAATGAGAATTATGGTACTATTTGAATATTCATGAAGCTTACATAGTTAAGAGCATTACTTTGAATAATAAGAGAGTTCGAGAGATTCATCCCGCCCCCTTGGCACCTACGGAAATCGTTTTCATGGTGAATAGGGTGCCAAAAGCTACCCTCTACGAGCATCGTTGTGAACCCATAATTCATGCTTTTTTCAACTTCCTTCTTGAGTAGTGTCACTTAAAACAAAATTTATTTGACAAGTCCTTATGCTCATTTTTTATCATGTCAATGGATTACTTTTGATATAAAAGTGAGCTTTTTGTAGCAACTACTAATATAATATCGCTGGAAACAATATTTGTAGCTTTGAAAGAGTCAGCAAAAAAATTTTATTAAACCTTTGTAGTCGAAGTACCTACTCCTGCCAGACGCACTGGTTATCGAAATACTAGCTAGCACGTTAGCCCGATTTCACCCGGTCTAATATGATTGTCTTGTCAATAATGAACTTTTTGATTCATCATCATGATACACACTTTAGCTGGGTGCCCGATTTCACCCGTCGCGGTGCAATAAATATCATGGTTATGTCATTCTGATGTACATGGTTGATGCCTTGATTAAAAAACATCGATATATTACTAATATCGATATCGATAATGGTTTTTTTATGTATCAATCGATTTGTTGAAACAAAAACAACAATGCATGTAGGTATGTCTATTGTCTATATGAAACAGATTTTGAAAATGAATTTGATTTTAGAAAATTACCGATGGAAATACATGAATATCAAGTGATTCTTTACTGCATTGGCTTAATCGATTCAATCCCTAACACTTCGTAATTTCCTAGAAATAATAACTGTTGGTCCTCGGATATTCTATTTTGTACTTTTTATATGTTGTTAAATAAAAGATTTATGATATGTGGTAATATCAACATTTTGGTATTTTTATTTGAATTTATAGTTTTAAAACCTTGCGACTTTAACATTTTTTAGTATAATTTATTTAGTAACTTCAAAATGGTGACAATTAAAATTAACTTTAAAAAATCAAAGATAATATGACTTTATGATAATTGCTTTTGTATATAGTGCAGAATAATGTAATTTTTACTCCTACAGAAACAATTATGGCTATGCTATCCTGTAGGAACCATTCATTTCTCCGGGATAAAAAATAACCTATAGCTTCTTCCGCCTCTTTAACTATATCCATGCAAAAAGTCACATCCATCCGTCGCTCCGTTGCTGCAGGAAAGAAGGACAAACCAACAAACAAACACAACTTCACATTTATAATATTAGTAATGATTGAATCCACCAACTTTCATTTAAAAATTTTGCTAACATTCGAAATGCGATTGGCCTCAAAACAACCATTGTACCAAAATCCGTTGAAATTGAGATCGTAATTTTGAATCCGCAATTTTAGTGTCTAAATTTGGATAGCAGATTTGAAGTCAGCATACCAATTTTCATTGAAATCCCTTCAAATTTTAAATTTTCGAGCATTTTCATTCCGTCATTTTGAAACCAAAGAAAAGTAGTCTAGATGTCTTAAGTTGGAATATGAATTTCCTTTGGACAAAAAATTAAAAATATCGGCTTCGCTACGCCGACTAACATAATATGTACATCCAAACATACATCCAAAATTTCACATTTATACAATCTATAAGTACTAATATAATATTTGTGAAGAGTTTGTTTGTTTGTTTATGTTTGAACGGACTAATCTCTGAAACCACCAGCCGAATTTCAAAAATTCGTTTTGCATTTGTTAGGTCTATTCTTGAGGAAGGTTATAGGCTAGTTAACACCACGCTACGACCCTTATAGGAGCCGAGCAAAAAGAAAAATCTGTTTATACTTATAAAACAGTAAAACACTGACTGACAAACAACGCACAGGCCAAACCGCTGGACCTAGAAAGCTGGAATTTCGCAGAGGTTTTCTTTATAATGTAGACAACCACTAAGGTTAGTTTTTTTTGAAATTTCACCCCTTAGGGACTGAAACAGGGGATGAAAGTTTCTATGGAAATTTGCCATTCTTACTGTAAAAAAATTTATAAAAATTGCAATTTGACCTTTTGGGTAGAAAATAAATTTGAATAAGAATTACCAACGTCTATCCTAATACCCAACAAAACCACCCTTGACTGAAAAAAACTAACCAACTATTATTGTAACCGGACCTATGGAAAACGGTTCCATGTAATATACCTCGCGTTTGGGGGTAGTTGTAATTATTCAAAATTCACAAATTAATTACAAGAAATCCTTAAATTATAAAGATGTCTGATTTTTCAAAAGTACGTATTATTATATGAAAATAGATAAATACAAACTATGCGAATATTATAAGACTATTGATAGGTATAGTTGTAATTTAATTTAAAAACATATCGGTATGTACTATGTAGGTACAATATTCTAGAAATCGCGAAGAATCCAACTGAACATCTAAATTCATACTCATTCATAAAATTGCGCTTAATTAATCGTTTTCGTAATTATTATGCCCAGCTAATTAATTAGTACCATTAAGGAAACCTTAAAAAGATTCAATCAACTAAAATTACCGAAAATTATCAATTCAAAAAAATTATACAGTAATAAACGAGTAAATACAATGAAACGTATCCTTCCATATCACGTTTATTCACGAACTCTAAAATATCGCTTTGCTTTTCAAATACAAAGAATATCTTAAAAACCATAAAAATATCTATAAACGACGGAAATGATATATTGATAACAGACCATCCTGATCCGCCCCCTTTTTCGCACCCAAAACCAATTGCGGTTGAGAGAAAAGGAAAAATCTGTTAAGTCACAGTGGCGCGTGGATACCGACTCGAAAACGAACTCAAATTGAGGATTTTATTATACGTGGGGTGGGAGTGTGCTGCTTAGGGAAACGGATTGCGGGTGGCATCAAGTGCGGGGCTTAACCTAAAAAAAGCGAATCTCCGTTTATTTATATTTTTTTTTGATTATTTGCATAAAATGTTAAGCGCTGCCTATTGGAGCAGAAGATTATGATGGAGTTTGAATTCAATTTATTTGACGTTTTATGGATTGTTAATCAGAGTAAGTTCTCCAGCGGCAGCGATAACGCCACGTTTGCATTATATCAAAAGCGTGCAAGGATATGTTAAGGATTCGTGCTCTCAAGGGACTAAAGCATTTTGTAGTGAATGTCGTGTAATGTTTTGCCGGGAAGGGAACGGATTTTGCACCTTTATAAATTATTCATTTTGTTAACGCGCCTTGATGCTTATTCCTGTGAACGTATGCTTCAGAAATTTTAACGGAAATTTTTGCATTCACTGAGGAATTAAGTTTTAAGATAATTTAAAAAGTAATTCAATAGAAAATTGGAATTAATTCAGAATCACTTTAGTAGTATATCTAAATTCAAGTAATCCTGTGACCTGTCGTAAACTGAAAAGATTACTAGAATCCTGTGATGTTTCTTCAAGGCTCGTTTGGAAGCAACTCTTTTCAACCAGAGAACAATAATATGAATTTTGAAATGTCTCTATTCAGGAGGGGATTTCCCACTGCGCATACTCACCTCGGAATTTTGGCAATAGTTGGGGAGTCAACTTCCTTCTCATGGCATCAAAAGGAGAGGAGTCCTAGAAAATATCCTTGCACAAATATTTGGGATAAGGCTCTTCCATCCAGAGAAAACTCCTACTTACGAAAAACAATCTACAGGAGGATGAGCGAAAATGCACACGACCGACGACGTGTTAAATTATTCCAAATTGCACAACACCGCAGCGAATAAGCAATTGGTGAAAAAGTTTACAAATATACCATGGGTTTCTTAAAAAACATTCATTGCTCAATCCTTTCATAATTGATTACATATTTATATAAGAATTTGAACACTTTATTTGTCATGCAATAACACCGAGAAAAGGACACTGACTATTGTTCAATGAAATTCAAATGGGGGGATTTTATTGTTTAAAGTTCTCCGGAATTGTGGCCGAAGCCCGAAGTCATGCGGAATGTGAGAAAGTTTGACAGTTGATTAGAATTTACCGCTGCGGAAATTGATCAAACCGAATGAGCTTGGATGATTGGTGCTGACTGCTTGGGAGCTGTTTGATTTGTTGCCACATGTGTTACTGACGCGTGAAATAAATAACTGTGCATTATTAAGGGATGATTGCTTTTCTAGTTTCAATATCGGGGCGCTTAAAAAACAATCTGAAAATTAATTAAATCTTACGTGATGTGTATTTTATGTAATTAAAATTGTCATTAATTATTTATTTTATTTAAGCTCGTTAATTTCTGTGTAACACTCCAACCATGGAAAAGCATCCATTTTGAAATTGGATATAGCAAAATTAAAGTATTACAATTCGCTATATTTTACAATTAATAAATATATATTTATATAGGTACATATTTGTGTATTTGGGTCAAAATCAAAGAGGTGTGAATTTTCAGTTAATTCGGTTTTAAAAAATAAATTTTTGCTTTATAGTACATTAATTAGGGAGAGTCGTGTAGGTTGAAACACGCTTTGATGTTTGGCCGCAACTTTTGGCTGGATTTAATATAACACAGAGTTTTATATACCATTTGAAGGGTATTATTATTGAAAGTAATTGAATTGCATCAAAAATAAAAAAGTTATGGCCTATTTTCCAAACATGTGATATTTGGCCGTCAAAAAATTTGTCGTGTAGACGTAGTAATTGAAAACGGTTAATGTATTTTTTTTTTATTTATATATCAATTTAATTTATATTAATTTCTTTATTTGCAAATGCAAATTTATTTGTAATACATCAAAATCAGAAACATTAAAGTATTAATTTTTAATGAAACACTACTCGCGTCTTTTAAAATTCACATGTTTCATGTTTATCCACTTATTAGATTATTTCATTATTTGTCTTTTAGTTATTCACTTGTCACTGTTTAAAGTAAGACGTCACATAGTGTTTCAACCAACACGACATCAAGTGTTACAACTTACCAGAAAGGCCGACATTTTTAGAAGCGATGATATATATTTTTTCTATGGAAAATATCCTTGAAATTCCTTCAGAACTATAAAATAAACCAAAAACTGCAGTGTAAATGTGATATTCACGTTTTTATACCGATGAAAAAATCATAGGTACTCTTTTCAGTTTTGGAAAATTTTGAAAATACTTTTTTCCCAATTTTTTTGATTTCGCTGGTTTGAATTACCTACAACTAAACGTCCTTCTTATGGACGCCTTCCCGGTATGACTTTTAGAGTAGTACCTATGTCTTAAATTTAAAAAATGGAAAATCGCAAGAATAATAATAAATACCCAAGATGCAATGAATTATGGATCATAACTAACAATAAGTTTTAAAACAGGCAAGACATTATAATATTAACAAATAATTTTAATAAGAAAATCTTCCTCCGAACAGAATTCTTCCCCTCTTTAATTTTGACTTAATTATCTACGTATGTATAGAACAGACCGAGAACGAAAACAAATATTTTTAATGAAACAATTAAAACAGCAAACAGGGAATTTCAATGAAATACTCAAAAAATTAAAGACATATGTTCACATCTCAAATCTTTCGGATTCCAAAAACAGCACACAAATTTGAACTCGAAAACAATTTTAATTAAAAAAATGAAAATTATACAATGTACACAACACTGTAAATGTGCTCGTCCTGCAGAAAACAATAATGAACTTCTGTCTTCTTGTTTGTTAACAGCTAAAAACATGTTTACAAACATTTGGTTCCAGTACGTATATGAATTAGTAAAAAGGCCATATAGCAGTTTCAAGTGTCAGCTGCACTTTATTTTTTTCCCCACATCTAGGAAACTTGTTATATACCCAAAGGACATCCGCGCCATGCAAATACCTTCAGCACCAAGTTTAGCGCTGTTTTACTGTTGAAGTTTTTCAGTTTTCTCAAACTTAAAATGCAATTTCATCTTGAATTACGAGACAATTTTTGAAGGAGAATTTCTTTACGAACTAGAAGCAAAATCCAAAAAACGTAAAACCCAAAAAAAGTGAAAAAGGAAATAGGTATACATTCAGAAATACTTGTTATCCTGGTTCTCGGTCCTTGCTGTTTACCACACTAAACCAACTCACTGGCGACCAAGTTGACGTTGGTTGATGGTAATTATTCGTTCACTGCATGAGCCATTACATAAATATGTAATAAGTTTGTAATAAGTTTTGGGTGTCGTCAACAAACGTTAATTAACTAAAGTTCTGAGAAATTCATCTTGAATTTATGTCCTGACTATGGAAATCTGTCGTCCTGAACACTTCCTGGGGAAATGAATAATTCGCAAGCCGTGTCATTAATCCAGAGCTTGTCATCCTCGTCCTACTATATTCGAGGATAATCTTCTTTTCATGAAACATTTTTATTTTTTTTATCTCAAAAGGAATTTTAATAAAATTAAAATCAACAAAATAATTTCAGCTACAATTTCTAACCCAGATTTAATGAAACATAATTACAACTTTAATAATAATTTTCAAGAGTAATTTTGGTTAAAAATGAACTGCGGTGAATTCTTTTGTATTAATGTATTTTTAAAAGGATGAAAAACCATAAATTAATGGACTTGAAACCTCGTCATCAAAGCAAAAATTATTAACATAAATTAAGGACTTTTAAGACCATGTTCTGAAGACTATTACCGAGCTTACAAATTACACTACCGAAATTTCTTGCAGACATGAAAGGACAAAAGGCCGCCATGATTCAGTCCGCTGAGGTCTTGTTTAATTAGTGAAGGAATATTTTCACTTCATCGTGGCTTAGAAAAGGTTCCCTTTTTACAGCTCTTTTTACAGCTGAAAGCTGCCTACACAGAAATAATTCTTTTTACATCAAATTACGAAGGCTTCATTTAATTTCAATTAGAGACCCAGAACCCTTTTCACCCTAAGTTCCGTCTTCTGTTGGCCCACTCCTTTCAGCAGGATGGTAGTCAACCTCCTCAAATGAACTTAGTCTAAACTTTTAATTAGGTAGGTAAAGTTTTTTTTTCTCAGGTGTGCGGTGTAGATGGTTGGACCTTAAGCTACTCATTTTGGTGTTCAGAATTGGATTCAAATCTACAACAGCAACAAGCACAAAAAGAAGTATGCAAAGAGAAAAGAAAATGGCTTCCCGAAAGACTTCTTTCCAACTTAGCGAGGAAATGTTTTAATCCTTTCAAACTTCCAGTTACTATGCATTGTACATTAAATTTTCATATTTCTTCTTTTTTTTTTAATGTTCGTGCTCCTTTTATTCCAGCTAACAACGGAGAAAGTTTCTTTATCAACGAGGTAAAAAAATTCTCAAGACACAACCTTGAGGATATCTCGTTGGGACGAACAGCTTAATTAATACTCCGCGACAATTTTCTGCAATAATTGGACAACTTCAGAATTTTCTGTCTTAGCAAAAACAATTGAATTTCCACTTTCAAAGATTCCATGAAGGAAAAATGTTTTTCTGAAATCAATGTGAAATTGTCATTTGTTAAGACTGAAATTCTAAATCCTTGAAAGACTGGGAAAATTTGAGAAATCAATGAAGTGTGGATGTGTTTAATTTAATTAAAATTGTAGGAGAAGAGTTTATTGTTGAGGAGGCGAACATTGAACAGGAAAATTAGAGAAGAACAAATGATTTTTAAGAATTAGGGTTGTTTAGCAACGGTGAATTGCGTAACGAGTAATTCCTGTTAAAAGAAATTAATGACAATCAAAAGCAAAGGGTGTTGTTGAAATACATAGAATCGGAATTAAGGGACACATAAATTTCCGCAGGGTTCCTTTTACGATGACTATTTAGACCTTGCAGTTCATAAAACGCAGATGTTCGGCCATAAAATTTGATTTCAAAAAGGGAAGAAAACCGAAGTCAAGCCCATTAGGAGCGTGTTATTAGATCGTAAACAACATAAAGAACTAAGCTCCCGATCGAAAGGATCATGCATAGATATTCGTTCGCGTTTGAACCACACACAGGAAGCACATTTGGAAACTCAGCTAAAAGTCAGCTTAACACTCCATCGAAAGAAAAACCCTGGACAGAAAATTTTTTCGGATATCGCAGGACATTTTGCAGGGATGGATTCACACTGGCGGCAGTGAAACTTGCATGGGAAAGAGTTATTTTTGCAGTTTCCTGTGTTTATTTTTTTATTTGCCTTTCAGAAACGAGAACCGTTCATTTAGAAATAGTTTCCAATTTATCAACAGATGGTTTCTCAAGTAACGCTCCTCAAGACATTTATCGCTAGAAAAAGGTCTATGTCAAGAACTTTCGATGTTTGTGGGGAAAAGTTTTTCTGGGAATCCCCAAAAGGAACACTTGAGGAGTGTAGTACAACAATGGGCTGAATTTGTCTGGAATTAATATTGATTATTTTATTGCGGAAAATAAAATTTAAACTGAATTTGTATTTCCAGTCAAATAAATTAATGAACAATTTATAATCGAATTAGGATTACAGTCTCTAATGAAAACATATCCTTGTTAAAAAATTCCATTCAATTCAAACATATTTCAACAATTAAGCAATATATCAAAAATGTTATTTGCCAACTAATTGCTGCTACGTTTTTAATTATTTCAATTAAGTTGCAAATTTTCACGGTAGCATTATCCCTAGGTGATGTCCGTTTTTCCCTTGGGTTGTTCTTTTCTGCACATTTGGTCCAGTAAACGGAAAATGAGAAGAGCTCTAATTCCATTCTGCGCCACCATCTGAAAAATGTACGTGCGGAAACATTTATTTCTAGGCTAATGGAAATTTAATGTCCTTTTTTGCTTCAACCCTGTGGAAAAAATGGCAGAATTTAAGCACACCTGGCTAATTAGATTACCGAGAGAATTTGGATGGTTTTGTTGCTTATAACAATAATTTTTTTCAATAAAGTATCCTTGAACCAAATGCGTTCACTTCTTGGTGTAATAATAACATATTTTTTCATTAAGAAAATAATTAATAAAAGTGACTTCTTCCACAAATAGAATTACAACAGTTCATTTCAACTACCATTGAATTTCGTATTAGAAATCTTCGTTGCGGAAGGATTAAACAGGATACTTTTGAAATGGAATACTTCTTTTGGCAGGCCTGACGTGTGATTTTTGATGGGGAAAAACACGGGATGATCTAACCCATTTAAATCACATTTATCCATCCACTAACCTGACTAAATAACTTTTTCTGTGAGAATGGCGTTCTTGTCGAAAGTTTAAATTTTCGGACGAGTACTATACTATACTATCACTTTTCGAAGTTTTAAGTGCTATAACTCATAATCCATAATACTTGTCCATCAAATTTGGGACAGTCGGCTTTTCTGTGAATGTGTGCAGTCCACTAATAGATCACCTTCACTTGCCTGTTTTATGAAAAAAATAATTTTGTTAATAAACTAAAAACGCTGCAAAGTCCATACACAAGGATTTATTATTCCTGACAAAAAAGAAAAGATTCTTAGGTGCAAAGAATGTGTATAGAGATCGTGATACGAAATTCAAAATTTCATTACTCCAAAAATATAATTGAGCTAAAGTCATGCAGAAAAATATTCAATTGAGTAATCTGGGAGCAGTATATTATGTACTGTACATATTCCGAGTTTTATGGATAAACCTCGAACAATTTCGAAAATATAATTTTTTAAATATTTAATTCTTCAATCCACCCGCCCCACTCAAATAAGTCGATCAAATCAATCGAAATTTCAATGATTTATCACCAGTAGTTTCGGATAAATAGCTTGGACGGCGGCGGTGGATCGACTGATTTTTTTTATGTCTGTACCTCAGTATCAAAAGGTCGGATATCAATTTTTTCATAAAATAAGCTATACACTGTAATATATTCCAAAGGTTTAGTACTGGAAATAATAAACCAAAATAAAAAATATAAAAACATTTTCATATATAGGTACAGTGTACACCGTATATTTTAATACGAAATAAAAATTATTATTTGATTTCCATGTATCAATTAATATTATTATTTTTTATTGTATATTGAAATATGTAGAATATTAACCCCCTTCCTGCATGCATCTCCTTTTTCAGCAATTTAATTTCAATCCGGGAAGCAGCAAAGAGTCAGGCCTGTTAAAAAAGTATTCTACTTCTGTCAGCCAGTCCCACGACTGCCTACATTTTTTTTATTTTTTTTTTTATTTATTGTGTTTAGAATATATTTAAATAGGTACGTATTTCCAGAACCTACTTATAGTTTCTTAGTATACCCTATTTATTCAAAATTCCTTTGATATTGTCAAATTATCTTAAAAATAACCCAGAAAAAACTTTAAACTCAACATTTTTGTTTACAGAAAATTCAAAAGTGCTAATAATCCTGTGGAACAAATCCTCAATCGTAAAGTTTTTCTATATGAAACTAATTAGAACCCTTAAAAGGTATAATTACCAAAAAACGAGTACTACTAAATTTGAAATTTAAATGCATTCCATCAAGATCTAAAGTATTGCTTTATTTGATGTCAACTTCACTTCTCCATTCACCAATTTTCAGCTTGAAAAATAAAAACCATATTTCTTTCTCCTATTCAAAATTCGGATTTGAAAGATTTGAATGAAAAAAAAATTCTTCTTTTCACAGTTTTAATTTTTTGGGGAGGGGATGAGGTTTTGGAATAGAGTAAGTAAAAAAAAAACAACTGGCAGGCAAGCAAAACTGCCAAATATTTTTGCAAAAGGATGGTGAAAATTGCACATTGCCATAAGCCCCAGACGAACTTTTGAATGCTGACTAAATTGGACTATGATGGGTGAAACGGATGAAAGAACATTCATTTTCAAAAAAAAAATAAAAAAAGACTGTTGGATATAATGCTACTAAAGAGCCAACTACGTTGCCCGCTTTTTCATCAGTGTGCATCCGGAACGTAAAAAAAATATATATGTATATAAAACCAGTCGTCAGTAATCGATTAAAAATTTTCTGACTTAAATTAAAGGGCGAAATAAAAGTAATTGACTACTGGAAAGTGCAAAACAAAAAAATATAAAACCACGCATAAGGGTGAAGAAACTCCTGGCTAGTGGTTTATTAATTCATCCAGTATTGGAACTGAAAAGTTTACGCTTCGATAAAACTCTTTGGGATTTATTTAATTGGCCACTTGCAACTGCCAACTACTCAGGAGGAAAGAAGTCCTTGCTTACGCGAAAAAGGACACTGCAGAACACCTATATCCCTGCAGTGTTGATCCTGTGAACCTTATTTTGTTGATCGAAAGCAAATGACAAAAAATGCTTTGATTAAACGCCATTCAATGTGAAAATGCAATCCTCTTGTTGCGGGCACTTTTGGTGGGGAAATTGGAGCTCGAGTCTCGACAGTATTTCCTAAGTAGCGTTGAGTGCGTGGGCGTTAAAAATTGCAATGTTTAATGTTTATTCCGACAATGTTAATTAGATTTCGTTGAAAAAATATCCCTTATATGCAAAGCCGAGCAAATACTTTGTATGATCTCACCAAATTTCTTTGAAGTTTTCGTCATCCCCGATTAACAGAGGAAACTCATCCCTTTCTGCTGAATTCTGTTTGACTTCTGTATTAAAAACAATAAAGTGAGTGAAGATAAATTGTTATATACATATCCTGAGACTTATGCAATGTAAAAGCAGTTCATTTTTTAGCTCCTTCTGTCCCACGAGCAGGCTCTTGGAAGTTGGAATGTAAAACGCTTAAAGATCTGTTCTTCTTTTAATTTTTATGAATTTTCGCCCAAATTAAGACAAAACTCTGTAATTTACGAGTAAAATATATTTTCTCGGTAATTCCTTCATCAGTAGAGAGACAAGAAATTACACGAACAAGATTGCTGCTGTACAAGTTTTCTCCGGCTTTTCTCGTCTACCCCAAAAAGGACTTCCTTTCAGAAGATTTTCCTTGATTGAATCGGTTTAGTCTCAAAGTGTTGTTGTATTTCCTTCCGTTTTCCGCTCGAACAGAAAATAAAAGGGGAAAAGAAAGTCTGAAGGATTGAAGCGATTTTTCGAGTCATTACCCTCCAGAGTTGTACGCTTTTTGTATCTATGGAGGAGATATACTCGTATATTATAGTGTTAGGGAAAGTACTACTTTTTTTTACTATAAAAAATTCTCAATTCCAGATAAATTTATCTTTTTTTAAACGAGGAATATTTTTTTCAGAGTGCACTTTTCAGCACCTTTAATGAGGCAATATCAATAATTTTGAGTGAGTTCAATGGCTGTGAAGTTGTCGGCGATGCTAGAACTTGGAAGGATCTTGTGGACGAGTCAGAATTAACTTTCTCAAGAAACTTTCTGGAATTCTTTTGCAGTGAATCTCCAATTGGTTTCTCGAGAATTTATTTTGCAATCTTGTTGTACAGTAAAAGGAATATAATAACGTAAATGAAAAGTTCTCATATGCAGTAAAGATGGTGATTTTATGCCAGATGTGACTAATTACCACTGTGAAGCATCTGCCGTCGTTTGGTTAATCATCTCCCTCATTAAGTCCTTCGGTTAGACTTTGATAAAGTTGCAAAGTTGTGTAATTAACTCGGAAAGTACTCGCGAGTACTTGTGTGCCTTGCCAGTGATTTCCCTACCAGAGTCTGGCTCTGCTAAATTCATTGGTGGAATGAATTATGAACGAGAAATGCGCCATATTCGAATTCGCTCGGTTGATGGAGGATTTAATTTTAAGCGGTAATTCATAGACGTGAATTTCGAAACAATTATTATGAGCTTAGAGAAAGCCCCGTTTAGACTGGCTTAATTAGCTAGCGATTTTTATTTTTTAAGTTAGGTATTGTTTTTTTTTTTTTCATTTTCGTTCCATTATTTAAAACTTATTGCTTCCGGTTTTTTATGCTCCGTTTCATTCCGGAAGCCACCAGCAGAAAGTGGGAATAAAATTAATTTCAATTTTTTCGTGAATAACTTTGAAAGGATTAAAGAAATTTTTGGGGAAGCAATTATACAAGTAACTGGAAGTAAATTTCTGTTGAAATGAATTATATTGCTTTAGTTCGTGTTACTTTTCCGCAATCTTTATTAAATTACTTCGTTTGTGTGGGGAAAGGTGTTCGCCCTTGTGGGAGGTCAGTGTTTAACTTTTAAGAGAGATTTTTGGGTTAATGAACTACGTCGGAAACATTCTGAAAATTGTTTATTGAACGGAGAACTTTAGATTTTTAATGTTAGCTAATTAATTTGTTAGTTTGGTTTATAAACAGTTTTAAGTCGTAGCAGGAAGTTGTGCAAAAAGGGAATCAAATACAAAATGAATTCTACAGTTTTCTGAAAACCATAACTTTCAATGCTTTGTTTTTGCTAAGCATTTTAAAATTGCTACTACCTGAAAGTCAAAAATAGTTAAAAATTTAATTAGTATTTTATGGTAAAACTATACGATAAATGCAATCAAGGGTGCGCATACAGGGGCAAGGATACGGACCGTTGCCCTCTCGCTCACACACTGAAGAAAATATTACATAGGTTTAAGTATATGAAATCAATATTTTTTTTATTCATTTTACATTTCTATCCCAATTTTGTGCAAAAATAACAAAATATTACGTTTCTGTATTCAATCCCTCAATTTTCTTATGATTTTCATACAAAATATATAAAATTAATACGAGTACCAAAAATATCAATTTCATAAGTATACCTAAGAAAATTTTTTTTATTATCAATCCTAATCATCAATTATTTTCGTATAGCTTTGATAGGTTTTCAATATGAAAAATGATGTATGCCAAGTCAAGCGTATCAATTATGGAAGGCAATACGAAAATGTAATATTTATACGAAATATTTTATAAGATACCATATCAAATTATTGACAAACTTTTTAGTTAATTGATACGGAAAATATTAATCTCATAAGTTTAAATGTCAGCGCAACAGTTAAAGCACATCTTCGTATATTCAGTGAAATGTGATCATTCAAGTGAACGCTAGGCTTGTGAAGTGAGATTTAACTTATAAACAATGAGTGAAATTTTTGAATTTCAGGAATTAATTGTGGTCAACTTCGCAGTTGTATACTGTATATACTGTAGTGTATATAAAAACATACCTTTGACTTTCCAATTCAGTATTTAAGATAAATACTATTGTAAAATCTTATGCTAGGTGTACCATTGTATCATTTGTATCTACAATCTACATGTACACTGTACACTGTACAGTATATATTAGAGTGACCCTTATTTTCAATCTGATTTTTTGAGTGCTATCCGGCAGAATGGTTGTAAAACATAAAGAACGGGACCAATATGTAAAAATTTCACACCTCTCTGTTCAAAAGAACGCAGCCCGCAAAAAGGAGGAACCCTGGAAGTCGCTTTCCGTTCTAAGGTGCGTATTATTGCTCTATTTTTGATTTGAAATTCAATAGATATAATATATTGTATTGAGTAAGAAAGAAATACAGAATTTCGGAATTTTTGGAATATGAGTATCTTGATTCTTGATGGTTCAATTTCGTAAATTCCAAAGTCAAAATTTGAAAAAAATTGAACATTTTAATATTGTTTATAATATACTAAATAGTAATTAAATATTTCTTCTAAAATACATTATTGCAAAAATATGAGTTGAATGCGCTTTAAGGGTTGTGCAAAATGTTACTATTGGCATAAAATATCTACCACTATATACTTCACTATATTTTACAAGTTTCCTTCTTTTTTTGTAGTTTCCAACCATTATAAGGGGAAGTTCCAAAAAAACTAAGAAAAAAGTTTATCTACATAATTTAGGTATGTGTAATGGAATAAGGAGCACACTAGCGTTGTTTTCGAATTTTATGAAAACTTTATGTGCAAGTCAACAAAGCTGATACTTGCAAATTCAATAACAAATTCAATTGTTAAATTGTTAAATTTATTTTCCATGTTTAGGAAAAAAGTCTATGATACTGAATTTGTTTAAGTCAATTATCCACTAATCTTAGCAAAGTAATTAAAGAAGTTCCATTTATTTTTCATCTGGTTTGTCAGAGCACTTACTGCGTGGATGCCCATGAACGTAATCGCATTCGATAAAACAGTTTAACAATGCCGCAATATAAGTTGATATAAATTCAAGCCCTGAATCAGATGAAGGGAATTTCGAAAAATCAGTACACCTTCGGAAATTGTTGTTTAATCAAGTGATTAGCAACATGATGTTATCCACAATAATTGGTTTTGGTTTTTTGTCAATATGTTCTGCATTCAAAAGTGAAATACAAAATCGTGTAGTTAATGGGACCAATGCCAGTGAAGGGGAATATCCTTTTGTTGTAAGCATTTCCTGAACAAATGTTAAATGAACTTTGCATTAAAACATTTTTCCAAAGGCTTCTCTCCGGTCCAGCAGCGGATTGCATTTGTGTGGGTGTTCAAATATCAACGAGGAGTGGTTTCTGACAGCAGCACACTGTGTCGAGTACACTAGACCGTCACAGCTCACCATACAATATGGAGTCCTTGAAATCTCTCAGAATGGTCCAAATGTTTTGAAAGTGAAAAAAATAATATCACACAAAGGTTACGATCCTTACAACACTTACATCCATGACATTGCACTTGTGCAAGTTGACCCAATTCATTCATTGGAATTTAACAAAAAAGTTCAACCGATAAAACTTCCGAATGCTTTTTATGAACCCCTGGAAGACTCTCCAGCTACGCTTTTAGGATGGGGTCTCGAAAAGGTTTGTATAGTTTTAATTTGTGTGACAACTAAATTCAATGCAACTGTTTTAGAGCGGTGGGAGTATTCAAACGGAGTTGCAAAAAGTTGAACTGAGAACTTTTAATAACACTGAATGCAGTCGAAGACTTTTCGGACAAATTCATGAGTCCAATATTTGTGCAGGAGTTCCTGAGGGCGGTAAGGGGCAATGCAATGGTGATTCTGGTGGACCTTTGATTGTCGAGGGAATGCAGTTGGGAATTGTGTCCTGGAGTGTCAAGCCATGCACATTGTCACCATATCCAGGAGTCTTTACAAAGGTGTCGCATTACATTGATTGGATATTAGGGCAAATTTCTTAATAATTTTTAAAGCAACTTGGTAGTTGAATAAAGTCCATATCGAATTTGGAAAAAGTTTTTTAATCATTCACCTTAAATCCGCAATCTCAAGAAATCACCCTTCACTAAATATAAACATCTCTTGCGATGTTTTCTTTTACTTTTACTTTCTGTAATCGAAGACGTGACAGACATTCGAATTTGATCGATTAACTTCAGTAGCTGGAATTTCCGAAATATACGAATTCGTTCAAAGTTATTTGGACAATAGAGAGAAAAGGATGTTTCCACTCACACTTTGGAACGTGCAGCTGATTAATCACTCGAGATATGATAAATTACAAAGTAAGAAAATATATTTTATCAAAAATTAATTTACAGCATGCGCCTAGAAGATAACGAGATCTATAAATATATCGCGACATTATCATCAGATTGAGATGTTCAAGGCACCTTTTTGAAATTAGACACTGTTAAGAATGATAACAATTAATTATCTATAGGGGTATTAAAAAATTTATGTAAACTCAATGACACATTAATCCTAGTAGATATTAATTCGACGAGTTTCTGGATATATCGAAATCAACCATATCAACTTGTTCCTAATTCATGACATTAGGCCATTCAACCCTCCTTTTTATTAGTAGGTACTCACTTTTATATAGATATTTTAAGCATTCTGAAACGGTATAAATTTAAACATGAAAGTGAAAGCAATTTACTTTTGTCAAAAACATAAATAAACATTTGACATTAAATCAATCACTACGCACATGAAGACCTCGGATTTCAAGTTCCACTTAGCTGTGATTCTAAAACACTTTTAATCCAAGATAAGACTACTGGATAGAGGCAATCTATCATCATCTTATTATAATTAAGTTACCGATGAGTTATCAGCTGTGTATCGACTACATAAATTGGGATCACGATCGTCGGTAGTTTAGTGTGAAATTAGAGAATCATGCATTCAGCTGCAATATTCCTCTTGTTGGTAGGATTGGCCAGTGCCAATGTACTCGTTCCTACGGGACGAGTTGTAAATGGAACCGACGCTGAAGAGGGCGAGTTTCCATTTATTGTAAGTTTTATATTATAAACTCTTTATAAAAAGAGTTATTAAACATAATTTCTATCAGGTGTCCTTGCGATTTTATGGATCTCACAGTTGTGGAGCTTCCATAATCCAAAAACAATGGATTTTGACTGCAGCTCATTGTGTCTACTACTCCGCTGGCCCTAACAGCATTACTATTCAATATGGTGTCAATCACATTTCGTATTCAGGACCTACCATCGCCAAGGTTGAAGCTATATTTGCTCATGAGAAATACGACCCCTATGACGAATCCGCGGTGAACGATATTGCACTTTTAAAATTGACAGAGCCACTCGAATACAATGACCACGTGCAACCTGTTGATTTGCCGAAACAACGTGACGAAGTTCGCGGAGGAACTCCAGTTGTACTTTCTGGATGGGGATTAAATAAGGTGCGTGTTGTATTTAAAATAATTCGTTTGATTCATATTAAAATTAGAACTTTTTCTAAATAGTCTGGTGGATCTATTCAAAAGAATTTGCAAAAGGTTGGATTAGTCACTTTCTCTGATGAAGAATGCTATCGTCGTCACAAGGGAAAAACTCACAAAACTAATCTTTGCGGTGGTATTCCGGAGGGTGGCAAGGGACAGTGCAGCGGAGACTCTGGTGGTCCACTTGTACTCGGAAATGTTCAATTGGGCGTAGTTTCGTGGAGTCGCAAGCCTTGTGCCACCTACCCATTCCCTGGAGTCTACACAAAAGTTTCACACTACGTTGATTGGATTAAAGACAAAATATCCAACAACTAAAAATAATGTGATCTTAGCAATGAATTTCAATTATTTATATGATTAATACTTTTTATAGAAATCAGTAAAAAAATATAACAGCAATCTTTTAAAATTAATTACCATTATCAAGAAACAGATTTGGCATGATTTAAAATAAAAGTTTTAGATGAAAATTCCATCATAATAATGTTATAAATGCGAAAGTTTGGATGTTTGTTACTCAATCACGTCTTAGCCCTTGGTTCAAAATTTTTCGTTTTTAGGTCAAAGGTATAATTCATATTTTAATGGTTTCAAAATGGCGAACCCAAAATGGCCGTCGAATATTTTTAATTTGAAGGAATTTTCATGAAAATTGGTACGGTTTTGGGGAATACTAACTTAAAGTCTGTTATTTGAATTTAGAAATCAAAGATGGCGGATACAAAATGGCGGCTATAATTTCTCCGACTTTAAGGGATTTTAATGAAAATTAGTACAATAGTTGCTTTTTGAGACAACTTAATTCGAATGTTACCAAAATGGCGAACCCAATACTTTTCAAACTCAACTGATTCTTATAAAAATTAGAACAAAGGGAATTTGGAGTACACTAATTTCGCATATACTACCTATATATATGAGAATTCGTAGATTCAAAATGGTGGATCCAATATGGCGACCACAATTTTTCAAATTTAAGAGATTAGTAACATAATTTAAATCAGCACAAAACATTATAATTGAGGCCTACTGATTTCGAATCAGATATGTACCTAAATTTGAAAGCTCATGATGGATGATCCAAAAACTTTAGAAATGCTTAATTCATATTATGTAGTTACGATACGCGCCCCGCCGGGATAAACTACGATTTCCATATTGGATCCATTTTTGAATTTTTTATTTTTAATTTAATTTTTAAAAAAATTATAAACACTAATTTTCCAGTCTACGCGAACGGACTTTGGTAGTAAAATAATAAATGGAAAAAATTTAAGAACAAATGAGATATTGTCATATAAGACAACAACGGTTTTACACTTCCACTTCCATGTCCTGCCATGAATCAGGACTGCCTCTTCGTACTACAAAGAAAACATGTAATCTTCTTTGCGTAAGTGTCCTTAAATCCTCGAACAGGTGTAGAAAATTACATGCACGTTTCCCGGAATCTTTCGCATCCTGATAAATAATTCAAAAATTCTTCACACATTTTGTCAACCATATTTTTTTGTCGTTTCCCTAAATTAAACGATACTCTGACGCGACAGATTTCATGAATTCAATCAGAATTTTTTAATGGATTGTCCCTCTTTCCCAGCTCCCCCAAAAGAGATTAGTGAAGCATCCTTCAAAAATATGAAAATACATTATTGGAAAAAGTAAAAAAAAAAAACAAACAGGAAAGAATGAAAGAGGTTTCCTGGACTGGAACCCATCGCAGTGCCATCCATCGTTGTACGCACATGTAGGGTAGGCATATATAGGCATGTCCAATTTAAATTTTATTATTGTGGAAATTCTTCCTGCGGGGCTACACAAATGTTTACCATTATTTTTTTCCAACATTTTACCTGTTGTTATAATATGGAAAAATAGCATTTTCAGATACCAGTGAAATTGCGCATTTCCTTCGCACATCAACCATCATCTGACCATTATCTCTCTCTCAGAGCAAAAATAAAAACTATATAAAATGCTAACAGAAAAAAAATAAGGTTGAAGCTTCGCTTGCTTCATGACTGCAAATAATGCGAAAGGATAATTGGAAGGCAAATTGCACGCTTTTATGAATTTTCAAGATTCTCCATCCACGGAGGATTCGAGTGGTCGTGGCACACTGAATGATATTCTCTTCTGGATAACATTAATTAGTAGTTTTGTGATATTCTCTTGGCTTATTTCGCGCATAAGTGAAGTTCGTTTTTTGCAATTAATATAATAAATATATCCACAGCTTATTTTATTTTTAATAATAATTCATCGCATTCAATGCTGTTGTGCATCTGAGTCCCGAAAAAACAATGCATTTTTCAGGCTTTCATGAAGGCACGAGGTAATTTAATTTAACTGAGAGGAAAATGAAGGTGAGGCGAGGCGGCCATATATTTGCGCTATAAAACATTCTTCAAAAAGTGTACCTACTCAAATACATGATAATGGAAAATATTTGAATAAATTGAAAAACATACCAGTCGAATTTTCTCCATTGTGTTATTTATTTTCGATGAGCAAAACTCTATGAAAGACAAAAGGATGCAGTAAATACTGAGGGAATTTATTTGGAAAAATATAATGTGATTGCGAATGAAGCCCAAACTCAAAAACAATACATGAAATGGAACAAAGCAGTATTGAGCTGGATGACAATTCTCAATTTAGATTTGTTTAATTATAAAATCCTTCCATGTAACACTTATAAGCAGGCTCGGATTTACCCATAGGCAAACTAGGAACTTGCCTATATAGAATGCTTAATTTTTGAGGACGGCTTTTTATCAGTATCTTAAACCATATTGGTACAAGCTGGAAAGAAAACTATATACCTATAAAAAAAAATTAAACTTCGACATAAACGATACTCAAGGAAACTAAATAACTAAACTTTTGTATTTTTACTTAAACTGGACTATACTGTTAAATTGTTATTTTATTTGTTCTCTATGTTATCCTACTTTCGCACTTCTCATTAGTACATTCGCATTAATAATATAAGTAGGAATAAAGGTACCAATATGTTATATGTAGGTAATAAAATATTAATAGTGAACATCAATTTATATTCTTAGAGTATGAAAATATGGAGGCGTTTTAAACGTGTAAATCGTACTTACTACGTGTAGTGAAACCTATTGCTTTCTCGCTCTACCATAAATTTAACGCCTCATGTGTCATTTTGACTGTGAAACCCAAACAGTCAGCTACAAATTTTCAAATATATTTCTGAAATATGATCGTAATATAAGTGAATTTGTTGTCAAATAGAAGTAAAAAAGAATAAAATATTTAAATTTTCATTAATTGATTATGTGGTAAGTAATATTTTAGTAATAAAGTGCGCTGTTTTGTGTTGCATTTTTGACATATTTTTGATATTTCCCCATATCGCCTTTGCCCCAGTGGTGTGGAAACAAAATATTCCCCACGGGGATTTCTTTATAATTTCTTAGTTGAATCATTTTTTTATCTTTTATATATTTATTCGTCATTTTGGTTACCTATGCACAAACAAAGCATTAATTGGTGTGGAAATACATTAATTTCTTTTTATTATGTTTCCTTTCATTTAAGCTCTCAATTTTCTTTTACTGTGACATAGACCGAATGAATATTTTAAAATATTAGATACTAAATCATGGTATGTCCTTCCATATTAATTTTACAAATTTCATTGTGGAATTTTAAATAAATGTATATGAACCCCCTAACTTTATCCAAAAAATTACGCCGCCTTTGTCACTAATGTATACGTGAAAAATACTTCACTTTTTCTGGCTTATAGCGCCTCCATATTTTCATACTCTAAGTTTATATTGCTTTTTTTTTAGAGGAAGTAGTAACTTATGGGGTCCGGTCACAAGTCATCCAAGGAATGCGGCACAATTCATCCCGAAACGACACAATTCATCCCAACTGCCGCAAATTATAACTCAGTAGTTTAAGGTACCCACCTCTCCATATAGGCTACCGATCACTGATCAGAACGCATTCTTTTAAGTTTTAGTCACAAGCCAGCCGAGTTTTTGAGCACAAGTCATCTGAGCAAAAGCGACACAAATCATCCGAAAAATTTGTATGGGTAGCCGTGTCGTAGTTTGGATGAATTGTGTCGCATTCCTCGGATGACTTGTGATGGGACCCTATGGTAATTGATAATAGGGTCCTGATAAGTTACAGTCTTCTTGAAAAAATCATTATTGCTAAACTCTGCTTTAAAGACAAAAGTTTAAAGTGGGCCGATTTTCTTGACCAAAATGTGGAATAAATTTAAGATGAATAAACGCTTAAAATTAGCATGTCGGGCTTGAATTTTTCAAAAAAAAATTTGTTAGCATGAGGAGCAGTCAAGATCAATGCCCAGTCAATGGATAAATTCGGGCCTGCTTATAAGTAATGATTAATATAATGATTATTCTCAAAAATAAAGCTCTGTGTTCCAAAATCACTCCATCAAAAATTTTCTGAACTTTGTGCCTAAAATTATTCACAGCCCTTAAAAGCTTCATTGAACAACAAAACACTTTCAATATCGTCCATGACTGAATACAAACGTCTAAGATGAAGAACATCTACAAGGAAAAGGTTTCGAAATCAAGTTTCTCGTTGACTCCATAATTTCAAAATACTCAAAATTTCCCCCCTTTCTTAGTATTGTCAAGGAGCAAAAAGAGTCCCTTTTCAATATGTACTCAGAAAGTGGAGAGGGTGGCCTGAAGTCGATATCAAGTGCACTTGCCTACCAATGTCATGGGTAAAAGCGGTTAAATTTTGGTGAATGTTATAGACAGGCTGATTCTCAAACATGAAAGGATCCTTCTAAGCATCCAGACAAGTGAATGTATGCAGTTCGCTATTCCGAATAAAGCACTATGAGGATTAAATCAATAACCGAATGAAATTTAAATAATTTTCGTACCTTTATGCAAAGTTTTGATTCGATATCCCCAGAAACTTTTACGATTACACAACTACAATTAAAACTTAAAAATTAAATTTCAAACGAATAGCACAGAAACAAAGACCGAAAAAGGACTAAAACAAATTGAACTACACTTTTGTGCAATGAAAAGTTGATATTGGAATAAAGTACTTGAAATCTGAGCAAATGCAAAACTAACAATAAAAAATTGCATTGCAAAAAACAGAAAATAAATAAATCGAAAACAGGAATTCACTTGGAAAATTCAGTTGTTATATGAAAGGGAATAGGGAACAACAATAAATAAAGGATTCGTATTGCTCGACTCCTTTCATTTCTGCCGTTAAAGTGAAATCCAAAAATCTTTTCCAAAAACGTTGTTTAACTTTCGTTACATTTAAATAAACTCGATTCCCAATTGTGAAACAAACGAACTTTTAAGGACTTCGTAATTAACTGGAACTTATTAAGTTTATTTAAGCACTACAGCCTGAATAACGGAACAGTTCGTTGTTTTCCAATCGATCGAACATTTGGCAAGGTTCATAAAAAGTTCCTTCTGTCTCGAGTCAACAAGTTTATGACCCTCCGTGGGGCTTGGAGGACAAACGAAACTTTCACGACCTATACTATATACAAGGAATGAAATAGAGGAAGGAACGAAAGAAAATACGGAGAGGAATAGAGAACGCAGCAATTGATCGTAAATACTTACGAAAATGATGGCTAATACATTTCTAATGCATTCCTGCGTGCGGAAAAGCGTACACTGTGGGGTGGATTAAGAACGAAGGGAAGCCCTATTTCTGGGAGCGTATAGTACGTACGTGCTCCTCGTAATATTCGATACGCTTCTCTGAACATTTTTATAGTGAAATTAATTCTGATGGGGAGGTAAAATGTGAAGTGTCAATTCCAGGATTTTATTGCCTTCTATGGAAAAAAAAAATTTGTGACAGGGAAAAAAGGGGATTACGATTCGACCTAATCGACCTGTAGCAATAGAAATGTTTGCTCTAATATTACGGGACACGATAATACTTATTTGATTTCCTCTGGCTCCAATTTTTCTAGCCTGTCATTCCTAATATAAGAATTCCAATGAAGAAAGGGATTTGGGGCAGCACCGAAAGCTAGAGCCCAGAGGATATGTAAACCTCAAGCAAAGCAAGAAACAATTTAGCAGGCGTGATTGATCCTTTTGGTACACGAATTTTGATGAAGTGGAAACATGGGAGAAAAACGAGCCGGATTATTTTGATGCAATCAAAATGAATTTGTGATGTTATGAACGCAACTGGAAATTCCTTTTAATAAAATTCTATTATTTTTTTAATATTCCTATATAAGTGTTTTCTTTTTACAGTTTTTGGGAAATAATCTTTTCGCACCTTTTACAAATTGATCCATTGACGTCAATTAAAAACCGACGACAGCGAACGCAGAGATGCGCGTCTTGAGCTGTAAGAGTCACATCAATTGCATCGCTTCCTCCGTTGGGAACTAACTCCACATTCGATACTTGCAAAATTTCACATAATTCTGATGACATTGAATTTTTTAAATCCAAAGCCTGAAATAATAATTATCTCAATGTCTAAATAAAAATATTGTTTTTTTTTTAAGTTACCTCAAAACTTGTAAGCAATTTCGGATTGCATTCAATTTTGCAATTTAAAAACCACGTATTTGTTTTATGTACATTTTGATTTACTATTTGCCGTAAATCGAAAATGGAATCAAATAAATTTGCTATGGCTTGATTATTCCATTGCGGTGGAACGGCTACTCTCAGTTTGTAGAAAGGATCAGAATCTACAATCACAATAAATAATACAGATTATTTCTAATAATTTTGGGAAAACAGTTACCATAGTGACTCCAACTCTCCTCAACCATAAACGGAATGATAGGCCAGAGAACTTTCGACAAAACAAAGTAATTCTGGACAAGGACCTTCCGCGTCCTTTCGTATTCTTCATCCGTGCCACAGTAAAGTCTATCTTTGACTAAATGCAAGTAAATTGATGACATTTGATTTGCCACGAAGTTTTGGATTAACGCTATAACTTTGTTGTACTGATATGAACTATACAAGTCCTCTGCCTAAATACCATAACGAATTCTTTATACAATTAATATTTTTTACACTAAAATAAAAAACATACTTCTCTTTCAAAATGGTAAAGCTCATTTAGAATATATTTATCTAAATGCGTTAAACTATTATAATCTAAATTAGGGTCCTCTTGTTGTTTTTCTCGAATTATTCCGTTTAAGTACCGTAACGTGCTCCTCACTTTTGAAAGGGTTTCCGTGGCTCCCTTGAACAAGTGGTCACTAACCGTAATGGATGTGTGTTGGGTTCCATGAGACGCTACCCACCACCTATAACAACGAAGTCCTGGCAAGCAAATATAAATAATTCTGCCTACAATACCTTAATGTATCGATTCCATATTTTTCCACAATGTCCTTTGGTGAAATAATATTTCCTAAAAATTTTGACATTTTATGTCCTTTTTCATCCACGGTAAAACCATGTACAAAAATCGATCTGAAAACACAACTGATGCCGAAATTTCTTACTTTAATTTTTCTTATATTTATTACCTATACGGAGCTATATTCCTGCATGCTACACTAGTCAACAAGGATGCCTGAAACCAGCCTGTGAATTGATCTGCACCTTCCAAATACAAATCTGCTACTTTATTACCGTTCAAGGCAACGTTCCATGATATTCCAGAGTCAAACCATATATCAAAAATGTCCTTTACAGAGAAAACATTCTATTCTGTTTTGTTTTTTAGGAAAATTAATATCTTACCTTTCCCTTTTCGAGATCATATTCTGTACAACAATATTGTTTTAATACATTTCTTGGAACTAAGTCCTTGACATCACAAGACCACCAGAAATCAATGTTACCGTTATTTTTAAGTAAACCACAAATATGATTTATAATTTCTCTAAAAATAATTAAAGTAATTTCTCTTCTATCCTCAATTACAAATTCATACTCATTAACAACTATTTCCTTTGTATTTTTCTTGTAGAGCACTGGAATGGGGACTCCCCAGGAACGTTGCCTGGATATACACCAATATGGTCTCTTCTGCAACTGCTCAACCAGAACCTTCTTATTTGCCTCTGAATGAGTTTCTGGATAAACATTAATGTTTTTCAACTATAAAACAACAAGAAAATTATGTCCGGAAAAGTTTCGTTTTTAAACATACTTCTTCAATTGCTTGGTCCTTGATCTTGTCCGTATTTATGAACCATTGTTCACTGGCTCGAATTATTACGGGTTCCTTCGTTCTCCAATCAATGGGATACGAATGAGAGATATTCCCAGAATATACAATATCCTTTTGCAAATAATTTAATACAATATCATTTCCCTCATTGATGGACTTATCTCTTAAAAATAATGGAGCATCTTCTGTATATTTCCCTTCTTCATTTACAAAACATTTCTGTTGAAAAATCATGATAGAAATTTAAAAAAAAAATACTTATTTGGTTTCTTTCGAATTGACTCACCACAGGAATGTTATTTGCAATGCTCACTAAAAAATCATCATGTCCGTGAGCCGGAGCAGTGTGAACAAGTCCTGTACCCTTTTTCTCTTGTACATGTTTGGCGGGTAAAAGAGGAGCTTCATTTTGGTTGAATGGCTGCACATATGTTGTACTACTTAACTGACTTCCTGCAAAACAATTTAACAATTTCAAGACCGCTAAACAATGGGGAAAGTACCTTGGATTTTGGAAATAATGTTAAGAGCTTTGTTGGTAGTCTCCTGAAAACTACTAACAAGCGCCGTGGCTATTATATACAGCTCCTGTTGACTATCATCTACTCTAACTAAACTATATTCTAGTTCAGGATTATAACAAATCGCTTGATTGGAAGGAAGTGTCCAAGGAGTAGTAGTCCATACCAAACAATATACCTTATCAGAATTTTGCAACAAACTTAGTTTTGGGCAGGTTTTGAGGTGGAAACGAACGATAACTGAAGGACTGACAAAATTTGCGTCATACTCCAACTCAGCTTCAGCCAAGGCAGTCCTTAAAAAATAACTTGCTGTATAAATTTTATAAAAAAAGATAGGGATTGAATTACTTTGAAGACGGGGACCAGAAGACTGGTTTCAAGTCCCTAAAAACAAGTTGCTTTTGGTACAAAGCTAGAAATGTTCGAAGTTGAACATCAATGTATTTCAAGTCCACTGTTTTGTAGATATTGTTCGAGTTTTTCCAGTCGGCGAGAACACCCATATTTCGAAATCCATTCCTCTGTTCCTCTATTGTTTTGAGGGCATATTCCCTAGCTACAATATACTTATAAGCCCAAGTGTTATCTCTCAAATAAAACTCTTACATCTACTCCTAATATCCAAGGAACTGACATCACGTCTCCCCTTCATAGCCTTAAGTTCAATCGGCAATCCATGGCAGTCCCATCCTGGTATGTAATTAATTTTTCTACCATTTATTACATGTTTTCTTAGCGTGATATCTTTGAGAACCTTAAATTGTGTTAAAATTTATTAACATTTATGTAAAAAGTATGAAATCTCCGCACTTTATTGACAGCATGTCCCATGTGAAGTTCTCCATTGGCATAAGGAGGACCATCGTGTAGAACGAATTCTGGGTCCTTATTTTTCTGATGTTGAAAATGATACAAGTCCGTGAAAGATCCCTAAAATAACATTTACGTAATCTTTTACTATTTTCATTCAAAAAACTAAATTTAACTTACTTCAATTAAGGCAGATTCAACCTCAACCCTTTTAGCCGAATTTAAGCGCTGGGGAAACTTTGTTTTTGGTAAATTTAATGTGTCTTTAATGTTTAATTCGCGCGCTTGTTTGACCGAATAATGTCGCACTCTCAATTCAATGAACAAATGTAAATTATTCACTATTCGTAACATGTTTAGTGTTTACCAGATTTGACATGAAACAGCTGATTACACTACTGTGGAATGAAAAGCTCACCCGGCTTTATGGAATATGTTCGATAGTGTATCGAAAATTCTCGATCTATTACTCCAAAAAGGCCCATTTAGTATGAAAGCTCCTCTAGTGAAAAATTTTGCTCTTTTACATAAGCATTTTGGGCAACTTATTCCACACTTGTGGATCGCAATTTCAAACTCACGGAGACGGACAAACAATTCAATCCAAATTCCCGGGATCCATTACTGCATCCATGTTTATCCGAAGCTCATCTTCAAAAATCAAAACCCTTCAAAGCTTTTTAAATCTTCACTCCGCGTGCCTACGTCATCCGCAAAATTTCTTCCTATCTAGTACAATTTCCGGCTTGAGAAATATAATAGATCATTCTTATTTCTACCGGCCCCGAATTTGTTTCTTTGGATTGGATTTTCCTTTTTTGCTATTTTCTAGAAAAAAATTTGAGTTCCTTTCCGCCTAGTAGTAGTGTAGTGTAATTTCGGCAAGAATATTTGGACCACTCATCTGAAATTACGTCGAAGAAAATGTCGAGAATTTTCAGAACGTTTCAAATTTATTTCAGAAATGGGAGAAAAATGTTTTAATATTTCTGAAAAACGAAATACATAGGTAATAGTATAAAATAAAGATCATTTTGTAATATTTTAGTAATTATGTCGATACGAGATTACTATTGTTTTTTTAGTAAACCTAATTCCTTACACTTGGAGCAGTTTCGAAAGACCCTGTTAATTTAAAAAAAAATTACATTACCTATATTAAAATAGAGTTTTTTCCAAGAGTTGGAAACTGTTTTTATAAATATGTTAAAATATCTAGGAATTAAATTTTGTTTGCATAATTTTCATTATACAATAAATTTTAAGTGAAGCTTATCCAAACGGCATTCTCGAAGTACCTACCTTTTAATTAGCTATTAAATAATCCAATAAATAATTACATAATCCCATACATTTCAATTAAATGAGCACTACGCATAATTAATTGGCACTAAAAAAGGGATCTGCTCACATCCCGCAAAGCTTGAGAGTTGAAACTCATCCCCTAATCAACGAAGCTCATTTTCATCTTTTGTTGATATGAAGTCAGCGAAAATTCGTGAAATTGAAACTATTTTAAAATTTTACAAATTTTGCAATAAGGATACAAAACAGTGAAATTTAGAAAAAATGCCTATGAACAATGTGATAGGAATTTGTTTTTGTTCCTGAATCCGTAATTAAGGAGGAATCGAACTTGGCACTTTGCACACGGGAGAATTATTCTCTTCCCCCCAATTCCAGAATTTCCAGGATTTCAGGGAAAGCTCTCCACCATGTGCTCCCTCATTTTGTGTGTATCCCGAGATGGAAATTCAGGAGAACGGAGTGTATCTTAAAAATCCTTATCATAATCAGAATCAGTTTGACATTGCGTTAAGAAAGTTCGAATGTGACTGCTCTTTGCAGCATCCGAAAATATTTAATCGAATTTCTTTTGTGTGCACTTAAACATAAAATTTATACAAAATAAATAATTGTTAACATTATATTGTGAGAAATTTAGCTGGAGTGATTTTGTGATGGTATTTTAGAGGTTGCCTTAATTTGGAGAAGAAGAAAATAATTACCGGAAAATTAATTTATAAATTTTTCAAGTAAGAAATGCAAACACATTCAAGGATCCCCAAAATATAATTAGTGGTCGTTCTATAAATATTCATGCCTCCATTAATTATTTATGAATTAATCAAAAGGGTAAAATAACAACAAAAAATTTAATCCATATTTGAGGGATTTATTTGCAAAGAAAAAGACGTTTCGTCAGTCAGTGGCAATAATTTTGTGTAGGTACGCAGAAAGCAGTTGTTGCTCCTTTTAGAACATGATGGCGGCTCCTAAAACCATTGTTTATTGAATGACGACGCAAAGAATATTATAAAAGACAACAACAGTATTTTGTGCTAAAAACTACGTTTGTATTTGGGAAGCGTATGTGCAATGAATGCAAATCTTTTTATGACTGTATGTTATGCATATTGTATATGCATCTGCATTCTACACTCAGGTCTCAGGATAATTGAAGCGGTGGAAGACCTCCATACAGTCATGTTTCTCGCTTACCTGTCCTTTTTGGTGGTTGGTCGTATCCTGAGTTCATAATATTTCCATCGTCGGTTTCACCTCGTGAATTTTAAGTACTGTTGAAATGAATTTGGGAGTTTGAAATTTCAGCAATTCCCTTTGATATTATATCATTTTAATGTACAAAATTTTTTATTTTTCAATTATTAAATATTCTCATTTCTCTTCATTAAAGAGTTTAAATTTTACTGGACGATTCTTTAATGTTTATAGAATGTTTTCTTTGAATTAGTAAAGGCAAAAAAACAAATCAATACAACTGTTTCAAAAACCAGTCACGAAATTTATGGGAAAATTTATCGTTCTTTAATGGTGTTGAAAATGGAACCATCTTTTTCCAGATTAACATTATTACCTAAATAAAGAAATATAAAAAACAGAATTGTCCTCGAATTCATTATCGTCGTAATTTTATTGAATCATTTAGGTTTGACCCTTTGTAAAGCAAACAAAACTGTTTTTAGAGCCTTTGGCCTTGGTTAAAATAAGGGTATGGTGGTTCTATTGGAACGTTCCACTTTCCAGTAAAATAAAGCAGAGAATTTTGGTTTTACACGCAATAAAAATGATGTTTTCGTTTTACATGATTTCCCACTGTTTATGTTTCCATATTTTTTTACAACTGAAAAAAGGAAAACAATCCTGAAAATGAACTGGAATGGAAATAATGAATTCAAGCAGTTGGTATAAAAAATTTTAAGCGGAACGTTTTTGTGAATTTTCCAGATATATAAAATTAATAATTTCGGAGATCTGAATCTGAAATGTACTGAAAAAAGGGATCATCGCAATTGATGATGCCTGCAAGAAGACCGCCACAATGTCCATCGCGAAAGAAGCAATCACTGGGGAAATTGCGACGCGCCCATCCGGCATCCGGCGCGACATGGAACATCCAAGTGGTTCGCGGGAAGATGACATCGAAATGCCTGTGGCACGCTTGTCGAGCCCTGGCTCTCGGGATGGTCCTGATGTTCATAGGTGCAGGAATGGCTACAATTGGTACACCACATTCCAGGATACCTTCTGACATATTTTAATTAATGCTATTTATGAAATAGGATATTACGCGGAGCATCTTTCCACGCGGCAGGAGCTGCGGGGCAATCAAACGGTTCGAGTTAAGAACGAGTCACGTGGTTTTCATTTGAATAATTTGTCATACGTGGGTCCCATTGTGATGGGTCTGGGTGGGTTCATCGTTGTTGCAGCATGTGTCATGACCTTCGAGGCCAGGGACTCGGCTGCCAAAGTCGTCCCGGCACGGTACAAGATGACGTGGAAGGAGAAGGGCAACACAAGGACCATTATGAGCTCAATATCCACAACTGAACATGGTAAGTGTCCTTTATTGTTATTTTAGCAACAAGTTAACAATCAAATTGTTGTAATCAAAATTCAATATAATGTACAAAGCGTGTTTGCATTCTGGTTGTCCAGAGAGCTTTTCAATTTTTCGTAATAATATTAAACAAGGAGAGGAAAAATAATATTCACAGAAAAAATGTATTTCATTGGAAATATGATGTTTGGTGAAGTGTGTGTTTTTTATGCTGTAGGAAGCATGGATAGCATAGAAAAGCATCAACAGGACTTTAATCCGAATATTGATCAATCGATTTCAAGAGAAAAAATGTTTGAATCGGCTTTTTTAATAAAATCCAAAAGGGATATCCAAAAGCCTACAGTGTTCTTGGAGGAATTAGAAAGAAGTTATTCATCTGGAATTTTTGAAAGTGACAAATTGGAGACAACAGACATTTGTTAAAAAGCAACTGCTGTTAACATATCTCTATATTTCCATTGAAGGGGACGAAATATAAATGACTTTTGATATTAAAATTATAAATCATGAATATAGGGTTTCTGCAGGTTTTAGAAAACAATTTTTTATTACATAAAATGTAAATGCAAAAGTATTTCAACTTATAAAAATAAAATAATTTATTAAACAAAAGAAGATAAATAAAGTATACATTCAAGATAGAGCTAAAAAAGAAATTAAAAATTGTATAAATTCTAAAAAAAGACCTAAATATTATTTTTTAATTATTATTATATTATTATTTTGTATTAATTCTAAAATATCCTTCATATAATTTTTCAATTATTATTTTATTTTTATAACTATCTTAAAAAAAATTCAAGCAAGAGAAATCAAAATATTTACTGTAAGAAAAACCACCAATTTTATTTATAAAAGAGTTTCAAGTTGAAAAAAAGAGCACTCAAACAAAATTTAGAATAGATAGGTATTAATGCTAATTGTGTATAACAAATAATAAAATAAATTTGTTAGCATCACGCAAAAGCAATCGTTTCTGTTTTCTTTCAAAAACATTCAAGTATTTTCCAGAGTACTTTAAAATATTAACCACTGTTATGTGCAATGTGCATGCGTAAATTTTCTTAAATTAACTATTTACTTATTTTTTACGCTTTTAATTCCTGCGCACGAAATAAGGATTAGCCAATAACGATTTTAAATTTTAATGAACAAAGTAGTAAATTAATATTTTTTTCAATGTCCTTACTTATAAAAAAAGAAAAGTCAACATTTGCAAGCATTTGCTTTTTTTGAATTTGCAAGCATTGAAATATCGTAGAAAAATTTATTATTAAAAAGGCACAATATGAAATCAAAAGCATGTTGTGTACAAATGGAATTCTATTCGATCGCAGAAAATTACAAAACGACATCCAAACTTGTTGTTGCTTTTAACATTCCTAGATGGCACGTAATTTCAAAAGGACGGAAGAAATATAAATCACTCAAGGCATAAGTTTTTTTTTAATGAAAGGATCACCGGAATCAGGCAATTCAAAGAACATATACCAATTAGAGATGGTATCACGGTAAGTAATTATTTCCCTTTTCTGGTAATAGCATCGCCTTGCAATATCATCATCTGCTAGAAAGGTAATGACTACAGTTGGAAAAGCACACACACAAAAAATACAACAAAATAAGAAAACAAAAAAAATACAATGCTTTCAGGAGTTAAAATCAAATCTTTACACCTTGTTAAAATCTCACCACCACACCACCCAGGCACCACAAGTGATCGTGACAAAAAAAAGATCTGCTTTTCTTTTCCGAGGGCGGAGTTTGGAAAGTGGTATGAACGGCAACCGATAATAACAAGGCTGAGTCCAATCAAAAAAATGGAGGCGATACCAATGCATATGAATTAATTGCGCCTGTAGCCAGTAAGAAGCTGAGCAAGTGCCGACCCAAAAAGTGATCGTACTTGAGTTTACCCAACACCGAAAAAAAAAGTGACTAGCCATTGGCTGAAAACTAAGAATGCGTCTCAGACGAGAGGTGAAGACAGAGGGCATTCACAATAGGAGAGCGAATTGGTGGTGATCGTCTGGAGAACAACCTTTATCGGCTGCAAGGAGCCAACGATCGTGCAAATGTTGACTTGTGAACTGAGAAAAAAAGGGAAAAACAACAAAAAAAAAAGCACTCATGGTTAAGATGCTGTTCGACAGGTTGAAATGGTTCTTAATTTTTGGGTGAAAAACAAGGCGCCTCCACCACTTTAGATGTAAACCAGTTTTGTTTTAGTTTTGACACGATCGTCGCTTTGCGTAGTCGCTCTTGGTTCCCAATGTGTTCTTGTTCACCGCAAAAATTGAGTGGTGCAATTGTTGAAAAGTGATAATATTATCGTGCTGCCATAATTAAAGTTATAAATATTGTGTAAAATTTATTGAAGACTTGTGATAGAATATAATAATTTAAAGCTGCATTCAAACATAATGAATGATCTTTTTGAACTGAGAATGGAACAGCACATCGCCCACGAGTTATATCGGCAGCAAATAATGCAAAGGATACCCGGTACGTAAGATATGATCGAAGGATTTAATATATTTTGCACGATCACATTTGAAAATCTGCAAAAGGCCTTGAAATAATTACTGGCCACAAAGTTGGTGTAGTTGAACCGGTCTAACAATAAGAATAAGTGTCAGTTCAACTTTATTGCTTCCTGTGTTGGAAATGTTTTTTAAACAGCGAAAAAAAAGAAATACACCGTCATGCAAGTGATCGTGATAGTGATCTACAGGTGAAATATTACCAATAAACATCATCGGTATTTTTTAAAATTCCTGTGATCGCTACGGATCTTACTAATTACTTCATTCAGCCACTTCAGAGAAATTCACACACACCGATCAGTGATCTGTGTTTACACGAATCAATAACTATCTAATTGTAAAAATAAACGACAGTAAAAAGACATTATTGCTCGGTATAGAAGATCAACTGCTAACAAACTCAAAGTGATCTTGTCTTGTTTTAATCAAAACTCAGAGAGATCCTAAACGAGTTCTATAGTTGATCGCAGCTGTTTTTATCAAATATTTACACATTTACAATTCAATTTCAGATCCATTCCCACCGATTTTACCAGTGCCATTTCCTAGGCATATCATGTTACCAGCACGAATCCCTTTACCTGGTGTTCAGGCAAGTCTGCAAAACAATGAATTATGGAAACAGTTTCATCAAATTGGAACCGAAATGATTATAACAAAAAGTGGAAGGTAATTCTTTTTTTTAACTTATTTCCTTTTTAATTATTTGGATGCGAATTGCCATTTTTGAATGCTAGTTAAAGAACTAATATTTTTGGAATTTTCATATACATATAAAAGAAGAGTTCTTTTATTTTATTGCATTAAATACATTATGAATTATAATAAATTCAACGTGAAAAGGTAGAATAAACGAAACTAATATTTCTCTCACTTAAGCCTCGTTTACATTGGGCAAGTGTACCGGCGGAAAGTATTTGCCATCCTAATCTCGCCTATACACATGGATAGTTTACTTTTCGATCAGTACAGAAACAAAATGACTCCAAGAGCGGTTGGTGCTGGTCAAAATTATTTTTGGTGGTATTGCTATTACACACAGAAAGATTTAAGTATTAACAGGAAAGTTGGCCACTAAACTTGCCGTCTCCTAAACTTCACTTAATATTTGACAGCAAGTAACACTTTTTAAAAGTGTTGACTTTTTTAACGTTTACGAGGCATTCAGTGCAAGCTTAGGCTTCAGTTTAGCTAAGCTTAAAAAAATAGGCATTTTAATAGCTACTGAGCTGAGCAAGAGCTGTAATTTGATATCACACAAGGCCCAAATTCGACAATCCGAAGGGAGATGGTTACTAACCGCACAATCCCAAAAACAAAAAAATTTTACTCCACGCCCACCGGAAAAATCTCCATTCATTCGTTCTAAATCCATCCACGTTTACTACCTTAAAACTGCCGAGGTTTCTTCCATTTCTATAATTTTAATATCGTGTAAAAAAATATCTGCCAAAAAAGTAATTGTAATCCGTATTTATAACAATATTTAACGAAAAATATTCAAAATGTAAATGTTCAGTACACAAAATCAAAATTTTTGTATAAAAACGATAAAGGCTTATATGGCAAGATTATGAAGGAGTTGCCCGATTTTGCTCATCTTCAAACTTGACCTTACTATTTTAATGTAGTATCATCGTATTCAACGTCAAGTCTCTAGCTACAAGTGTTCTCGAGTTATCGTCGGGACAGACAGACACACAAACGAACATTCATAAAACAGTTTCTTTTCACTTCCTAATCATGAATATATAATTATTTTTTCTATAACCATTGCCATTCTATCACCGAAAGGGTATAACTAGGATATAAAAAGAGATCAAATCATGCTTTCCCTACTAAAAATTTATTGTATATAAAAGTTCTAAACAAAGCTAACGTCACCTTCCACAACTTCCTAATATATCCTTCGGCTCTCATCTTAACACATTTTGCATTAAATATTAAAATTCACTTGTTCCTGCTCCATAAAAATTAAATATTAAAAAACCGATATTCAACAGGAATTCTTCCCTAAACGATATTGTTCCTGAGATTGACTTCCGCTCCTCAAATGACATTTAATTATAAATATATCGAGAAAGTAATTCAACCAAATTCAACAACTCTTCTTAAATAGCATATCAATTCCCGAAGGCACTGGTATAAATTCGGCGGTTCACTTCCGTAAACTGCCACGAAAACATTCATCATTCTCCCCCTTCTAAATAATACACTCATTGCTAGTGTCTATGGTCGCAGACCCTTCTGGAATTACGTGGATGACACAGATTGTTGTTGTTTTTCATTTCTTATCTTTGAAAGGCATTAGGATAATTTCAAATTGCTGTCAATTCGATGGTCAAAGTATCAGAGAAAATGCCGGGGTTCCCCTTTCTTATTCCTTATGGTGGGGTTTTAATGGTCCAGAATGCACGTGCCTCGCTTTTCTTTGGGTTTCGTTTTAATGATAACATTGAGTGGAGTCGAGTAAAGGGTTAATTTGGATGAATTTAAATCACCTATTTGATAACCAATAATTTTCCTTGAATAGAATTTTGGAATAGCGCAACAATTTCGTATCAGATAAATTCTCAAGGATTGTTGGATATTTATTGTGATTATGTAATTTATCTTCCGTATTTCTAAATTAAATTTTAATCAATTCACAATTACCGTTAATTGTATAATATTAAATGTTTAAAAATATAATTTAAATCTCTCTTGTTTCGATCCACTCCAATTCCATTATCTACTGATATAATTCTTCCCAAATTATTTTTTACACTACTTATCACCGTTAAAAAAATCGGCACCATGCATAGAATTTTATTATCATTTAGATGCGATAATTTATTTTATTGAATGCAAAACTTGGCAATCACCTGCTGACATCTAGACTCAGCGGTTGTGTCCCATGGCGGGGCAAACAAACAAAAAAGTTTGCACCTGCGATGGCATAAGCATCTTTTCGGCACCTTTTTGGTTTGCTGCAACCTTCTGTACAAAACCCATAAATTATTGCAATAATTTTTGAACATGGGACTAATTTTTTGAGTAGGCTTCAAGTGTGAGTAGGTGTAGAAAAAAGAACAATCAAATCCGAAAATCAATTCGTGAATTTGTTATTTATAGCAAAAAAACGAAAACAGTTTTTTTTTGGTTTTGTTTTCGGTCATAGTTTCAAATATTTGAAATTTGCATATCAACCTGATTTAAAGAGGTGTTGCTAATCTTTATTCATTTTTGTTTATTCAAGATTGTAGAGCATGTTAAACGTAAAGAATTGCAGTAATAAAAATTAACAGTTTACAATTTTAAATTGGAGTAAACGGTTTTTGGAAATGAAGAAGAAAAACAGAAAAGATTTGTGATTGTCAAAATAAAAGCTTATACTATGTTTTTCATATATAGCAATAGAAAATTTATTTTGTCAATTTTCTGGCAATTCTATTCAAACAAACAATGAAAAAAACCGCGGAATTTCCGCACCAAATTTCAGATTCTTGAATCGAACTAATCCTTTGAGAAAAATCAAGTCGCCCGGTCTGCGTCCTTTTCTTATGAATCATGCATGCCTGAGGGTATCACATTACTAATTAAAAATGGGAATCGTTTCTTTTCTGCATGAATTTTCATTAAATTTTTAATTGATACAATTTTAAAAACGTTTCATCAATGAATACCTGCATACGTAATGTGACGCATGTTTTAATTTCCCGCTGGGACTTGAGGTGGATTTGTTTTTATTATATTTTTACTTCTCATTTGGTTGATTTTTGTGCGAGTTTTTAAATTTCATTTGCCATTTCGTCCTATCTAATGTCATAGCTTCCTTAAAAGGTTTGTACGAATAGAATTTTTGCAGGTAAGAATTAAGTTTTTGAATTGAAATATTTTCGTTTTTACATTCAACATTCGATATTGTTTTATTTGGTTTTAATTATGTTTCTTATTTGACAAAAATAAAAAAGGATATTTTATGAATTCAGTTCATGGTTGGGAGCACGTTTTGGTTTTCAGTTAATTAATTTGTATTCACAACATTTTTAGCAATCTTGCACACCTGAAGATGCGGATTCCATTGAAATAGTATTGCACATTTTTTAGACCTTTTTAAATTTTAAGAGTTAATCTTGAATTCCTTGCTTCAGATCATTTTTACAAAATATTTCAAAAAAGGTATACAAGTCAAGTCTTCTATAACGCGATTGATTCGTACCGCGTTATATGGAAACAGTGATAGTGTTTAAGAAACTGAAAATTGAAGAATTGAAACTGCGTTATGGGAAACATAGAAATAGAGCAGATCATATTAATTTATATCGCACTATATGGAAACCGCGTTATAAGAAATTCAGAATTAATACAAGTCGAATGAATTCAGAACTCTTAACGCGTTATAAATGGAATCTCAGAAATGTACATAAATCAGACCTATATAAGATAGGGTGTTTGGCGCATGGACCGACGCAATTTCTGAGGGGATTGTGGGGCCGCTTAATCACATACATAATTCTCGTCGTCCGAATGAATGAATGAATGTAAGGATTTTACTCTTTATAAGTAGTAGTAGTAGTCGCGGTGATATTTTAAAAATAAATAAATTTTGACATTTAATAATTCGCAATCGCAACGACATAAACCTGCTTAATATGTGATATAGCCAAAAATATAAAAAGAAATAGTAGTGACAATCGACATATATAATGAGGGTAAAAAGAAAAAAAAAAAACAGGTAAAAATATATGTAGGTATCTATATAAAAAAGGAAAGAATGAACCGGAAACGACGTATTTTTTGACAGTTAATTACTAGTAATAAAAATAAATTATTAATATATCTATATTAAGTAATAGTAATATATTTTTTCGTTTCTTTTTAATTTACCCGGAAATCTCACTTTCAGATTGTGATCACTTTTTTTTGCGGTTGTAATATCAAATAATTATTTATTTGGAATAAAAATATATTACAAAATACAACAAAAGTTAATTCGTGCTATTACAATCACAAACAAAAAAATTATAACAATCTAAAAGTGAGATTTATGGTAAATTGAAAAAAACCAAAGTAAAGTTTTATTATTATTATAGATTAATATAGATACCTAAATTAATAATTTATTATTATTATTATTATTATTATAAGCGACTACCACAACATTCAAAAAAATTGTGTCGGAATTCTTGCGCAACTCTGTATAAAAACTGCATTCTGAAAGTATCAAGTTGTGATTGTTACGGTTAATAAATAAAATTTTATAATATAACATAAACGTGACTATAAATATGTAGCTAGTTTTTTATTATACCTATATGTAGTTAGGTTTATTGAATATAAATATAATACATAGTTCATATAGGAAGATTATATGTAGATAAACTAAAAAAAATTTCCAACAATAAAGCTTAATTTGATACATTATAATATTATTGTTGTATATATTATATTGTTTCATTATTCTTATTCATCATTCTGTCAAATACTCGCAGTTTAACAATTTTTTCTAATTCTCTCTTATATGAAAAACGCGTTATAAGACCGCGTCACGTTATAAGGAGAGCTGTCACAAAATTTCCTCCGCGTTTTTTGGAAATAGCGTTTTAAAAACACCGCGTTATAGGAGAGTTTTGTAGACACAATTATACTTTTTTTAAAGTATAAAAACTGTTAATAGTGTGCTAGACATTCGTTATTTTTCTTTACAAACTGTTTATATAATTTGTTTTGATTTTTGTTCTTTTCTAAAGTTTATGATAATGAGGATAAAAGCGACTTCAGACAATGTTGTTAAAGGAAAAATACGGAAGCGTAATTCAAACACAATGATGAACTGAATGTCCTCTAAATTAACACTTGTTTGTCATATGAATCGGTAATCAGAACCATTTTCAATTTCGACATTAGTTATAATATGTTAAACTAGTAATGTTTGGTATGCGGAATGTAGAACGTATTCAAATCACTTCAAAACAAATATGAATATTTTTTTGGTTCACCTAATTTTTTATATTTTTGTCTGTGTGAGTTCTCTCTCTGTCTCTCTTATTCTCTTCCTGAATTTACCTCTCTTTCCTTTTTTGAATAAACAGTCTGAAGGTAAAAGATTTTAGCATTCAAAAGAAAAACAGGTTAAAATTTCATTTCAACAAAATCGTTGAAAATTATATATAATTTAACAATTAGTGGCTTACAATGCACGAAGTAAAGAATCTGTGAAAGTCATCACCTTTCCAAGTGTAAGAAGAAGGCTCATACATATTAATGAGAAGGCTTGAAAGTAAACATTACCGAGTTGTCGACAATCGTTTACCTACCGCTTATGGGTATTATCGCGAGAGGACAGCATCAGGAGCAGCGTTCACGACATGTTTGTTATCACCCAATAAAAATATGAATTTTAAAATAATAAATGCATGGATACTCTTTTAGCACTTTCCGGTAATAATTGTTGCGTTTTCCGGCTTCATTTGCTCAGATTCATAGGGACTCAAAGACGCAAATAACTGTTCTTCATTTGCTCATTTTGCAACTGATACGAAAGGAATTTTGGTGTTTGAATATAGACTTGCATTGTATTGGCGGCATATCCTTATCAAAACACTTAATGCATCGTGATAAAAGTAAATTTACACTAACATATTTTTTGTCGTAATTTGAATGCAGGTCTTCTGGTATTTGGTCACAAAAACTTTAAATGTTCAAGTGGCTTCCCTCATACTTATTTATGCTATGTTTTTTTTTTGCGCGAACATCGGCTTCTTTAACAGATTTTCGGGCAATTTCTATTGTTTGTCTGGGACCATAAAGTGTAAATAGCTCTGGCGCCTTACTAATGAGGGCGTTGATAGTAATTTACATTTTTGACTGAGTACACTTCATGTGTCACAGCAGAATTTTGGACCTGTTGTTGTGTTAACATTTATATAGTGTATATACATCCTCTTTCATTAGTTCATGGCCAGGGAAAAAAGAACGGATATGCACTTGCCATACCCACGGCCACAGAAGGAAGGAAAAAATTATGAGCCGTTGAGATTATCACGGATTCCGGATTCACCAAGGAGCAAAACAGAACAAAAAAAATGAAAGAAAGAAGAAAAACATTTAAGTGCCATTTGCCTTTTACTTATTAGCGCCAGTCTGTGAATATTATTAAAGTGAAAATGGTGTTTTCGCAGCAGGATTTGCCGGTCGGTATTGTATGATGTTGTATCCTTGGTATTTGATACCATTATTGAGGATCTGAGTCGAAAGTATGTCTTTGGATCAATATAAGCAAATTTTGGGATCAAGTGATTTTTATGAGAACAATAAAAGATGAAAGGATTCAAGGATATTGTAAATCCATGCTGAATAAGACGTGATGGGGATTTGTAGCAAAACTTGAATAGAAAGGCTTATGTAAATGACCAAATACTCTTTTGAAATCGATATTTTGTGAAAGGATATTTTGCATGCAAAATTCAGTAGCTACATTTAGAATTCTGCTCATCAGATTTTCCACTTAAGCGAATACGCAGATCGGGATAAATTTATTCATGTAGAAATTCTACAGTATAATTTCCTGTTTTGGTGGATAAATTTAGGGAGATCTTTATTTTTTGACATGTCAATGTGAAATGTTTGAATGAATCTTCCTAAAAAATATTCATTTTATCATTCATCTATGGAATAACCATGTCTTGTAATATTTTTGAAAATTTTTCGAAAGTCGTTAGATGGTACCGATCTCAATAGGTAGATTTTTCTTCCAAATCCACCTAAAAATTGCTAACAATTCAATAAAGATTTCTGGCAAGTCGGTTAAGCACAAAGAATGATCACTTTGACGTGTCAAAAAAAGTCAAAATGAGAATTGTCAAGTTTTATCCTCTGAAAAATATAAATCCCAGTTCTTGGGTGGATGAAACAGTGAAGGAAATCTCTACACGGATCACTATTCACTACTGCCATCTACCGCTGGAATAGCAAAATGTCAAATTTTATCTCCATTTTTACCCTGATTGGCGTATCATCATCATCAGTCTATTAGAGCTAAATTCATCCACACTTATCTCCAATATATTTGTTTTGCAACGCGTTGGCAAGGCACGCCCAGAAATAACGGTGACAGAAAAAAAACTATAGGTACACCTATTCATGAGAAGTGAAAAGAAACCGTTTTATGCATGTCCTTCTGTACAGACAATAACTCGAGAACGCTTGTATCCAGAATTCTAGAGGATTGGAATTTGGTGTAGAAGCTAATACTTCGTTAAAATTGTGAAGTCAATTTCGAAGATGAACAAAATCGGGCAACTCCTCTTAGTGTTGCCATATAAACCTGAATAGTTTTTATACAAAAATATTGATTTTGTTTACTGAATAATTACGAAAGAAAATTATCGTTAAATATTTTTATAAATTAGTATTAAAATTAATTATTTGCACCAAAGTATTTTTTCACGATCTTGGAATTTTACAGATATCTATACAAAACACTTTCCGCTTTTACATGCATTTTCAATAACTTAAAACGAATTTCTCTTTTGACATTGGAAAACTTTTTGTACACCGTCTTTTACACGATTTCTTAACAAACGTTTCTCTGTGTTAAAATGGAGCTATTTTACATCTAGGATATTTCCTAACTAGTCTAAACAAATTACACTTTCCGTACTAGTTTTACATAGTTTTTCAATGGGGGAAGATTTTTAGCCCGATCTGCTAAATTTAACGCCCAAATCCTTTAAGTAATCGAAACGCCATGAATACTACTTTCATGGTGGTCCTAAGTAGCTCTTAGTTGACGATAATCGTAAAGTGCAACTTCCGCGTACTTCCCATTATCATCATTTCAATAATACCGAAATCCAAAACTCGACCAGAAAGAGAATAGGGAAGAAGACTGACACCAAAACCCCGAACTAAAAAAACAGTTTCTCCTTTAATCCCTTTTACTTTTAATGTCACCAGATGCATCTGCTGTAATGACTGCATATCATTCTAATCAAGTTGCATAACACTTGCTACAAGCTGCTTGTCGTACACAATTCCTCCTTTTCGGATACATCGATCCGATCGGTCTCAAGTGATGGAAAACAAAGACCAGAGAAATAAATGTCCGAAACACGTGTATGTATTAAAAGTAGAAAATAAAAAATAAAAGGGAATAAAACCAAAAATAAGAGAAGGGAAAAATATATCTGGAGGAATTCATCAAGACCTTCAAAGACATCTTGACAGAGGATAGAAAGGAAAAAAGCTGGCGCCACCACCTCCTGCTGTTTGAAATAAAAGATCTTGGAAGAGTTACAAATATTCAGAATTGCTGAGAGCAGATTTGTTGTTGTTACTGTTGTTCTTGTTGCTTTTTTATAGCCTATGCGTCAGTAGGAATTTGAGGGGAGGTTGTGAGGCCTGCACATTTTATTATGATAATTATTATCTTGTTTATTTGTTTTTCTTTCTAAAAATCGAAAATCGGAAAAAAAAATTGTATAACAAGGAGTGAAAAATAATGTAGGAGGATATTTTCAGGTGATGGGATAATTATATGCAAGAGTTTGGTGAAAAATTTTGACTAATGGAGATTTTTTAATACCTAAATTAGTTGTAGGAGGATGTGTAAAAATTTTATGAAGTAATATCTTAATTATTTCTTATAATTTTTCTTCTAGGCGAATGTTTCCTTCGATGCGGCTATCATTGACCGGACTTGAGGATGACGTGAATTACTGTGTCCTTTTGGAAATGGTGCCAATTGGTGATTGCCGTTTCAAATTCTCTGGCACACAATGGGTTCCTGCTGGTGGTGCTGAACCACAAAGTCCTCAAAGGATGTATTTACATCCAGATAGTCCTGCATCCGGATCGCATTGGCAGACACAACTAATCCTTTTCAACAAAGTCAAACTAACAAACAACACTTTGGACAATAACGGACATGTGAGTGTCATTAATTTTTTTGTTACTTTACAATATTGAAAAAGGATAAACATCGTCCCTGACAAATGTTGCTATAGACATTCAACTGGCAAATGGTCAGGTTTTGGAATGGTGGTTTATTTTTTTGAATGCACAACCTATAAACAATAAACATGAATGGTGTTCCAACTTCCAAGACAACTAACAATAAAAGATAAATAATTAAAAATGATTTTGATTTGAACATGAAGAAATGCGAATGTTTATGATAAATATTTTAACTAGTTCAGTTAAAAACCAGAACAAAAAAATACAGTGGAACTTTCGATTTCTTGGTTCAGCCCCTCTCGGAAAACTTGATTTAACGCCCATGCAATTAATTATAATTTATTGCTTATTAATTTATATCCCTTACCGTGGAATTACACTTAATCAAATAATACAAAATTTTCTTGTTCTCTTTCAGATTGTTTTAACAAGTATGCATAAATATCAGCCGCGAATTCATATTATTCGAACATCGGATCCCACACAAATTCCATGGGCGCCGCAGCAGGCATTTGTATTTCCGGAAACTGAATTTGTTGCAGTAACAGCGTATCAGGTCAGTAATCAAAGTGTAATCAATAGCAGTCAGTATTGCTTTTTTGTCTGTGTTCACCTTTTTCCCATTTAACAATATCAACACGATAATGATACACCTGTAACGGTGATTACATTCAATTAAATCGCTTGTCAAATTTAATAAATACATGTTGCGAATCCCAGGCAGTCAGGTCAGAGAAGACCAAGTCTCAACCATGACCTGCCTTCTGTCACTGTTTTTTTTATACTCTCCTCCGTTTTTTAATATTTTTTTATTAATATCCTCATGGTCTCTAACTTGATAGACTTTAGCCGTCGGAGATACAGGCAGTTAGCATGGTAAGCAGACGGTATAGTTGGAAGTTGGTTTACTCCCGTCATATACCATCTTGCTGGAGCCAAACCAAGCAGGGAAGAATCAAGAGGAGGACACATTAAGCTGACGCCGAGTCACTATTCAAACAGAGAGGTCTTCTTCGACCGCCTTTTTTCCTTTTCCCCTGGACGATCTTTTTTTTTCTGTAAACGTATTCTCTCTGGTTATAATGAATGGTGTGGTCTAGACAATTAGAATTGCTGCTAATTAGCCGCCAACTGTCTGGTTTAAGTGTTTTGCATAGAAAAAAAAAAAATAGATAAAAGGATATGCGGAAATTGATTTTTGAGAGACTTAAGTTGAATAATGAAAATGACTTGATGGAATTATGACAACTTGGTGACTACATTCGTAATAACAATTTGTTTTCTTTTTTTTGCAGAATGAACGAATAACCAAGTTGAAGATCGATAACAATCCATTCGCGAAAGGATTTCGAGAGAGTGGGCAATCACGATGCAAGAGAAAAATCACCTCAACTCCTGACATATGCCCGCAAGGATCGCCGATGACCCCACTGGATATATCAGAAAAGCACAATTCCTCACACATATCGTGCAGTGCTGATCCTTCGACACTAAAACGCATCAGATCCTTTAATTCGGTGCATTCATCAGCATCGGCCGATGAGATTGGCCTAAAACTAAATTGTAGTTCGACTGGACCGAATTCACCAAATGCTATCGATTCTCACTCAGCAACAACATCATCAATCCGAAGTGAGTTGAGATCACAGCAACAACAACACAATTTCCAGCCAATAATTAATCCTCTCCTAATTGACTTTGTTTTTTCCTACTTCGGAACAGCAGCGCCATACTCGCCGCAATTTTGTCATTCACCGGGATTACCAAATCATTATCTCACGCAAATTTCTGAGGCCCAATTCCCAAATCGTTCTCCTAAACCTGCTGAAGTAGCTCCATCTTCTGCATCACTTCTACAGTACAAGGTCGAAGACGACATTGTTAAACTGCCGAAAAAGACTGGCTTTACAATATCTGCAATCCTTGGTAGTAATCAGTGATTTTGTTCTGATTTAAAAAATGAAAACCTGGTTTTGAAAACTCTAAAATAATTTCCAATTACTTATATATTTTTATTTTTCGTGTGCAATTTTTAATTTATTTTTTTTTTCGTTTTTGTTTATTGCTAAATTTTTCTAACGGAACAACAAAGAGAATAGAAAAACATTAAACTACTTAAACGTCGTGTTTTAAGCCAGGTCTATTTATTGTAGATTAAATTGATGTGTGTTGTAGACGTTGGATACCTGAAAAATATATGTATTAAGTTTGTACAATAAATGTTTTATAAGTTGAATTAATAAAAGACTATTTTTTGCAAAAACATCTTTGTTTGAACCTACATTACTTAAGAAAAAAACTTAGTGAATGGTTGTTTCTAAAAAAACTCCTTTGGAATTTGTCGAACAGAGAAAGTGGTAGCAATTCGACCATATATTATTTTACTACACAGATTTATAATGTGCTTTATAACTCCGAAACTATCAACTCGCGTACCTACTATACAATATGGGCATTATTCTACTTCCTTTTATTAGTATGTACTATCAATTAATACTATGAAACCATCACAAACTTGCCTTGATGAAAATCATCTCCACTGTCGATTATAACTCCAACTCTAAGGGCGGTTTCCGTCGTCCCAATTTCGCACCCAATTTGCAGGGGCGATTTGCCGGTTAGGCAAGTGAAATACTCCTTGCAAATTTGCAAATACCCTGCAAGTTGTGTGCAAAATTGGGACTCGGCAGTCCATTGTTTAATTCTTACCAAAAACGAACTTAATCGCGGTCATTATTTTATTCTTAATAAAACATATTTAAAGCTCATCCCAATCAGTTGAAAATTGCGACCGGTATCGTGTCCCAAAGAATTTATGTACTATATTATATATATTATATTATATAAAATATAAACATTCGAACGAAGGTAATTTTTGGATATAAGGGGGAGAAACTATGCAAACATTTTCCGAAATATCCGCCCTGAGGGAGACTACAATAGTAAGATTTTTTTAAAAGAAAAAGATTTTCCGAAGAATTTGGAATAAACGACTGAAAAGAGTCTAATAAGAAATGACGGTAAATTGCACAATAATCAGCAGTATGAAGTGTTAAAAAATTATTTACCATCGTTCATCGTTCAACTATCAGTCATCGAACCATAAAAAAAACGACAACAAATTAGCTTTTCTACAACTTATTGTTAGACCGAAATTCAATATCAAAATGTCCGGCAATACGCAAATGAATGTAACGCTTGAGATAAAAATCTCTCACTAATTTTTGTGAAAAGGTGGCCGAAAAAGTGGAAAACACTAATGCGACAAAGATTATGTGTTTTAAATGCAAAGTTACAGAAGCTGCATCTTGTTTTTTAAGAGCCTCATATCTCTCCGGCAGAGTCATTCATTTTTATAAAACTCATGTCACCTCTTATCACAAATTTAAACTAAAAAAAAAAAAGATGAGAGAAAAAAGGAAACCGAATCACGGTTACCTACCAGCATTGACTCATATCCAGACAAAACCAGGTGTCAATTCCAATTGGCGCTACAGGTTCTTATATTATTGTTTTTTTAGTTATTGCTGTTGTTTTTTTAAACTCGCGTTCATGTGTAAGTCTACGAAAAGTATCTTTGCTTGAATTTAGGCGATACGTAAAAATTGAGAACATCATGAAAGAAGAAAAAATAAAAGTTTTTTGGTTTCCCAGCAGCAATGGATGATGGTATGGACTGAAGAAGTGGGAAACCGGCAAAAAAGCACCAAGGAGGTAAGAAATTCACTTCGAGCAACAGACGACCTACTCGCCTCGGTTACTCTGGATCGCCGACGACGACGACAACGACGACGTAGGACAGTGGAAAAAATTTAGTTTATCGGTTGGAAATCGAATATGTTGTAAATATGCCCAATCGCACCATTTGACATGGCGCCATCGTTTTAGATGCGGCCTCTTATGAAGAACTGATAACCAATTCGAATGGGCTTTGAAGTGATGCCTTCTATTCCGCCGTGGGCCTGTGCCCAGAAGGACCCAGAGATATTCACCGATTGCCGAAGCCACCAGCTATAAATAATGAGTGATCTCCAGTGCTGAAGGCAAAAGGGTTTACTGTTGAGAGACACCGCAGAGTAGGATATGTACAGATTTAAGTGCTTGTTGAACATGGCAATGCGATGGTAAAAAGGAAGTGATATAAATCTGTATTGGGATCAGATCTGGATCCCGATTTATTGCTATCCTGTCAATATGGTCCTGATAAGTGAAGGTCAAACTGGATTGAGGGTTGAAAAAATCGACTATATTTTAGATCTATATTACTGTTTGTCTTGACCACTTCCATTCAACGATATAAGAAATCAATAGATTCACAACAAGAAGTGATGTTTCTCTATTTAAAAAAAAAAAGAAAGAAATGAAAAATAAATAATTAATTAATCGCTTTCGCTTTCAAGTGGAATAAAATATTTAGGCAACAAAATACCTTATCACTTTGTAACAGAATTCCTTTAGTTTTTGTAGTCTATTTAAAACTAAATCATAATTTTTTCTTCTCAGATCAGTCAGAAGCAGACAACGATCATGATGGAATGCAAGGTGTGCAGTCGTCGAGATGATGGTGAATGAACCTGCAACCTCAAAACTGAGACTACCTGCTGTGCAGGAACAAAAAAAAACAACATGCACTACAAATTTCTATTACCAAAAGTCAACAAGCGTTGACAGGATAAGATCAGTGCCACCAAAAAGGCGCCAACCTCTACATATATTTATTTAATTAGCGTTATACATTTGATTAATCATTTCATGAAATAAATATTACTAACTGATGTACCCGGATTTGCCCGGCTATCGATCTATATTTTGTATTTACTTGAAAAGCAACTGTGCCTAATTTTGTAGAGTCGTAAAAACAATAATATACAATATATACATCACCTCTATCCTGTTCACATTACATTGGACAAATTAATTTAATTTTTCAAACTCAATATTATCATAAGATTGGATATTGGATATTTGGAGATTGGATTGGAGTTTAGAATTAGTTCATTTAAATTTGTATTATTAAACGTGTATGTTTATTAATTTATTTGACTTTCAATTAATCCCTGCGAATTCGTAAACGCTCTTTACGTATTGAGCAAATACGTTACAATATTTTTGGTAAAAATTTAATATTATAAATGCTTTAAACTTTTAATTACCCTTAATTTAATATCTCTCACCATATATGTGTATAAGGATATCTCGTAAATGGTACGCTTTCGAATTTTTTTATTATTTTTCCCGATGATCACCGTCCCAAAATCCTTCGGAAAATATCGAAAATTGGAACTGCCGCAGTTATCGGTTTCGTGCCGAATTCAATACCCCTCCTCCCTTCGAACCACCATTTGGAGAGTTTTCACTGAAAGTTGAATTTAAATAATCGGGACATCAAAAGACGACAATTATTTCACTCTTGAACAAAAAGTCGCGTCTGAGGTTGTCCGACCATTGAAAAAATTATGATTATTCAAAATTTTACCGCCATAAATTTTTATTTATTTATAATGTTTCTTAAGGTTTATGGAAAGTTTCATTGTGAATAGTTAAAAATTGTGGCTTCCAGCTTCACAAGTCGAAAACCATACAAAATTCGAAAAATCTCCATTTTTTGGGCGTTTTTAATTGCGCTCCTATTTTAGCCATCGAATTGAAATTTGAATCGAACTGAGATTTGGCTTTTATAAACATATTTTCCCCTAATAAGCGTGTCAAAATCCTTCAGAAACTAACGAAAAAGTTAATTGCCGCAGTTATCGGTATCGCCCCGCGAATGAACTCCATACCGCTCGCGCGTCATTGGATAGTATTCGCACTATATAGTTTACTGAGATTTGCACAAGACGAACATTCTGTGAAAGTTTTGAAAATCAGTTTTCATATACTAACATACTTTATTAAATTCAATATTGACATAATATGATACATGAATATTGTTAGCTTACAATAAACAGCCAATTTTATCAACAAATGTCCATAAATTTACGATTGTTGTTTTTTTGTGATCAATTGAATTCAAATTTCGATTATTTTCACGGATGGTTTCTTCAGCATAATTTCACTGTAACTTCAATTCTTTCAAACTTTAAAACTAATAATAAAAGGATAGTGTTATTACTTATTCTGGACAAAGAATATTTATCAATAAGGAGCACTTTGACGTCAGCAATGTCTGTACACGACTTGACACTGTGTGTGTGTGACAGCCACTTTCGTAGAAATTGATAGCAAGAGTGGAGCACTTAGTGTGAGGGAGAAAAGAAAAAAATAGTAAAAAAAATAGTGGTTCATATTTTAAGATTATTTTGACAAATTTTAAATTGTACATTTTTAATTTTTCTCATGCTTTGATTTGAAAATGAAGAAAATGATTGTACCAAAAATTAGCACAGTGATATAAATCAATAGTTTTCAATTAATTTGCGTTTCAATGTTTTTGTGCAGATATTGTGAAATAACTAATGACGTCATTAATTTATTTATTAAATGAAAATTTTATCTTAAATGTCAATAATATCCTATCGTTTGTTATTCTTTGCCGAAAATTCACAAAAGAAAGTTTCCAGAACTTTCGAACACCCTGTGCTCAAGCACACAAAAATAAAAGCAACTCGTCTCAGCGTGCTCCCACTCCCTGGGAGGCTCCCAGGAATGCATGTTAAATCGAATGTTTAAAAAATGTTGCAAGTTTCAAAAAGTGCCGAACTTTTTAGCGTATTTTACATGCTTGTACTCTTGAACTATTCTTGTTTTTATTTACGGAAAAAAAGTTTACATACAGAGAAGGCAGAGTGTCCCTTCTTACCATGAAACATCCATCTAACGGAAATTCAAAAAAAAATTCGAATAAGTATCCATCGACAGCGCATATTTTATCTTAATTTTGAGATATAAATTGGGTGCCCTCGTCCCCAATTCTTGACATATCTACGTATAAAAAGTCCCCAAATACTACTAGCGGCGACTTAGGCGTTAAATTTTAAACTTGCGAACACTTCGTCATGAATCATTACAATTCCAAATTTTTCATTACAGATAGCGCAACATAAAGTCTTTTAAATAAATAAAGTTAATAAACGTTGATTAAAATTAAAGTTAATTGTAGGAACTAATATTTGTCAAAATTGATTTCAATCAATTTTCATTGAAATATTTTAGTGCAACGAGTATGAATTGAAATCAAAAATTTATATGTTGATATCTCGAGAACGGGAGGACAAGGACACACAATTTATATGTCTAAAAATAAACTAATATATACTTTCAATTGATGCTTATTTAAATTTTTTTTTAAATTTCCGTTATTGTGGGTGTTTTTGATTAGTGATAGATATTCTTTGATTCTGGATACGATGAAAAATAATTAATAATTATAAAATCTTAATAACTGCGATTTAAATTATTGTATTAATAATTACTCTGGTGTTGATTTCTTAGCCACTGGTTCTACATCGCCGCTGGTTAAACTAGAGGAAGCCTCCAGCCGTCGCTTTAGTATGACAGTGGCGGCACGTGGTTTTATATTTCTCAGTGGTCTCTCTGGGGCCTTTGCACTTGATCCTGGCTCTCCTGTTAGTTGACTTATATTAGCCGATATTTCCCGATTTTTTGCATCAGTCTCATCGATTCTTCGTTTCAATTCAATAATTTGTGAATTCATTTTGTTTATTGCTACTGCATATTGGCGCATGTAATTCCTTTGCCTGTTTTGATTGAGAATAAGTCGATTAACCTGTTCAAAAATTGTTGTACAGAAAAAATGGAAAAAAATGTATTCCATAATAATTACTATGTTGATAGTAGTATGATATTTTTTTGCTGTTCGATAAAGCAACATTCGGTTAGTTCTCGCCTCAGGACATCTGCAAAACTCTTCATTTTTTGAAGGTATTGGGGCCACATAGCTTTTACTGGGTTGTGTGATTAGAATTGCCGCTGTGGATTCATCGGATGAACTTTCAACACCTAAAGAAGAATTTTATACAAATGATTTCATAAATTTTCAACCACGTATTTACCTCCAAAAGGATACCTTTGTGAATTAATCTCAAGGAATTTTTTTTTCATTAAGGGAGCAATCTTTTCATCGAAATGTTCGATTGCCATAGAAGATATATCACGTAACTCCTGAAGGACTTCATGTGCTCGAAGTGGTTTCGATGTAGTTTCAATAATGCGAAGAATCTTGAAGACTTCATCAATTACTTTTCCTGGTATGAAGCAGCACAAATTAAGATCAATATATTTTGTGTAGGTCATTGAAAGCATTGAAATTCGAGTTTCAATACAAGTTAGGACATCAGCATGTCGAGCTAGAGGATGAATTCTGAAATATCAAGAAGTGAACTGAATCCATACAAAAAAATTGCGATAGTAGAATGCATCAACGTGAAGGCAAATTAAACAGGCACTAAAATTCTAAATAAAGTTATTCTAATCCACTTTTGTAGTTCTAAACAATTTAAAGATAATAATTCGTATAACTAATAATACTTTATCTTCAATTCTAAGCATTTTATATTGAATGTTCATTGTTCAAAAATCTAGAAGGGTTTTCGATGATCACAATTCCATTCCACATTGCTATAGACGAAAAAATAATGTAAAATATTTACCTGCGTTCAGACTCCCGTCGTGGTAGAAGGGACTTAATACGCTTCAAATTCGAGCCATGTCTCTTAATCATTTTACTAAATCCTTTATTCAGGTGACGCTTACAAGTTTCGTTCATGAACTTGTTTACCTAAAACGAAAGTTTCATTCAACTTTTAAACAATCTGCGGCAGATACCTAAAATTAATCTCACCACGCGAATTTGAGAAATTTCATCGTATGACAAAAAATCAAAAATGTAATCCAGCACAAATTCGGGAAGATCATGCAAATGCATTGTGAGAATTTTTTGTAACAAATCGCACTCGAAAGAAAATAACGTTGTACGTCAAACTGCTGCCAATCAAGTCGACTGTCAAATATCAAAAAAGATATATGGGATCAGCAACATTAAAACAGCCTTAGCAACATTAATTCAGTAACAAATTGTTCCTGGGTTCGAATTTCTGGAAATTTCTCACAGAAAAATTTCCCCGCATTCAGGTAGAAAGAATGCAAGCGACCCGAAAATGACACTTTAATATTGCACATGAAAATGCAAAATGTGAAAACTTACTTGTTTGTTTATTTAAAACTGGTTTTTCTGATGCTGATTCTGAGAAATATATTTCCCATACTAAATAGTTCTCAAACAAGACGTGTTTCCGATAAAAACTGCTTCTCTAGAAACATTTATTATGTTGCGAATGTTTAGACTCATCTAGAGAAACCGAGGCATTCAACAAGTTCCATTAGTTCCACAGTGTGTATGTTCCATATCATTGTAAATATTTTACTATTGTAAGCTATTATAGACGCAAGCAAACGAAAATGATATTCCAATCCCATAAACGCATTAATGTAAGCAGAAAATCTGTCCATATAACAATTATATTATAATTATGTAAAAGATAATGTAAATATAAAATGTAGTCGTTCATATAATGCAATTGGCAGGACTGCCATCAACTCTTAATTAAAAGCATAAGAACCAAGTTAGTGTTTCTGCTCTTGTATCATAGATGGCGCGCTTTCATAATAATAAATAACAATAATAAATAAATAATATTAAATTGATGATTTACAAAATGAAAACAATTTTAATTTAATTTGAAAATTTCATGCGGATATATTTCACCTGAGCCTGGTTTAAATGAACAAAATCATAATTTTTCTAAGTGGGTTCCGTTACAACAGTTTTCCACACAATGATTGCCGTTAGCCGCTTAGAAGCACAAACCCAAAAAGTTCTTACCTGCTTATTGAGATCAAATAACAATTTAAGCGCCGGAAATAAGGAAGCAAGTATTTCAATTTGTGCTAAATTAAATAGTGCCACTTGCCAGTGTGTAACAAAATAAAACACACAATTATAATAACTAAAAATAAGCCAATTTGCAGGAGATGCAGATATTTTTGGAATGCAATTGTGCGCATTGATCAATCACCATCTGACTTTGTTCATGAATGAATTAAGCGAATGAGGCTTCTCGAAGTTCTCGAAAGATTTTAAATTTAAACAATTATAATTGAAGATCCTCGCTAAAAGAATTCATTCGTTATTTAACAGTGCTTCTGATTTGAAGAAAATTTGTTCTCGCATATTGTTCTTGAACAAGAAGTAGTCGTGGATCTCAAAAATAGTGGTTTTTTCAATATCGTGATATTTGTTGTACTTTTTACTGCATTATCCCTATATTTGTATCGATTTGCTTATTAAAAGTTAGTGTTAATAAGTTGTAATAAAATTGTATGAAGTGTTTATTTAGTACGTTTTTTTAAGGATGGCGAAAACACCTGCAATTGGCATTGACCTTGGTACAACGTATTCTTGTGTCGGAGTTTTCCAACATGGAAAAGTGGAAATAATTGCAAATGATCAAGGAAATCGTGTCACACCGTCGTATGTGGCGTTCACAGACACAGAACGATTGATTGGGGATGCAGCCAAGAATCAAGTTGCAATGAATCCAAATAACACTATATTTGGTGAGTATCCGGTTGCAAAAAAAAAAAAAAAAACAAATGCACGAGTCTATTTGATCTAACATAAAATATGAAAAATATTTTCTAGAACTTTTTGACTTCTCGATTAAATTTTATAAACGATTACATAAAAACAACTTTTGGCACTGAATTGCATTTTGCTGTCGACTAGTTTTGCTAGAATAAATTTGAGACATTTATTACAACTGATTTTAAATAAAGAACTAATGTTATAAACAGAGCAATGAATATAGAAATAATTTTTTAATTTTAATGTGTTTATTGTAGACGCCAAGCGATTGATTGGCCGGAACTTTGATGATCCAACCGTGCAAAGCGACATGAAACATTGGCCCTTCGAAGTAGTAAACGCCGATGGGAAACCGAAACTGCGGGTGGAGTACAAAGGGGAGAAGAAATCATTTTTCCCGGAGGAAATATCGTCGATGGTGTTGACAAAAATGAAGGAAACTGCGGAGGCGTATTTGGGAAAAACGGTATCGGATGCGGTCGTCACGGTTCCGGCGTACTTTAACGATTCCCAACGTCAAGCAACGAAGGACGCTGGGGTGATTGCTGGCTTGAATGTCCTGCGTATCATAAATGAACCAACAGCGGCAGCCATAGCATACGGCTTGGACAAAAAGGCAGCAGGGGAGAGAAATGTCCTGATTTTTGATTTGGGCGGAGGAACATTTGATGTGAGCATATTGACGATTGAAGATGGAATATTCGAGGTGAAGGCAACTGCCGGGGATACACATTTGGGTGGCGAAGATTTCGATAGTCGAATGGTCAATCATTTTATCCAGGAATTTCAGCGAAAATACAAAAAAGATTTGCAGAGTAACAATAGAGCCATTCGACGATTGCGAACTGCTTGCGAAAGAGCGAAGAGGACTTTGTCGGCATCATCCCAAGCAAACATTGAAATTGATTCTCTGTTTGATGGAATTGATTTTTATACATCCTTGACTCGAGCACGTTTTGAGGAATTGAATGGAGACCTCTTCCGTAACACAATGGAACCTGTTGCAAAGGCACTGCGAGATGCCAAAATGGACAAAGGACAGGTTCAGGATATTGTGTTGGTGGGTGGATCAACACGTATACCCAAAGTGCAGAAGTTATTGCAAGATTTCTTCAACGGCAAGGAATTGAATAAGTCCATCAATCCCGATGAGGCTGTTGCATATGGAGCTGCAGTTCAAGCAGCAATTTTACATGGCGATAAATCTGAAGCTGTGCAGGATCTTCTGCTCCTTGACGTAACACCGTTGTCCTTGGGTATTGAGACTGCTGGTGGAGTGATGACGGTTTTAATTAAACGAAACACTACAATTCCGACGAAACAAACACAAATATTTACAACATATTCCGACAATCAACCGGGTGTCTTAATTCAGGTATTCGAAGGTGAAAGGGCCATGACGAAGGATAACAATATCCTAGGAAAATTTGAATTGTCTGGAATTCCACCCGCACCCAGAGGACGATATATAACGTAATTTACAGTTTTTATGTAAAATATACTCCATTTAAAATGTTTCATCTTTCATAGAATTCTTACGACAACTATTGAGATACTCGATAAAACTGTACAATACGTTCCATGACGTCAACCTCAGTCCAAGAGGCTCGAACGTTTAAGAAAAGCTGAAAAAAAAATAATATTTAAGTTATTAATTAAAAACCATTTGGCTAAATAATACTTGATCAATCCAATCACTGTCTGCCAAAAGATCTGTTAAAATTGCCGTTGATCCCTTTGCCTGATTTGTTATCTGCTGATCCTGGACCTTTCGTAAGCAAATCTGATACAAATTGTATTTCTCATGAGTGATTTTGTGCAGAAGTTCAGCTCGTGTAACGCACGATTGACAAAACACCATCTCCTAAAATGTCTGGATTAGTTTTAAAAATTAATTGAAAAATAAACCTTATTCATACTGTTTGGTATTTAATATTTGGATCTGATTCTTCTGGCATCATTGTTGTAAAATTATATGGCTGACCGAATAGTAAAAAACGGCTTGTGACTCCAGGATGTGCACACCCACAGCAATACATTTGATTCATATCATTATGTCCTAAATCAATAATTGTATTAAATACCGACCAGGTTCCTATTGATACAATAATTTCATCTGGTAATTCGGTAATAAGTAATAATTTCCGTTTGCATTTTTCCATTATGTTTTCGATTATTTTCACATTCGACAAAAAATAGTCATCTGTAACAGTTTTATTGATTTCTTGATGATAATTAAATCACATTCAAGTTTCTTTACCTTCCTCTTTAGCAATAACATTGATAAAACTCTGATCAAGTGATTGAGAAATAAGTGTTTGGACATAAACTTCGAAATTCTCTCTGTACGATAGATAATCGTTCATCATTTTCCGAGCATATTGCTCCAATTCGGTGCCGTACAATTGGGATTTATTCAATTCGACGAGAGTCTCATTTTGATTGTGACTTCGCAAACTAATTGGGGCCCTCACATATAATTTCTTGCTGATGTTATTCCATGCACCATACTAACAAGATCAATAAGAAATTTATAAACAAATTTAATTAATATTAATAAACAAATTCACCTTCGATTTACTTTTGTACAATATTTTTCCTTCCTTGTTAAAAGCTTCAAACATTTGCAAAATTAATTTTCCATCAACTTTCCACAAGGCTGGCCAATCCTTGACAAGATCAGACCGAAGGATCACAAAGTCTCCGTTCTGAAAATATACAACAATACAATTTTCAAGATGTCCTTCATCTATAAACAAATGATATATCACCTTAAAGTCGGTTGACACAATATCCGTAATTGTTGTAGATGGATTTTGTGATTGTGCTTTAATTGCTTCCTGTTTCATTCCTTTTGGTGAATTAATTGGTTTTTTACCAGCTTCTACCTTCCCAGCACCTTCCCTCTGCTTGAGGACGTTATATAAGCGCGATGCAAAGACAACAAATAACAACGCTTATCGCAATAAGTTTGAGGGAAGCTCACGTGAAGCCAGAATCGGGCTCCGGTGGGAGTAGAGCTGCTGTTATAAATTAAAAGTAATTCGAATTTCGGTCATCAGTTCGGAATTCCATGTTCCTTGGCAAGAAGTAAAAAGGTTGCAGAAATGAAAGGGTTATTATTATTAATTTGCACTTTTCTGCCAATTAGTAAGTTCTTTATTGTTATTTGATTAAAATAAGACTTCAAATAACTTCTTCTGAATCCTCCAGTTCTCTCAATACCAGTGGATAGAAGTGGTCGTATAAGCCAATGTTCACTAATGTTTGTTTACTTCTTACGTAATGCGGAATTACCTGATAACCCTTAACATTCATTTCTCCGAATTTGAATTTACGGAAAGGTTTTATATTGAGCGTTAGAACATGCTTCAAAGTTACAACGGCCATGTGTTTTTCTGTTGGTTCAGGTTGCCAGCTAGAATAGCAGAATGTACAGTACATCATCTAAATAAATAGTTGTGGTATTTTTACGTTGCTTCCCAGGAGTGAGTACCTAACAATGATTTTCCTTTCGGTTCATTACCACCCAAAAGTATTTCTCCATGAAGAGCAGGAAAATGTGCAAAATTGGAACTGAATTGAACTGAAAAAACACGATAACTTACCAACTTACTGATTAACTACTTCTTACTTCTACCATCAACTGATCTGACTGACTGATCCTGATGGCGGTTTCGCGGAAGTCGGAAATGGTCCTGCCAAATGTCAACAAATGTCATTAACGTTTTTCGACGTTCTCATTGGGACATATTATAGAAACCGAAAATATCTTTAAATATTCATTTCAAAAAACTTTCGATTACGGGAATTACGATGTCACTAAAATTAGACTATTGTGAGTTTTAAATTTTTCTTATGCTGAATCAATAGTTTGGCGCGAATTTTGAAAAACGGGCAAAATATATAAAAATACGCAACGCACAAACAATAAGATTATAGAATATATTGTATTATTGTTTATAAAATTGTAAATTTGGGATGTAATATCATTTCAGCTTCATAAATGAATTAAAGCTCAGCTGAATAGAATTATGTTCAGCTATTGATTCTGATTATGTTCGATTAATAAATGCATAACGGAAAATTTATGTCATTTTATGTTCAGTGTTGTTCAGTGTCGCAGGTCGTAGTCGTAATAATAATAATATCAAATCAATCAATAATAATAAATCAAAACGATGGATGCAAATGCTATTGCAAAGGTGATTGCTGAACTGGCCAGCAATCCAGATCGAGTAGGAGACGAGGACGCATTCGAAGTAAGTTAATTAAATTTTTCGATAAATTTTTTTTTATTTGTTCTTCATATCTAGTTGTTCCAGAAGTACTTGGAAATAAATACAAAGGAGGACTGGGAGGAGATTGGGGAGGTGATCCTCAATCTCACCAAAATATATGCGAACTCGGTGGACGAGTTGGCGAAAGACGTGGAGAAATTGTGTGGATTGTTGAAATAAAAATTGATTAACAGAAATTGTTTTTGTTATGTTTCCTGGTTGTGTTTGTGTTTTCACGCTGTTTGTTTGCTGGTTGCTTTTTCTCGCTTTAGCGCTGGGAGTGAAATTATCGGGATGTATTGCTGACAGAACAAAGATCATTGTAATTAAATCCAAACTGCCTTCTGTTATGTGGTCAAATATATCGCCTCTTGTAATATCGCATTGAAAGGCATTAAGTTTTTCCGGATTGTAGAGAGGATTTTGTTTTACAAATTCAATTGCCCTGGGAGAGAAGTCACAGGCATAGTAGAAGTAATCGTTACAGTTTTCCTCTATCAGCGGGTATATGAAATTCCCTACACCGCATCCGACCTCTAGCAGTTTCTTTTGCTTATTCTTGCTTGGTTTTTATATTTCTAACACAACTAGAGACACATGGAAATGCCTCTAACATGTATGCCTCTAGCATGTACACAAACCGGCTTAAGTAAAATAAAAATTAAGTAAATTTAGTAAAATTAATTAAGTAATAAAAAATTGGACTCCAATTATTGAAGGAGTTTCAGACAAGAGAAATCTAGCCACATTGATGACATATTTTTCTGTGGGTCTTTTAGTTTATAGGACTATAGGAAAGTGGGAACATGCAGCACATTAATACAGTCCTATTGGTCAGTTTTATCTAATTAAATGATTTCGTAAAAATTCTGCTAAAACCTTCATTTTGATTTTAGAGTTTGGTGTTCATCATTTTGCCTTTTGTCCCAGCAGATCTTAGCTCGGTTGTAATTATTTATCACCAAGAAATGCATGCTGAAGTATAACTAGTTTTTGTGTTTGTTCCTTTTATAAAGAATTTTATTTTTATTGTTTTTAAATTGTGCTGAATAAAAAATTGAAAATGATCTGCAAAAGTAATAAATGAACAACAAAATATACCACATTTTATCTCTTATCTCTTATTACAATTATATTTTAGAAAAATATATTTTTTACATATATTTTAGAAAAAAGTTTAAAAATAATTCCCAACAATACTGTTGAACAGAAATCGTTTTCGCATGGACAATTTACCGCAATTTATTGAGGGTGCAGCTGCGTTCCGTTACCTGAGCGTATATATGCAGAAGTTTTCCAGGGATTTCAACTTAGTATCCACATAATTGTTATTGTTTTATTGCAGGTGCAGGTACCTGTTTCTTGTTTTTCGTTACCTGAGTTATATGCAGAAATTTTCCAGGGATTTCAACTTAGTATCTACATAAATGCATAAATGCACGTAAACAGCTGAGGAGGGGTAGTCCTTGTTGCTTTATAAACGGGTAGTTTCTTCCTGATTTACTCATTCGCAAGAATACATTGGCAAGTTATGGCAAGTGAATTGAACTTTGAAATTGAGGGAGAAGCGAGGATGGACGTGGACGAGGGAGCAGCGAGGATGGACGTGGACGAGGGAGCAGCGAGGATGGACGTGGACGAGGGAGCAGCGATGGAGGATGGCGTTTCAGGCGACGAGGAAGTAAATGTCGAGGACGAATCAGTGGGCGTTTGGGCCCAGCAGTCGCATTGGGCATCATCGTTGATTATGGCAGTTCATCGGAGGACTGTCCTTTGGAGGAAGCAGGACAGATTCTACGGCAGTTCATCGAACAGGCGTTCGGCATGGGAAAGCGTTGCCAGGGAGCTCGGAAAGGAAGGTGGGTTATATAAATTAATTAAATTAATATTTCAGTAAATTTGAAATTTGTATTTTTTTCAGTTGACGACTGCCGTGGACATTGGCGCTATTTGAGGGGGAAATGGGCAGAAGAGCGGCGACGACTACGGCCCTACACCGCTTCTGGTTCCGGCCAGGACCAGGAGGATGTAGACCTAGTAGTCCCCGAGTCGGAGTGGCCATTCTTCAACCAAATTTCGTTTTTGTTAATGGGCACCTTGGACGACGTCCACGATTTCCGGCCGTGTAGCGTCAAGAGGGTTGAACTGGACTATGTCGTAGAAGCATACGGGAGGTGGTGGAGCAACCGGCATCGATTGGACGACAGGAAAGTGGAGTTGTCGTTTGCCGGGAGTTCGGCTAGAACGACCGCGACGTGTGGCACGTCAATTAAAAAAACCGATTCCCTCCTGACGGGAGTTAAGATCGGGGAGGCGTGCTGCAAGCCGCCACCATTTGCGGAGGATGACGACGATTCTGATGGCGAGACTCCCCGCCGCTTCGTCACCCCGACAGGAAGGAAGGACGATCAGACGCAGACCAGATGTCTTCGCTGCCATGGTGCCAGAGTGCTTTCAGAGCACGACGATTTTGTTAAAGATTTGGAAGCAGCGAAGGCACTCCGTACTACGCTGGACAAGAAGATTGCCTGGGCAACCGATGTGCTTTCGTCCAGCTCTGGCAGTTTCCTGAAAGCGATAGAGGAGCGAACGAAGCTGTTGGATGAGGAGGACCAGGAGCGTTTGAAGAAATCGTTGACTGGTTTTCTTGACGCCGCCGAGGAGGAGGAGAGGCAACAAAACTGCCAGTCTTTTGACGTCATAATCGACGAACATCAACCACCACGTCCGCGTCCTGGCCCCTGGCAAACTGCAGGAGAACCTGCAGACAGAGATGGGTTTCCTGTGGGACTCCAGGAGGAAGTCGACTGTCTACGTTGTCGGGGGCGAGGGCTTTTAACAGCCGAAATGCAGGAGACTCTGGACCAGCAGAAGGAATCCATGGCGAGGGACAAGGCTGCCTTGACGGAGATGTTTCGTCCAACATCGTCTAATTTTTATTTTAATTTAGCTGCAAGGATGACTAGACTTCGTCGCCAACTTGTAGTAAATAAGTTGAAGCTGGAGATAGTATCGAAGGTTGAGGCTATAGTTCGAGCGGAGTAATGGTAGTAAGGTAAGTAAGGGAGGGTATAGGAAAAGGAAAATAGGCCTACAGGGGAATCCCGCCAAAAAGGGATAACGCGCCATATAGCTGTACTCCTTGAGTGGTGCGGAAACCAGCTTTTTTTTATTTTCAGAGACTGCTGACTGCTGAGAACATGCGATGATGGTATCTGGAAACACTGGGGTCGCGACCCCAAACTATTTACTCGTTCACCTCCCGTATGATGATGATGACTGTATGACGCCAGTATAAGAAAATATGTATTAAATTACATAAATATCATGAACATCGTAATTATTTAATTTCACTTACCCTTGAGAATCATTGCACAGAGAATGAGAACTACTACTACTACTGTATCTCTTTGCTCCACAGCAAAATTACATGGAATCCAAGACGAATTTTATTGTTTTGTCGCATTCCGAAACCGTGTAAGTATCATTCAAGCTCAACGCGGTCAAACAGTCTGAAAACAAAAATGTTAATGTTCATGAGTTGTGAAATTACCAGAATACTGTATATCATCCTGGCAGGTGATCATTCAAAAGCGAATCGTTTCTTATTCTAATTCCATCCATGAATGGTCCTCAATAAGACAAAAGCGAGATTCACAAGTCCGGGCGTTACAACATCCTTTCCGTCCTTGTTCTGCTGAATTAAAATTGTAAAAATCCTCTCGAGATTGATCTGTTTCGTTTGCAGAGTATTCCGGCACCATGCCGAAATTCTCTGCATTTCCTTTTCGTCCTCGTTGTTTTTTACAACATTCTTCACTGGTCCACTGGTCGGGTTCACTGGTGGGGACATAACTTAGGAACATCAGGATTAGTAAAATAATATTACCGGAACATATTCGCGATGGGTGTCAAGACGGACCGTCCGTCATACTGGTGAGTCTGCGGACAATATTCATCCTGTAATTTTCTCCACTTCATCCTGATTAGAAAGAGCGTCAGGAAGTAAATCTTTCCATCTATAGAGGAGTATTTCAATACAAAGTAACCGCAACAATTTTGCACAACATAGTACACTTTCGGTCTCCGATTCTCATTGAATCAATGCAAAATTCAATCCGACAAGTGGATTGGAGAAATGCGGAAGATCCAAACAGAGCCTCTTTATCATCTCCGTGTGGTTGTAGGTCATTTATTTCATCTGTTTATTCATCACGTTCGTCATCAGTGTCGTCAAACCCTTTTAGTTCAAACGTTTGATAATAGCTTTAATTAAATAGATTTTTGCAATGTAACTCTTGACCCTACACTTGTAAAAAAATACTTACATCGTCAGCAGATGTTTCACGTACAACTGCGATATTTTGTCGCTCTCCATGTCGTGCGATACACTTGAATATTAGTTGCCGAATCAGATTATTGTAAACAAACAAATAAATGCCAAAATTTGGCAACAGAAAGAAGAAGATGTCACTAAAATGTCAGTAGTTTGGCGCGAATTTTGAAAAACGGGTGAAATATATAAAAATACGCAACACACAAACAATCAGATTATTGTATATATTGTATTACTGCCTTTAAAATTATAAATTTGGAAGAGAGAATCATTTAAGCTTCATAAATGAATTAAAGCTCAGCTGAATAGAATTATGAATAGAATAGATTATTCAGCCAGAATTATGTTCGATTAATAAATGCATAACGGAAAATTTATGTCATTTATGTGCAGTGAATGTTATGATTGAATGTTTTTCTGCCTTGATTAACTGTGTATTAACTGTGTTATATATAAACTGTGAAATTATGGAAATCACCACGACGATCACCAGCGACGGCGTCGTTTTACCTGGAATACCATGTCTGGGATGGGATGGCACCAAGTGGGTGGACGCGGTAAGTACAAATGTGCGCTAAATTAGGTTCAATTATGTGAGATTTGTTTTTCCCAGGAAGTACAAGCTGCAACAGTAGTGTTGCAAGACATTGTTGTGCCACCCACGGCGGCTCCGTCAAGGACCTCAACATTCAATTGCGGGCTATGCCCCAAAAAATATTCTGCAAATGAGAAGTTAAGGTACGGTAATTTTTTTTTAAAAGTATATTTTAATATTGAACTTCCAAATTAGAATTCACGAACAACGAGAGCACAAAGTTGCTTTTTGTAAAAAGTGCAACGCGTATTTGCCGGTGGACGACGCTTCCGCCGTTGGTGGTTGGTTTAGTAGGCACAACGCCGAGGTGCACAAGCAGACAACGCAAAATTGCGATAAGTGCGATTTTGCCTGCATTGGCAGAGAGCACCTGAACCAGCACCAAAAGCAGATGCATACGTTTCTTGGGTGGGAGGGCGCAGTGCGGTGCACATTGTGCGAGGTGCAGTTTTTCACCAAGCACGAGTAAGTATTAGAAGTTGAAGAACTTGTTAACAAATTAGTTAATTTTTGTTTTACAGTTTACGTGACCACCGAAGGATCCACGAGAAGGAACTTCGGTGGAATCGCTGCACGCGGTGCACGGAGGAGTTGCTGGGTGAAAGCCTTCAGCAGCACTATACGAGAAGTAATAAAGTAAAACATGTCGTTGAAAATAATAAAATTGTTATACTTTCAGAGCACGTTGAAAAATTAGTAGACGGACCGCCGTTGAGCCGCGAGTTCCTGGATTCGATCGAAAAAATCCACAGCGATTTTTAACAGAATTCAATATTTAATAGAGTGTATAACGATAAGTGTTTAATGTATAAACTAAGAACATTCTTTTCTTCTTTTTATTTAAAAACAAACAATAAAAAAAAACAACAAAAATGCGGAAGCCAACACTAAATGCGGATAACTCAGCTTTCGTCTGAATACACTGCAAGTTGCATAACAAAACGAGCAAAATTATTATAAATAAACAAAAAAAAGAAACAAGAATATATATATAAAAGCTAAAAGTTAAGTATATATAAAAGAAAGAAGCAGTTATGAAAACAAAAACCCGAGAAAAAAATATTTATTTTATTTTTATGTATAGATGTATTCATGTTCCGTTTTTTTATGTTTCACTAAATGAAAACACGAGAAACAAATTTTTAAAATATATTTGTCTTTTTTGAAAAGTTTGTTTTCTTCACCCAACAAAAAATTAATATTCATATTCGTACTTTTTAAAAACGGTAAGAAGTTTTTTCAGATCATAATTCATTTAATAGAGAACATTCAATTAATGCAAAATATACGCAACGAAAATAAACTTCTTAATACTTAACCTAAAAAAAAAATTATTAAAAAATCACATACTTGTTCTCATCATTGTTTCCGGGAGGTGAACGAGTAAATAGTTTGGGGTCGCGACCCCAGTGTTTCCAGATACCATCATACCATCATAGCAGCAGCAGTCTCTGAAAATAAAAAAAAGCTGGTTTCCGCACCACTCAAGGAGTACAGCTATATGGCGCGTTATCCCCTTTTTGGCGGGATTCCCCTGTAGGCCTATTTTCCTTTTCCTATACCCTCCCTTACTTACCTTACTACCAACTGCTGGGGGTAATCGATGGAAGCAAAACAGACAGACGGACAGACATCGAAGAGATACTAGAAAAAATCGCGGGATAGACAAATAAAAAATCTAGAAATCTAAATAACTCTCCGCGCGTCTAAGTACGATTCCATGATTTGACGACATCCCGACGCTACAAAACCGCCCGGTGGTGGTGTATTATCGTCTAACGAATACGTATTTTCAACATTATCCTTAAAATATCGCACCGGCGCTCGGAAGTCTACACCGTCGATGTCGATCATAATGTTCTGCAAGACACAAGCAGATGCAATCATCGTTTTTGTGTCTTTCAGATTCATTCTGATCGGCGACTTAAAAATTGGGAATTTCGCCTTTAGTAACCCGAAAGCGCGCTCGACGGACGCGCGCGCTCCGCTAATAATTTTACTAAATTCGCGCTCTTTAACGGTCGATGAATCGTTGACGGGATACGGTTTCATCAAATATCGTTCGAGGGGGTATGCCGCATCCCCCACCAAATAGTACGGAAACGAAATATCCGAGTTGGGAAGCTGGCTCTCGCGCGTCGATTGGCCAGCTTCCAAATGGGTGAATAACGTCGACTCCGCGAACACGCCGCCATCGTGCATGCTTCCCGGGAAGCCGACTTCAATCGCGACGAACTGGCGATTTGGCCGCGCTACCGCTTGTAGTACGACCGAATGGAAATGCTTATAATTTAGAAATTCGTCGCCGCAATGCGGAGGTTTTTCCACGGGTATGTGGGACCCATCGATTGCCCCGCAGCAATTTGGTAGGCAGAACGCCCGTAAATTTTCCTCCGCAACCGCTGCCCAGATCTCGTCGGTAGGGTCCGGCATATAATGTGGTTGGAACACATTCCAAATAACCTCGTGGACGTTTTTGCATATACGCGCGATGCTGCTTTCGCCGAGGAACATCCTGTCACTTAAATCCTTAAATGTATGCCCCTGCAGATGCCTAAAAAGAGGCCGCTTTTGAAAACTTCACATTGAAAACTGAAACCTACTTACTGCAACGTAATATATAATCTTTCTTCGACTGACACGTTTTTGGGGAAAGGGTCCAAGAAAGGGGCAAGCTCCTTCGCAATGAAGGAGAAGCAAAAAGGCGACATTCTTGTCCTACCCCAAAAACGGTCATCGTATCCTTCACATATCCTGGCGAATACTGTCCCGAATTCCCCTCCCCCGGGATACCGCCCTAAAAGATACCCTTCACTGGGCTTTTTCTTTTTTGGGAAGACTGTCTGCTGTTCCAGTTTTTCTAAATTTTTCGAAACTTGGAAACCATTCAGCGAAAACGTCGCCAGTTTCCTAGATAGTTCCTCCATGATCACGACGCTGTAACAGAGAAGAAAGAAGGAGAAGAGATTAAAATAAAGTAACCGCAGGATACCACAGACATTTTATCAAACTTCCAATTATAACGCTTCTGAAAACCCTCAAATCTAGATTGAATCCAAATATAGTAAATGGCATAAAAATACCCGAACAACATATTCAAAAAATCGCTTTCTGTAAAATAGTTTTCCAATAGTGATCAAATTTTGACCCTTCCACTTAAAAAGAGACTTCCAAAATTTGCCGAATTTATTTTGTGTCTATCTACCCACGCAATCGAATAACATTTTAACAAATTGTTATAACACTCAACTAAAGTGGTATGAACTTGTAGAATTATTAATTAACCCACTTCCCGGTATCCAATCGAGCTGAAACTTTACAAATATACTAGGTGTCGATGACAATGCATTCTATAAAATTTTAATCCACAGAAAGAATTGATAGGATCATCAACAATAATGTAAAAATTAAACTACTTTGATGTCTGCACGCACTGTGCATAACGTTATTAAACAATCAAGTCATCTATGATTTTTGTGTAAATTGAATTTATTTGTCAATTACTGTCATAAGTATTTATAAATTGTTAAAACCTTATTCACTGTTTTAAAAATATAATAGATCAGTTCAGGTATTCTGTTGTGTATAGTTACGATAATAGGTTGTATTTTCGGTAACATTGAAGACCTAAAATACAATATGTTACCAACTTTTAAAGAAGTCATGAAATGTTATAATTTTGTAAGGTATCAACTGAAGGCTCGTAACTTGTATAATAGGTAGGTAGGTACGTATTACGTTGTATAATAGGTATAAAGCGTTCAGTTAAGACAGTAACCGAAGTATCGATGCACGTATGTTGTGAATTGCCAGAGAAGGTGTAATAAGAGGGAAAATAAACTCTAAAGCTAATGCCGAAAGTAAACGCGACTTTCAAGTCAATAGTGAGTGATATATGAAGTTCTTCACTTATGGATAGTATGTATTTAAAAAATTTGCATGTATTTAAAAAATAATCAATACATGCAAATTACAGCCGTAGAGAATCACCACCATTAGCGCACAACCGTCTTATTTGATATTGATGAATTTAAAAACAATCCAATGTTATGTAATTCAATTACAATTTTTGTTGTCTTATTTGATATTGATGAATTTAAAAACAATCCAATGTTATGTAATTCAACATAAAATATGTTTAATCCGAAATTGCGAGTATGGAAAGTACAAGAACAATGTTATTTTTCAATAGAAAAAAACTGATTGATCCAAAATTTCCATTCCATTAATAAAGAGTCAATTTTGCGTACAATTCCAGAATAGAACAAGTTATTTATCACTCGCGAAATCAGTTGAATCCTGTTTCTGAATCCGATTTATTTTTAAAATGCCTCAGGGATCGATTATTGCCTTCAAATATACAGAACGTGTTTGAATTTCTTTAGACATACGACTGCTGTGCAAAAATCCTTTGAATTGGGGGGTGTGGGAGACAATGTCGCACGAGGGTAGAGAATTATTGTCACATTTGGCAATTATCTGATGAATGGGTTCAATGTATGATTCCGATATTGTTCAAATTTATTCACTCCTGGCTACTTACGGGAATGTTTTGAAACCGTTAAATAAAATAATGTAAAAAGGTCTGTAAATCTTGTTCACTTAATTTTATGAATTTCCAAAGGATAAAAAGAAAGAGGGCAATGATTGTATTTCTGTATAAATAAATCAATAAAACAACAATAAATGCTTGAAAAAAAGTTGTATTTATATTCTCAAAAATAACGCCTATACGGTCTCAGTTAACTTAGCCTTCACAAAAACTTAAGTATATTATTTTTGTTGCAAAAGCTTCTTGCTGTTCACATTGCTTTTATAATTTTGCACAGTTTTTTTCTTTATCTAGATGCATTTTGATATCCATTCTTCATTATTAATGAAAAGATGAAAAATAAAGTTTCTCAAAATGTATTAAAAAATACGAAAAACTTACAATAAAGGCATATCATCTATTAATGTAATAGAATAGAATATCTTCTAACTTCAACGGCTTCAACATTTTTAAGGCAATTTCATTACATTTATTCACTAAACTTTTATGTAATTTTCAACATTCAATTTCAAGGGCGTTTTGGAAATAAAGTGCGTCGAAGTGCGTCATTTCAATATATAAGAAAAATTAAAATTAAAGTTGATTGTTTTATTTGAGGCACTTTTTAGGTACTCGAAATTAAGTTTTAGAAAAGGTTGACAATTTTTAGTTTTTTGGGCTGGAAGCTCAGGCTAGTTTAGATTTTTCTGACTTCCTTGGAAAATCACATTCGTTCATAGAGTTGATATTGTATTTCTAAACAACACAAAATTTTGCAAAATACTTCAGGAAGATGGGTGATTCGGCAATTCGTATGGAAAATAAAAATAATTTTTCAAAACTGAAATAACCTCACCAAATTTATTGTGTGAATTAAATTCGTTCAATTAGTTCAATACCTTTGCGAATTATCCTTATACGTTCGAGCATTCGAGCTCATTTAAGTAAATTTACCACTTACCAGCAAACAGGAGAGCAGCAAAAACAGTGTCTTTCGTCACTAACCAAAACACCGCAATCAAAAAAATCAAAAGGATCAAAAACAATATATGTAAACAGCAAAAACAGTGTCTTTTTTTCACTAAATTCGTCACTAACCACCGCAATCAAAAAACTCAAAAGGATCACAAACAATATATGTAAACTTTACGCAGCAAATACGCACTTTTCGGCAAATATATTTCGCACGCTCGCTAAGACAGTTTGAAACAAACTGATTATATACTTTGAAAGATATTTCGTATTTCCCCTGCCTAATGTCCTCTCCTTTTTACTAAAACAAATTTACAACATAAGCAAGTTCAGATAAACAAGTTTTTCGCACAGGCTACTTACACACAGGATCACACAGTCTCCTTCCTAACAAAGGAATTAGGGATTTCTGGCAACTACTTGACAGTTTATTGCACCTCAAGGATGTGCTGTGGACGCCTTGTAAATTTCGGAAGGAAAAAATTGAAATGGCCTTGCAAATTTTGTGAGGGGTTTTTCTGGTTAAATTATTTTGGTACAGTCTTCAGAAATACCAATTTATTTGAAAACAAAATAATTGTGCGAACTGGTATTCAGAATATTGAATATTAAAATGTGATAAATTATCGTCGTATTTTTTTGATTAATTTTTGTTCTTGTTTTTTTGTTACTTGTTTTTCGTTATTTTTACAATAACCAGGGCATCTTCGGTTCGATTCCCGACGAGATCAGGATTCTGGCTTCATCTAAATTAAGTATTTTAAACTTGTTTTTATAACATTTTTCCAACAAAAACATACCTTGCGTGCATTCCACCCATAATCTAACCAAAAAAAACAAAAAATGCGGAAAAAGTCGGTCCCTGCCGAAGCCAGGAATTGAACCCGTGGGTTTCCACTCGAAGTGAGTTTCTGTAAAAACTCTCTGAGAAAAACTAGTAGATCAGGTGAAATCCTCATTCCCGGCTAGTACAAAATACGCTGCCAACGGCGATCGTAGTAGTAGAATGCTAGAATAGAATAGAATTGAATGAAAAATTTACAAATTGGATACTTTGTTTAAAGATGTATGCAAAGGATATCAAGCAAAACAAATTTCATTTCTTGGATTTGTTGTTGCAGAACGAATCCTCTACATACCATCAATGGGATTCTGTATGATTGTCGGTTATTATTTGCTTCAAAGGAAATGGAAAAATCAATTGATGTCGTTATTTTTAATGATGTTGATCGGGACTCATGGACTTAAAACTTACATGAGAAATTGGGATTGGCAATCTGAATATTCTCTTTTCATGGCGGGATTGAAAGTGAATAGAAACAATGCCAAGTTATAATAATATACTCTAGAAATGCTAATTTCAAGCATTTGAACTTTATTTGAAATCCTCAGAATTTATTCAAGCTTTGTGTCGAGGTGACCTTCGATATCGATGCAAATGGAATACTCAATGTTGCCGCTATTGAAAAGTCAACGGGTAAAGAGAATAAGATAACAATAACAAATGATAAGGGACGTTTGAGCAAGGATGACATCGAAAGGATGGTAAATGAGGCAGAAAAATATCGAAATGAGGATCAAACACAACGGGAGAGAATCAATGCGAAGAATGCTCTCGAATCGTATTGTTTCCACATGAAGTCCACTTTGGACGATGAAAATGTTAAATCGAAAATATCCGAATCAGATCGCCAAACAATTTTGGATAAATGCAATGAAACCATTTCTTGGCTTGACAACAATCAGCAGGCGGAGAAGGACGAGTTCGATTTCAAGCAGAAGGAGTTGGAGAAAATGTGTAATCCAATAATTACGAAACTGTATCAAGGACCTCCACCAATGCCTCAAGGCAATGCTCCTCAAGGTGGTGGGCCAACTATTGAAGAAGTCGATTAACACCCGATCCTAGAATAGAAAAAAATCCATAGTAATTGAAATAAAGACATTTTATTCAAATATCGAGAACAGTTTTTGAAAGAAAGCGGGAACTGCATAACGCCGCCAAATCAATCTTAGTCGATTTTCATGATTTTTTTTTTGGAGGGTAAGGACTGTGTACACTTTTTTCAGGTCATAGGTTATTTATAACATAATTCCAGTTTTCAAAATGTTTTTGTTGCTTAAAAAAAATTGAGCATGGTGGAAATATAATCAGTCACCGTGCAACTGTCTGGTCGAGGCGCCTAATTGTAGACTCCAGTACGTGCGTCGGTCGCGTGTGTCGTAGGAGATTATCTGAAATAGTCTGCGCAAAAAACTTTTATTTATGCGTGCTCACTTGATGTACCAATAATATAGCATGAATAGAAATAATTGAGGCTTCAGAACGAAAAAGTTGATTTTTTCGAAAAATACTTCAAACTTTGACCCAGCCAAAAACATGTTTGTTTTAATATATTTTGTAGTTGTTCTTATACCCTGGAAAGATGAGAGCACTTAATCGAGTTAGTGCCGTCAATGACGTAGCACATGCAAATTTTCCATATGAACTCGACTTACAAATCTACCGGACGGACGGATTTTTTTTATTCGTTTTTTTTCAAATCTACATATTTCAAAACGTAAACTGATAAAATTTTTTTGTGTGGGGGGGTTATAATTTTTTTTTTTTCGTGCTCGATTACATAGGTTTATTATTGAAAATAATAAACCAAAATGCATTATTTGAAGCCTCTATGTGGAGTGTCCCCTTAACTATTATTACTGACTGAGAAATCGATGCTAACATTTAGGTGCAATATAACAACGCGAGCTCAACAAACTCCTTCAAATACCAATTAGATAAATAGTGATATGTATCTCGAGATTAGGTCATCAATCATTGTTTGTTTTTTTCAAGCATTCTCCAAATCTTGAGTCACTACACTTTCTTTCGAGATAATTTTAAGCGATTCAATAAAATGATAATGCTACACAAAAGGGAAATTCGTTGAAAGTTTCCTCGAGGTGTTCTAGGCGACTGAGCATTGGTTATTTCGGTGGTGCAGTCAACCAGAAATAGCATTGCGAATGCGCATAGGACTATAATCCGTATAATCTCTTCGTGTTGATCTACGTGGACTCAGCTCTTAGTCATCCAGACTCCGATATGCTCTTCTAATCGAAGGCAATTTTCTCGGTTGTTTGTCTAAAACCAACTGCGGCATTATTATCTAATGTTTTGGCGCCGATTGAAAAAGCGGAGAAATTCCAAGTTCAATAAAACTGCACTTCCCTTGCGCACCGCATCAGCGCATTGCCCCCACTCCTCCCCGGTTTTCTAATAATCGAGAGTAAGCTTAAAAATTAATCACTTTAAACTAAAAGTAGTGGTTGAAATTTTTTGGGGTCATGATGATTAAGATTCGCTTGAATGGGAAAATACCTGCCCATGTAAAGTTTTACGAGGATTAGTAACAAATAAGCGATTGCATTGCACTCAGTGCCGAATGAGGCTGCAAACTTTCAGAGAATATTGGCAATTGAGATTCGAATTGAAAATTGCAGTTACTGCACTTTCGATTGTAGTACTTCAAACCCATTTTGTGTAACGTTTTAAGCTCTGAAAAAGTGTGCTGAAGGAGAAGTGGCGAACGTGAAAGCTTTTGATGACAGCCATCGCACGCCTGTCGCGAAGTGGCAAACATTTCGGGAGAGAAAACTGATTTGAAGAACGGAAATTGAAATTGTGTTTAAAGAAAACTGAGGACAGAGTTTGCCTTGTGATTTTGTGGAAACTTACTGCAAGTGCTGTATTTTTTTTATTAATTTATAGAACACAAAACAAACCAAAAATTCCTACAACATCCAACGCAAGTGCAAGTTTCGTGTGCAGTGTGAGTGAATAAAATCCCTCAGCATTTTTGTTCCTCACAAATCTTCTGTGGTGCTCAAGGTAAGTGACGTAACGCTGATCAGTGACTAATATATTTCATCCCTGTCGAATCTAACCTCAAGGGGTAGAAATTTTATTTTACGACACACCGTACCGAAATCATGTAATTCAGTTAAATTTGCCGGCGAAATGATTGCATGCGCTTCGTGGAATGTCTCACCTTTTTATTTATAGTTCAAGTTATTTTCGACGAAGAAATCACAAAAAGACGCTCTTCAGGCGTTCTACCCGAAAATGACGCAGTTTTTCCCTTGTTGTAAAGTTAAATAAATATATGTATAATTGTATACACAACAGCACAAAGAAAAAGCAACAAACTTAATTAATTTTTATGAGTATGACATTCATTGATGACGTCTTGCGTACAAGGAATAAGGATCACATTTACAATATTAAAGCTATAGTATCCACCCGGAGATATCCTTTAAGGTCTGCTTGAATGTAGGTCACTGGGTTCGGGTTTGAAGGATATCCTTAAATTATAATCATTCAAGTGAGAATTAGACACGCACACAAATCGACATCCCTACTCGATATAAATGAGGATAATATTCCAATCAGGAAGTTATTTTGTAAATTAAATATTATTGATAAGTATGCTGAAATAAAAAATACTTTTTCTTTTAGATTTTCTTATAGAGTTGCTGTTGGCATTTTCATCCCAGTGGCGTAGTCATGTTTGCTTTATGGTACCTTTCTCTGGCAATAGATGAGGCACGGTAAGTAAATAGTTTAGTTGAATAACTAAAGTTAAAAGTATATCATACAAGAGTATTGTATAAACTTTAATTGGTTTATATAAAAACGACATCTTTCCCATTCCATATGCATTTAACTCAATTAAAAAAAATCATTAAGATTAGGTGCTAGGTACTATAACTCGGAACTCGTTTTAATGTTGTATTAAAATACAAAGTAAATGTTTTATTTATGTGAAAATGAGACGAATATTTACGTAAAATATTAATGAACGACTGTGTAAAAACGTGGTCGAGCAATCACTGATAAATGTGGTCACAAGTTTAAGTTGTAATTTTTAAAAACGATAAAACGTATACTTGCTTAAGAGTTCTATGAAAGTTTTTAATTCAGTGCCTTAATCGCTATTTAAACTACGATAGCTGTGTTCGCAGCGTGAATTATTGTTTATTTGTTTTTTCAAGAAAAAATGATTTCAGAAGATAATTTTAATACTTTAAATCGAAAAATTCCGCTAGACCTGAAACATTTTGTTCCATTTCTTATATCCTTCGCTAAGCAGATGCTATCTTCTCTTACCGTCCTTGTCGTCCAATCAACAATTTAAGCTGTGTACACTTAGTGCCTATATAGGCACGTCACAGAACACAGAACTCAAAGTTTTGTTCACACTGCTTTAAATTTTGCTCACCTTTAAAATTACATGCAAATGATTTAACTAACTAAGATTACCCGCTGCGATGGCCTAAGACAAAGCTTTATCGAAGACATGAGAGGAAACGACCACACTGATGGCAAACTTTTTTCCGACTTGATTCACTATAATCGTTACTCCTTATTCTTTATGTTACCTGCCTCAACAAAATATACACTAAAACCTGACCACAGGATGTATCTTTGATTAAAAAAAAAAAAACGTAAATCAGATGTGTGGTTCTCTATTTATAAGGTCACAAACAGAAAACAGATAGAAAACGCTTTTGCCTTTTATATCCCTTTGCACTACGGTGATGCCTCTCTTCTCGCGCCAAGCACTATTAGGCTGGAACTATTTAAGACGAATTATTAAGCATTAATATTAGTACCGTATAATGCTAAATTCTTTAAATATGTAAATTAATACAATTATTATAATATGGACTGACAATGAGAAAAATCCATTTAAATATTGCCATCTTATAGGAATAGCTGCTAATGCTTTGGTGTGCAAAAGGATAATAAAATCAGGATTTGAAAGCAGAAGCAAATTTGAATGGCAGCAAAGCTGCTTTTTGCTCCATTGTCAAACAAATTTGGTTATGCTTTCAAACCCTGAATAAAATACATGTACAAATTGTACATCGTAATTCGTAGAGAAGAGAAGAAACTATTTTCAGAACACCTAAGGTTATGCAAAGAAATATTTTACTTTTTCTTCAACGATTGAGATAACACAAGTATATAATGAAAGCGGATTTGTTAAGCGATATAATTAATCACTATTCAAATACCATCATCATTCTGCTCAAGCGAAATTTTTATTGATAACAACAGCTGCGTTTTGAAGTACCTATCCATTATGGTAATTTCCACAAATTGCAAAAGCATGGTTGACTTTCCAAGAACCTAATCAAAGAACACAATTCCAATTAATCGACTTATTTAAATACTTCTAATGAGTTTAACTTGATTTATAACTGTGTACATAACACGCATACATTTCTCCCCTCATAAAATAAAAATACGCAGACGCAGTTGCAAGAGCAGGTGAACGCGCTTTTAAAATTTTAAAAGAAACAATTTTCGAGCGAGAATAATTTTTATTTGCATTTAAAATAATTTTGGGAATAATATGAAAAGCAATATATTTATCTGAAGTATTAGCAAGCTTATTCCAACGCACGTCACAGTGCATTGGCATTGATAAGCCGTGCCGGGGGAGTACGTGCATATTTTCGCGTATATTTATTAAAATAAGCGATTCTCAAGAGTGATAATTTTTATCAATAATATGTGAAAAAAAACGTATTGCATAAGACTAAGTCAGCTGAAGTCATTCAAGTTCAAGTACATAACTTGCAATTTACAGTACATTTATTGCAAAGTCAATTTAAATATTTGAAATTAATTTCTGGTCAAAAGAAGATATCTTTCAACAATACTTTCTGCATAATTAGTGAATCCAAATATTGAAGATTTCATTGTTTCAACGTTTGAAATATTTAGCGAACGCACACAACCTCATTTCAGTTGGGTTAAATAATGTTTTTCTGTGTACACTGTACATTGTACAATGTACATATTACATAATAAGATAATATTTTTTATATTTTTTCTGGGAAACAAATAAACAAATCTGGGATTGAAAAATATTTATAAGCTTTGTTTATAGTTTTACATAGTACATCCGAACTATAATTACATTCAAACGCTTCCAAGACTTATATTTTATGTCTTAATTAATATACAATATTAATATATTAATATATCTACTGAATTTCGAACCGAAAATGAAAATAATCCAAGACAATGATTTAAGTATTTGAGTATATGTGGAAAAGTCTGAGTCGATGTAGATGTCTCACGGAGGTCTTTTCTCGCTCTCAAAATAGCTAACTTTCTTTTAGATTCGCTTTTAAACACAAGCCCCTGGCATAAACTCAAAAAACAAAACAGAAAACAACGAAAATAAAAAGTATTTCAGCTCTTCTATCTGTAACGGTTTTTGTGAGGATGCTGCGGGCGAGAGCCAAAAGAAATGATCCCCGTAGAATTACTTCAAAATGTGAAAATTTTCGAAGACATAAGCCAACATTAAAAGTGATACACTTCATGTATTTTTGTGTTTTATATATAGAATGCTGACAGAATAAATATATAGAAATGTTCTTATATACTTATGGTTAGTAGGAAGCTGACTTTATGAGATTTTGTCTTTTTCTTTTATTTTAAAATAAGATCATTCCAACTGCTTTGACTTTGGCAGCAAGCGAGGTTAAACAGATTTTACGGATAAATTTAGTTTTGAAGGATTCAAAGTTATTACTATATTGAATGATTTTTCTAAAACAATTTTCAAAAATCCACATAAGATCCAAATAAAAAGCCAAGGCTTATCAAAACTTTTTCCCCCTATTATAAGTTTTCATTTATATCATTTCGTTCGATTTTCATTTTTTTCATTTCTATATAAAAAAATATATTTTCACTTATTATTTTATTACTTTTGTTTACTATTTTGTTATATTTTATTAGGAAATACTTCTTCAGTTCATCCCCTGTACAAAATGATGGGAGAAGCAATCCTTCTAAATCCGTCCAAGAACCAACCGAGTTAACCAAAACCATAATAGCAGATCCTGCTAAGAAGGAAGAAATGCCGAAACGTCCTGAACCAAAATTAAATGTTCCTCAAAACTTACCTGAAAAATCGGTTCAACCGCCGCCGCCCCAACCGTTTAAAGTATTCAATTCACCGGAAGATCAAAATGGCACTGTTGAGACACAAAATAATAAACCTTTTCCACAAAAACCAACAGTTTCAAGACCCGAAGTGCCTAAAACTGAACCCAAAAAGGTTGAGGAGAAAAAAGAAAAAACACCTGATGAAATTCCAGCGGGAAAAATTCCATCTCCGTCACCTAATCGCAATGAAGACGTTTTCGAATCAAAATTACAGCATAATTTCAAAAATACAGATGCAAAAAATTTAAACAAAAATACAAAAAATGCAACTTCCTCATTTATTGATGGAGAAAGTAAAGCGTCCAATGGTAACCACCCACAGAGTTTTAACCGAAGGTAGGAAGAATTGTTATTGAATATTGCTGGCTGCTTGACTAATATTAATAACATTCATTAACACTTTTCACAAAAAAGTGTTAAAGTTTGAATTTGGATAACAATCTTAAAATGTAAAAATTTTTTGAAGTAAAAAAAATTTACTAAAAATATTGTTAGTAACAATTTAAATAAAATAAATTGTGTATAACTTTCAGTTGGCTATTTTAATTAATCGATAAACAAAAATATTATAATCAGTATAATTTGCTGCTAATATTTTTTTTTCTTGTTTATCAAGGACGCGATTATTTATTTTTTTCAAAAATCCCTTCATCTAAATTAACTTAGTATATTATAAAAAATCTAGATAATTATTATAACTAGAAACAATTATTTGACTTATAGTTAAATAATTCCTCTGTAGTCTGCGATATTGTCAAGAATTTGAAAGTGTGCCAAACAATTAGAATTAAAATGCAATGAGCCAATTGTAAATTTTACACCATTTTGTTTAAAACGCCGCTTAGGCATCTTGAGAAATTGCGCTAATTGCATGCTTAAAAATTCTTATTGGTATAGGTAAATCTAATATCGAATTCCATTTACTTTATACTTTAGCAATTGTAACATGATCCCAATGCAGGAGACTTTCCCGATGCACCATCGCCGCTGTGGGTCGAATCTATTTAAAACCCATCCGCTATATAGACTTCACTTTTCGAAAAAAGAATCCATCTTTTGTACCTACTGTAAAAACCAGGAAATTTTTGTGATCGAGTCTAATTTTATCAACAACGAAAGTCAATGATCTTTTTGCCAAACACAAGATTTTCCTCAACGGAAATTATATAAGATGTGAAAAACAAAAAGAGCATTTTAAATACACATAATATATTTTTCGGTTTTGCAAAACGGGTGCTCTGTACTTTTTTTAGATTCAGGTTCATTGCCAAAATCTTGTAAATTTTTTTCGGGGTGATGAGTTTTCTGCATTTCGTTTTCACTAAACCGTGGATTTTACATATCTCTTAATTGTGTTATTCTTGTTAGATGTTGTTTTTACTTTCAATTTAATCTTCAATGTCACATGACAGTGAAAAACTTAATTTTTCTCGGTTTTTTTAAAAAAATTTTGAATTTAAAACTGAAGTCATTAACGACTAAAGAGAACATTAAATTTACATTTTTCTTTAAACTCGAAGACATCTTTAAAAATCAATCAACAGATTCAATTTTAATTATAGATGTATCTAATATCCAACAATTATCTCATTGGCAAGAAAATCACTTTTTGTCAACGTCGATCAATCAGAGGTTGTGGCGGATTTTACAAATTCGCATTAGACAATCAACAATTACTCATTCTTCAAATTAATTGGCTTTATTCCGAATTGATGAACATATATATGGTCGGTTGCAAAATTTCTCTCAATATTCAAAAACCAGAAAACCAGTATTTAATCCTTTTTTTCAAACTCATACAGAGAACATGATAAAAAATAAACCAAATTGAAATTCGTCTTGGAGACAGCAGTGCAAGAAGAGAGTGCAAAATAAATAAAAATTGTACATAAATGATGACAAAAGCGGGTATAAATGCAAACAGCAGGAATTTTTTTTTTGTACCAAACCAAATCAAAGAAATAATGAGAAAAAAGACTGGATAAAAAAATACATTTGCTTAGCTGGGTTGAACGTCATCAAACCACTGAACAGAGCACAAAACACATTCGCGATATATTCTACAGAAATTAATCTGAAAATACTGCTGAATGCGGGGGCGGGTGGAACGGTGGGGAGTTAAGCGCATAATTAAAGCTTAGGATAGAATGAGAACTGCAGAAGACGAGAGTGGAATCTCTCAGGCTAGAATTGTGTGGAGATGTTCCCCATTAAAAAGTGAAGTTCCAACTTTGTCTGCTCGAAAATAAAAACCCCACGTCCCCCACATACAAACTTGATTCGTTGAGTGTTTATTTTTATTTTTTATATACATCAGGCACCAACAAAAAAACACTATTAATAATTAAGAAAACGCTGACATCTCTGCCTATGTTAGTTTTCTGTTAATTAAAGGTGCTGGTGTGTGACCCACCTCCATCCGACTTCAACACAACAAAACCGCCGGCATTCGATATTGGGATTGGGGATAGAACGCACAAGAAGGAGTGCTTTGGATCATTATTCCGTTGAAAGTTGGTTCATTCGGTTGTACTTGAAGAAGGTGAGCTGTGCCCAAGTTTATAGTTTCTATTCTGTTTCATTTGCTTTTACTTAAGAATTTAGAAATCCGGTAAAATACGAAAAATAGAATTGCAGAAAAAATCAGTGTTACATAATTTTCCACTTATGAAACGAATGCTGTGATTTCAAATATATATTTTGGCAATAATTTTGTGAACAAAATAATTCAACGATTTATTTAAAATCAGTTCCAAAATTTAATCCGACAATTTCCCCTTTTAAAATTATTTCCTTTTTTCGAAGTGAAAATGTGCGAAAGTAATTTGTTGAATTTTTCGCAAAAAGAGGGAATTATTCTGATCGCTTCTATTTTAAATGAAAATAAATGATCGAGAACAGTTTTTCCCACAAAAGGTGTCACTGTCTATGACTTTGAAAATCGTCAGCAATTTAAAGAATTTTGCTCTCTTCCAAATTGCGAAATTCAAGCACTTGCCACGGTTCACCGGATGCAGCTTGAAATTCTTATTGGATGTGGTCATGTGAAATTAATTAACTACAGCAGAAATTGACTATTATTTCATGAAGAGTGGCCGCATTTGATGAGGCTCAAAGGAAGCAGACAGAAAAATAAAATAAGACCACAGAAAACCGGTGCAAATTGTTTGATAGTGTTTGTTCAGAAAATGATGATCTTGTCTGTTTGTGTGCATCAAAAATGATGGGTATAATTTTATTTTGTGCACAATAGATAGTATGAAATTCTACAGATTTGAAAACTGTTACATAAGTTAAATTTTTCTAACGTAATTATTTGGCAATTTCCGTTATGTAACATTGTGCTTTTTTTATGAGCATGCCCAATGAACAGAAATGAGCTTTACAGTGACATAAAAAAGCAAAACTCTGGTGTTTTCAATTAACGTTATCATTTTCATTGCACATTTGTTGAGATTCATGCGCAAATAAATTGAAAATTACTGCAAATAAATTTGTACTGAAACATTTTAATTTTAACTTTGCTATTGTGATTTGCACTTACAATTTTTTATTATGCGAATATTAGTTATTACAATGTTTAATGCATAATTTTAAAATTTTCTCAGTACATATATTGACTGCATTTTACGATAAAATAAAATTTTGTAACATTTATCTTCATGATAGTTTTTCCCCAGTGTGCCCCCTCCCTCATTTGTCTGTTTAGGAAGATTAAACTGGGCAGTTAGACCGGAACCTGGCAATTTATTGGACAGTTCTTCATTATTTATCGGCTCGTCGCTCGTTAACGAATTCCTTTTCTTCTTTTGTCTTCAAAATTACAGTTTATTAGCCGTAATTACCAATACCAGTGCACTCATTTATTAATTTCACTTTATATATTATTTAAATTTCAGAACAAAATTGTAAAGAGAAATTTCCACAAATTTTAGTTCTGATATTAAAATTGAATTGCACAAATTTCACGGAGCAAAATCACGGAAATAAATCTCGGCAATTTTGCTTTAAATATTCATTGAGGAAATGAAAATAAATTTTCTCCACTGAAATTTGAAATAATTTCTTACATTGTTGTTTTTCGGAAACCACACACACAAACAATTCGTTTATTTCAGAAGTGTATGAATGTGTGCCAAAATCTCTTAAAATATTTTGTTTACGTAAATAAAAACAAATAAACTGTTCAGGAAACAGGCGCATTATGTAATCCTGTTCATTAATTTTCTTTTAATGTGGGTGGAAAAGCAAAAATTAAGATCTTCTGTTTCTATATTTTCAAATTATTCAACATTTTCAATTATTCAACATTTATCAGCTTGCAATAAATAAAAGTCAAGTGCACAATTTTCTGCTTGATAAAACCACAGTCAAGCCCGTGCTGTACATTGTACAACAATTTCAAGTGCAATGTTAAATATCGCTGATAGCAATAAAAACTGGATTACAACGTTCAATTGGTTGTATTTAAAGTTCAATTTCAAAACGGTCGTCGACGTAGAACGCTGATTTTTCGTTCAACAATTTTCAGTTGTCCTTCATCAACAAAACTCAATCGCATTCATTTGTATGTCAGAACTTGCAACAATTGAGAAAAACTGCTTTGTTTCCCTTCGTATATTGTTTCCTCAAAATACGCTTTAGGTCTATTGTTTAATGTTTTTTAAACACAAAAACTTCTGTTGTGGAATGCAGTATTTTGCCACATCTGAAATAGAGTAGAAATTCTTTGAAAGAAGTTTTCTTTAATCACTTGTCCTTGACACTATACTTACGTCCTACAGGCTACAATACATTCGCCATGCAACAAAGATTTTCACATTATATTACAACATATTAAGTATTGAGGTATTGCATGATTTGCGATGTTTGGATAAAATTGATTGCAGTTTACTTTGGACGAAAGTTGACAGTTAATTTTAAAATTACCTCATCAAAATGCCATTTTACAGAACGAATTATTGTTGATTGTTGAATCAATGCCAAACAAAGTTTCGCTTCTTCTATGCCAAATTTTCCTTGAGAATATTTTAATGGCCTTTGTCGGGTTTGTCATTTATCATTTATGTTTTTTACTTTGCAAATTCCGTCTTATCTGTTCCAGAAAAACAACTAAATAGAAACAATTTCAAATTATTAAAAATATTAGTATCAGAATCTTCTGAAGGAAGTTTTTACAAATAAATTCTTTGGAAAGTACTTTTAAGGAAGGTTATCAACACTGTTGCATTCTTTTCGTTATATAAAACCTTTTAGGGGAAATCCTTTCGTTAACTTTGAGAACGCACACACACTCAAATTCCCTCCCACTTGATCAGAGGAAATTTGCAATAGAATAGAAATATTTTTTAGCACGCGAATTACAAAGTAAAATTATAAAAATATTTAAATTAGAAATAAATATATTATTCGGTAAATTCCTATTATTTTCTTCACATTATCTGCATATAAAAGTGAAATTGCCAACGGATCCCAATTCCCAGGTTGACATCAAATCCTTCAGAAATATGCGGTACTTTATACGATGTGTATATAAAACAGCTACAAGAAGGATATTCTGCAGGTATATGTACTGATATTCCCCTTCGTTTATTTCGGGTCCTTTCATTTCCTAGTTGTGTGCTGAGGGCGCGACTGCAATTTTTATTTTATTCCAAAAGGATAAATTTGATTAATAAGGATACCAAAAAAAAGAAATAGGTGTAACAATCAATAGGCAATATTTAAATATTTTAAAAGTCCAAAAAAATATTTCTAGTCACAATTGCCGGCTCATTGTTTTTAAAAGGACGAATTAATTAAATTGAATAATTCATTTGATTTGTGTTCGACTTCCATTTGTCCGTGTCGTATCCGAGTGAATGGTGGCACAAGGAGTTCGAGAGATTGTCTGGCATTAAAATAGTAGTTGTAAAGTGTAAATAATAATTTCGAAGCGATTTTCTGCGTTTGAAAGTAGTGAAAACTTTATTAATAAGTAATTTTAATACGTGTCCAAAAAGTTTAAAGTGAAAATTAAGGAAAATTAAATTTGATGACCAAGAATTAATTTATAAAATTTCATCATAAAAACAAACTAACGAAATTGATATCAAATTAAACGCACAAAACAGTGGTGACAATTATTACTATTACTATTTTATAATTAATTAAAAATAACTAATTTTTTATATTATTCCTATATGAAATAGAAGCTTAACTGTAATTGCTGCTTTCTGTGTAATCTACTTGAGAAATTTTTTTGATATATAAGAATATTATACAGTCATTTGTCCTGTGGTACTTTTTTCCGATAAAAACATAATTTTAACAAACATATGAGCACTTCTTTATAGAAAACATTTAACATTTTTCTACGTCTATACAACAACAAACCAAAAAATAAATATTTTTTGAGTATATAAGTACTTTGTGATTTTAGTAGATAAGTTGATCTAATCCAAAGAATAGTATTTTACTACAAGAGAAAAACAATTTTCAAGAGAGGGTGTTTTTAAATCAAATTTAATAAGACAAAACTATAAAATAAAAAAAAAATATGGGTGGGTGTGCATCTAAAGAGAAGAAAGATAAAATTGCCGAAGATGGTGTCGTCGCCGACGGTGGCGGCACAGCGGACACCGACGAAGGGTATGTATCCAAAGTTCGGGAAGTCCCTAACTAAATTATAGCACATTTGGTCATTTACTTTTGCCATATTAAGCAATAGTATACTGTGAATGTGGTATGCGTCGCGACGCGTCGGCGCAATTTGCACGTAAACGTTCTGCAAATATTGTTTTTTCTTTTGCGGTTCTGTTGAAAATTTCGGTTCTATTAAAAATTGCTTTTATCATTCTCTTATGACGTACGAAAATTAACAACTTCTTGAACGCAATTTAAAAACATTACCCGCAGTTCTGGTACCGTTGCACCCTCAAATGTTTCATATAACAATCGGATGTTATTATTTCTGAAGTGCACAAATGACGGCAATGGCATTTGAGGGAAAAACATACGGGTCTCTTAAATTGGATCTAACAATTTAGACAATTTGGTGTTGAGTCTGATTAATAATAATTTGCAAGAAAAATTATCTTGAATAATTTTCATTTTAATACAATTAAGTTCACGAATTACGAAATAAAAACCTTCGAAAATAATTTCAAATGACTGCGAAATAAGACTGTGGATTTGGTTCAGTGGAGATAATTCAATAACGTTTTTTGTTTTAATTTTTTTTGTATTATGTACTTATCTACATTAATTATATTATTATTGCCAAAAACTCATGGTTTAATTATCAATGAATCACACTTCAAAGAGATTGCCTGATTGCAATTTCAGTTCTGCAAAAAATTTTGGGTCCTGACAAACTATTGAAATAAAAAATACACCTACTGTAATATCAATATGAACGTCGATCTTGCAAGGGGTAATTAAGGCCGTTCGCTATTTTGATTCGAGTGTCTTAACAATATCAATACTTCCATTTTAATTTTCTAAAAATATTTCATGTACTTACAGAAAATCTGACAAAATGGTTGACGCTGCTGTTCTTCAAAAATTGGAAGATGGATTCGCTAAACTGCAAGCATCTGACTCGAAATCTCTGTTGAAAAAATACCTTACAAAGGAGGTTTTCGACAACCTAAAGAACAAGAAGACCCCAACATTTGGTTCAACACTTTTAGATTGTATTCAATCTGGTCTTGAGAACCACGATTCCGGAGTTGGTATTTATGCTCCTGATGCTGAAGCATACTCAGTGTTTTCCGATCTTTTCGATCCCATCATCGAAGACTACCATGGTGGATTCAAGAAGACAGATAAGCATCCCCCAAGGGACTTTGGTGATGTGTCCACCTTTGGAAATGTCGATCCCACCAACGAGTACGTTGTATCAACACGTGTACGTTGCGGTCGCTCATTGGAGGGATACCCATTCAATCCATGCTTGACGGAAGCTCAGTACAAGGAGATGGAGGCCAAAGTATCATCAACCCTTTCCGGAATGGAGGGTGAATTGAAGGGAAAATTCTATCCATTGACAGGAATGGAGAAGGCTGTTCAACAACAACTCATCGATGATCATTTCCTCTTCAAGGAAGGTGATCGTTTCTTGCAAGCTGCCAACGCATGCCGATACTGGCCATCTGGTCGTGGCATCTACCACAACGACAACAAAACCTTCTTAGTTTGGTGCAATGAAGAGGATCATCTCCGAATCATCTCTATGCAAATGGGTGGAGATCTGGGCGAAGTCTACCGTCGCCTGGTGGCTGCAGTTAATGAGATTGAGAAACGTTTGCCTTTCAGCCACCATGATCGTCTTGGTTTCCTCACTTTCTGTCCCACCAATTTGGGAACAACGATTCGCGCTTCAGTACACATTAAAGTACCGAAATTGGCAGCAAATAAGGCTAAATTGGAAGAGATTGCAGGTAAATATAATTTACAAGTTCGCGGTACACGAGGCGAACACACTGAAGCTGAGGGAGGCATTTATGATATTTCCAACAAACGTCGTATGGGTCTCACCGAATACCAAGCCGTTAAGGAAATGTACGATGGCATCAATGAACTAATCAAGATTGAGAAAAGCTTGTAAACACACCACCTAAAAATAGTTTTAGCCACCAAACAAAATAAAACCGAAAAATATTTGCAATAAAGCAACCCAATGCAAGCAACTTGATATACAATTGTTACAAATTTGAAACGGAATAATAAATCTTTATTGCTATCAAATGAAGTGTTTTCATTCAATTTAATTTCTTATAAACTAGATTCTTTAGGAACTAGGAATCAGGAAATCTCTACAACAGTTTTTGGGATGTTAGTCATAACTCAAAAGTATGTTTATCAAAAATAAACAATTTACAATACCTATTCAAAAAGAAGGTTCACTATAGCAGTGGCGTACCCTGGATTTTTCAAATTAGTAGACCTATTAATGGCTATTACTAATTAGATATAATTCTGCAGTATTGTTCGCTATCACCACATTTTCAATTAATCGTTTTAAGTTCCTTTAAAGCTACCCAGAAGTTCAGTGCGCAGCATGACAAGCCTCGGAGATAGAACAAATTTTATTGTGTAATGTAAGAACGCTTAGCGCAACAACAATACAAGCGTCGCGTCGCGTCGTCTAGTAGTTCATTGTTTCCCCTAAACACTGTTACCAAAATTATGCACTTAAGTAATACATAAATAAATTGCAAACTTATAAACAATATTAGTGTATGATGTAACGTTTCATTTAATTTTTTAACGCGAGGAGTTACAATGGTCAAATGACGCAATCGTCGTTTAATAGTCAATTCGTTCGTCAAAACAGCAATACCGAATTTATCCGTAGGTATAAGTACAAAGATATATGAAAAACTTGTTGTGATGCCAATTAATTTTAGATCAAAATGAAGTTAGTTTATAATTTTATTTGTTAATAAAAGTATGTAATTTTAATTAAAAATTAGGTTAGAGAAAATAAAAGAATCATTGTGAATAATTTCCCCGGATGTTTATCAAACTGATTGACAGTTTTGCGAAAGCAAATATTACACAAATACCCCCCCACTGTTTTCTGTTTCTTTTCCCCTCCTAACCGGGATAGTGATTAAATATTTTAGCATCGTGAGCTAGTTCGCAGTATTTTTATAAACTTTTTAACAAATCAAAATGGTTCAAAGTTGGTACATGAATGAGGACGACTCAGATCAAAGATTGGAACACCATTTGGATCCGCCATCCTACGTTTCCTTGGAGGAACTTTACAAGAAAACTGGCGTGGAATACTTTAAGGTACCTATACCTAATTAGTTTTATGTTTTACATGTGCTAATTTCAATTTATAAAATTGAAATAAATTCATAGGTATAGAATTTATTATTAATTGCATTCCAAAAGTTTATGCATGTGATCTTGAAGCAGGTCAAACAACGTGGCCACAGTTCAATTTATTTTGGTTTAAATTTTGATAATAATTACAGATAAGAATAACAGAAATTTTTCAGAAGTCTGGAATAATTGAATTAAAAGATACTTTTGGCACTTGAAACCCCACACTTATTTGCCATGAAAAAAATTAAGACAATATTGTTTACTTTTTTGCTTAAGTAATTAATTTAAAAGTAATACGCGCATTTTCAGTTAGATGCTAAAACACACTTGGAAGATGGAATTTTGGATAAAATTCGAAAAAATCGAGGATACACCTACGAAGATGAGGTAGATTAGTAAAAATCCTTTTATTGTTTATGAACATAACCAATTGTTATTTCAACAGATGACGTGTTCCAAAGAATGTTTGCCAAACTATGATTCAAAATTAAAGTCATTCTACACCGAGCATTTGCACACGGACGAAGAAATTCGATTCATTGTCGATGGATCTGGATACTTTGATGTTCGAGAGTGAGCCTTGATAAATAATTGCTAAAATTATTAATAATAATGATTTTATGTTACAGCGGAGATGATAAATGGATAAGGATCAAAGTAGTCCCAGGAGATATGCTAATAATTCCGGCAGGAATTTATCATCGATTTACACTGGATGAAAATGTGGGACTATAATGTTCTATGTGGAAATTAATTATTAATAATTATTAATTACTGTTTTTGTAGAATTATATAAAGGCGAAGAGATATTTTATCGGTGAACCAGTCTGGTTACCGTACAATCGTGGTCCAAAATCCACCCTCGGACCATCGGACGATATGGAGTGCAGGAAGGATTATTTGAAGCGGCAATCGGAAAAATTCCAATAACATAATTTAGATATATACATTATACAGGAATTGTTTTACATAAAATTGTTATAAATAATTAATATATTATCAAAGAAATTAAATTTTTATATATCAATAAATTTGTATACTATTAGAGGCTGTTCTGTCGTATTGTATATCCGTACCTCAGAGCAGAAGAGTATTAAGTCCAAAATTTCAATTTTTCGGTTTTTTTGCTCACCTAGATTTAAATCTTTATAGACATATATCACCCAGGGCAAAACCATATTATGTCCAAAAAAAGTATTGTGCCCCACGTTTTTCCCTGCATAAAATCTCAAAACTTCTATTTTATCATAATTATGAAGTGCAAAATACAAATATTAAGTCATTACATTCTTCTGAAAATAAAAAAGTATTAAGTCCATGTGTTCTGTAAAAGATTCAGTCTTCAAAAACTTTGATAAGTGTAAACACCACCCATTATCATTATTCATAATATAAATAAGTATTATCCAGATCAAGTTTAAACTATTAAGTAGTACAGGCTAGAAAACAAGTGTGACAAATTATTATTTCTGCATGTTTTATAGCCTGAACAATGAAATTATTGTATTTTACGCTCTCCTGTAAAATTTACATTTCGTGACCCTTCTGCTCTGAGGTACGGATATTAAATGTCTATTCACTAAAACCTGTAATTAAATTGCCATTACGATCAGAACATATTGAAGAAGACAAAAAACAAAGGGAATAACTAATTTAAATTCATTGCTTGACAAAGTAAAATCTACGGAATTAACTAAAGGATTGACATCTTAAAGTTAATATAACATTTTTTCGAAAAAAAAACTATTTTAAAGAATCAAAAGTGAAATTTTTTTTAACGGGAAACGGAATTCCAAGACCAAAACTTGGTTGCGTTGACCCCAACATTTCACACGGATTATCGTCTTTGTAATGCATTCATAACTTCCAAAAACACTTCCAGAAATGTAGGAGATGCGATGCGATCAAGCAATTTGCTAGTTTTTCCCGGCGTTTTTTCTCAATCTTCTATAAGAAGAAACGCATTCGTCCGCTGGAATTTGTAAGAATGGAATAAAAATAAAAAAAGGTACACATAATACATTCAATTTATTTTGAAATTTTGTCCTTAGATTTAGAAATACAAAACCTCGTAAACCTATAAACTACTGATAGTTAGTTTGTATTATATTTTTACTTTTAAATAAAAATGTTTTCTTCATCAATTTTTTTATTTATATTTTATTGTTTTTGTTTTACGTATTTTGATTGAAAGCATTAGTCCATTCCTGCTTCTTTTCTCGCTTCTTAACACGATCCGCGGCATGGAGGAAATTTTTTTGGAATATGCTACTTATAGTAGAATCCTCGGCATTACAAAACCTTTGATGACAAACACCTGTTTCGAAAGTAAATGAAGGAACACTAATTAACAATTGTTTTAGTTTAATATTAATAAGACAATACCTCTTATTATGGAGACAAATAAAAATGTTTCTATCGCTGGCTTCGACGCGGTTCCTTTCCATGTGTAATTCGTAGCTAAAGTATCCGAGATAATCTTCCTTATAGAAGATCGAATGAAATTAGCCAAATCGTCTCCCCCCTGGCGTAAAATTACTCGTTTCTCCAAAATTCAGAATTATTTTTAATATGCGAAAAAGTCTACTGTTTGGTACTTACCAATTGCTCAACCATTTCGTTATCATTTTGCAAATCCACTTCAAACTGCATAAGTTCTTCCATTGTAGTCAGAGGGAAGTCAGGTAGCAAATTTTCGTCCGGATCGTCTGCATTAAAGAGTGCACTCACATTGCCTTGCTTTAAATCCCGCACTTCTTTCCTAAGCATAATTACTTCAGTAGTTAGTGTAGTGATTATGTCCTTCATCGATTCTTTCAGTTCCTTCAGTTCTTGGAGAACATCTTGTAACGTTAATTTACTTCTAAAAACACTATTAACAAGGTCGACTGCTTCCTTTTTACTAGCCGTCCTTATTGAATGTGTGGACATTTCAATTTTATTTTTCTCACGACAAATCTACAACAGAATATATCAAATTCCTTTAATCACTAGGATATCGTCGTTCGTAACCAAATACAAGCCTCGTAAGTAGAAATTCGGTTAAAATTGGTTTATTCCTGAAAATAGAAGATAAATTTCTAGTCATAATAATTGGAAGTTTAAGACTAAAAATAATCCGAATACTCACCAAAATATTATTCTTCCTTTCGGTTTTAACGCACTTTTTCATAAAACACTTTGTCACAAATTATTTTGTTTTACAACTATTTATTATATTAATCTTGAATTATGTTCTCTTTATGTTCGCCGGCAAAAATGAATTTGGGGCATTATATTTTCAAGCCAAACAGCTAAGGGCTTCGATTTCTTCTAGAAGATAAATGCACGACAACTATTGCCTACTTTACTTCTGACTGCAAAAATCGCAATAACTTTGTTAAAAATTCAATTATAGTTCTTTTTCCCCCACGCAACACGAAAAGTTATCATTGCAGATTTCATCTGTCGCTTTAATTTCTTACAGAAGATATCACCAAATGTAGTAGAGCAAAAGTAATCGTACTCTATTACTACACCAACTGCAGCGTATTCTGTAATAAAATGAAATTGGCTGCACTCTCGATTTTCTAAAATCGCTTGAAATCTCTAGTTTTTCGAATGCATTTCTGATACATTTTCTTCAAGACACTTTTAATAGTTTTGAAGCAAGTTTTTTCCGCAGTGTTTGGACTAAAATTGTCCGCCATTTGGAAATTTGTGCAAACTTGAACTTTCTGAACACTTTACCATCCTTACCACTATGGGAATTTCGTTCCGCAGATATTATTAAAATTGTCATTTCTGGGCTTGTTAAAAATCTACAAAATATTTTAGTAGAAACATTTACTTTATTTCTTGATTTAAAATTGAAAATTTGCAATTACGAAATATATTTAAATTTATTTGGTCTAAATAGTTTTGTGAAAGAAATTCACCATAGTTTACTTGACTATATCGGAAGAGTTATTCAACCTTCATGTGGTGAGAATAATGTCAGGAAGTAAATATGGCGCCAATTGTTGTAAATTGCATTGCTATTCAAGTTGCGTTTTGATAAGTTTAGTGATTTTTACTGTGCGACATTTCATTTGAAGTGTTTTAAATTAGAGCTGAACATCTGATTCAGGTGAGTTTCATTTAATTGTAATGTAACGCACGTGGAGTACATTAGAATTTTAGTTGGGAATATATCGCAAGGACTTGGATTTCCTTTGCGCGTGTGGTGTGGTATGATTCTTTTTTTTATTTTTTCATCAGGCATTGTGTGTTTATTGTGCATTCGTTCTATATATATGCATGGTGTTCTGAGTATCTTAAGGATGTATGTGTAGAAATAAGACCATTTTTCATTGTAGAGGCAATTCGGAAATCTTGTAGTATGGTTTTGCTCAGATCAGTTTTCGAATTAATACATTATAGACAATTTGAATTTTAAAAGTAAATATTTGCGAAAATTCTGCAAGAATTGAATATACATACAAGGGATTACGAAATTCGGTATTGTCAGTGTTCTATCTAGCTGTGTGTGTGTGTAGTACCTGTCATGCAGACGTCCGTCCTGTAGGATATTTTCTAGTAATTTACAAATAAGTTTCGCTTACAACGAGTAAATTAAACTAATGAGATCTGTGTTTTTCTCTATTATAGATTGTTCGACCAGTATTAGGATACGATTCAGTATCTGTTATTAAAAATTCTTTAAGTTTTCGACAAATCGCCGTAATAATGCAGAACTAAATTCAGCTGTTCGTAAGGTACGTAAGTTTTGAGCATGGATTGCACTTCTCACCCCATTTTAGCATTTCGATAGTCGAAAACATTGCTTGTGTATATCCCTAGTAAAAACTAACAAATATATAAGTTATTATGCTATTAATAATCACGTTATTATTTTGTTTGAAATTTTAATAAAATAGGATTAAGATAAGATGATTATTAATTTTGCATGACAGAATTAATTGCCAAAGAATTAATTTACTAGAAGAATTAACTTATAGTCTCTTCAATTACGTACTTTTATTCGAAATATGTAAAGCGATTCGCGCAATCCTTTAAAGCTTGTAAGCGTCTTTACTAGAAACAAAAACTTCCATTGTTTTCGCAAAATGTTGAGGTTAGGAAAGCGAACAACACTAGCCATAATCTATCTCTTTCTAGTACCCTTACATATTTCCCTCTTACTCATTCATAAACTAATAGAATAGAGTTAGAACATTTTGTATAATGCACTTCATAAGCACATCGATTTGTAGAAATTCTACAGTACTGCGAAACCATCATAATCCCGTGCATTTTCTACGCAATCACGCATTAATTTTCATGAAATTGCCTTAATAATTGGGCTGTATATCGCAATGAGACAGGGTTCTATATATAAGTTTGCAAATCATAATTACAGTAGTGCTGGGAAAAGTTCTTTATCGAACTTGAACTCATTATTAAAATTATATTTTTGCGATTACAACAACCATCAATTTTCATTGAGTTCTTTTTAAGATTACATAAAATATTGTACAATTCTAGCATGAAAAAAGTAAATACTTTTTCCGAGTAAATTTCTTTCACCGCTGTGGAAGCGTGTGTGGCCGGTGGCCATGAAAGTATTTTTGGGCTTTCTTTACTCGAAAGCGATTCTCGGAAGTCCGGAATTTCATTCACCAATTTAACCCTTGACATTTGCAATTTCTAGTAGTTTTCTAGATGATGCAGGTTGACATCATTACCCAGCAGCATTACAGCAAAAAGGGTGGTTTTGGAGTATACGAAAATTCACTGTAATCTTTAATACTCTTATTCGCTTATAATGACCTTCCTGATTTGCTGATAACAAAGTTAAAATACAAACCACGGTGTTCAAGGATAATGGTTTACATATTTAACAGTTAATTAGTTGCAGAAACTTGCAATACATATTACATATATTCAACCAACACGTGAAGTTATTGGAAGTAAGTTTGAGGAATGGTCGTAACATGGATACCCATCCAATTTGTACACAATTGAAAAACCCAAACTTTTTTTTTTTTATGGTGCAGCTTTGGTAACCATTAGCAGGACATGATTTAAGGAATCACGCTTTGTTAATCGACCAAATACCGGAAATTCCTGCTTCGATTTTCCCCCTTCAAGGGTAAAAAATTCAAATGTAACCTTGACGAGGGCGATGAAACTGCAAAAACGGTTGCATGCATTTCGATAATAAGACACAAAGCTCCGGCAGTTGCTTTAATGGTTGCTTTACTGTTTTTAGGCAATTGAACTTGTGAATTGAATGCGGTTTTATATCGTGAACGGCAGTTAGAATGAAATGCAGACGGATTTTATTGTTCCTAATAAATTCCAAAGTATATTCAAATTTGTTCAATAAACAACTCATGATTATATTTTTTAGGGAAGAATTCTACATAACGAGACCTTACAGCATTATAAAGATGAGCCGTAGAAAATGGTACTCTCTAAATAAAATTCATCTTGCTAGTCCAGTCAAACTAAAAAAAAGTTACCCTTCGACCTGGGTAAAATTGATTCACGAGTGATTGAAGTGGTAACAGGGGTGGGCAACCTTCTATAGTAATGAGAGTCACGCTCTGAGTTATCACACAATATAAAGAGCTAAATCAAAGTCAAAAAGTATTGAACATAGAAATTTAGTGGTTTAATACTTAGGTACTTAAATATTCCATAGAAGAATGCAATTTAATATATTAAATAAAATAAAAACAATATTGTTCACAATTCTTTTAGGTATGTCATTTTCAAAATGGTGACAATTAATCTTAATTAAAAGAAAGAAAAGATGGCTTGATTTTATGATAATTAATTTTTTATGCACAGTACAGAACGCTGTCATTTTTGCATTATTATTAAAGATTTGATCCGTTCCTTCTGTGATAATGGGATTCAAATTTTATAGAATGCATTGTTAGGAAGTGTTGAATTGCCGTCGAAAGATTTGCCTGCCACAAATACAAAAAAAAAAAATTAAGTTTTTGCGAAGTTAATATAGATGAATTAAAAATAGGATAACTCAAGAAAAACAACACTTAAGAACTGTGTCAAGTCCTTGTTTGGTATATTCGTTAAAGCAGTTCGAAGAAATTTTGTGAGATGTTTATATTGGTCAACTGTGAACGATATTTTGACTTCACGATCACGAATTTCATTGTTGAGTATATAAAGATTGACAAGAATATGTTGTACCAAAAATTTCAAATAGACGACTAGCTGCTTTTTTTAATTGTCTATACTTTGATTCTGGTGCGAGTTACCAAAATTCAATTAAAGAAAGAGATTTGTACTACATTTTCAATGTCTGATATTCTTTCATTTATAATAACTCTAATTTTCTAGCTGCTCTTTCAGTTAGGATTATTTCAGAAATTGAAAATCTTCAAATATTATTAATAAATATTAATATTTCAAATAAAGGGGTTTAAGAAATATGAAAATGTTGATCTCAAATAAGTAGGTATAATATGTTTGTTTAACAAAATGTTAGTTACTTTGGCAAATACCTATAACAAAATTCGCTAAAAACAGCTTTGCAATAAAAAAAAGACTTAAATTTTTAATGAGAGCCGCATACGGCACTTTTGCCTACCGTTGCCTTATAACATATCCAAAATCCGATCACAGGAAAAGTGATTACGGGAGTAAAATTGTGGTCCAGAAGAGTTGCGTTTTTTCGCTTATACTATATCTCCCAAAATGTGCTCCTAAATGAAAATTGTAGAACATTAAATTTTGCGATGAATGACACCAAGAATGAATTTTTTGGACAATCCGCCATCAAAGTACAGTAGGTCAAAGTTGGACCAATTTTCCACATTTTCGAAAAAATTCCATCGAGTTTCCTTTGTACCTATACCTACTTATTCATGACTTTTCTCGTAATTACCGTATTAAGTATTGTCTATGTTCCAAATTATTTATTATTTATCATTTTTGAAGAAGATATTTTGCAAAACCTTAAGTTGAAACTAATACCACCCAATTATGACATGCTCTAGTTTAATAGCGGGCGGTTCAATAAATTCAACGCAGAATTTAATGCACTACAACTTTTACTTGGAGCACTTTTTCTAAAGTTTGATATTTTAGGTGATATAAGCGAAAAACAACCCTTCTGGACCACAATTTTTCCTCCGTAACCACTTTTCCCTTGGTCAGAGTTTGGATATGTTATAAGGCAAGGTTTGTTGAATTGAATACCATTTCTATCGCTCGTTGAACCAATTTTTCCCAGATCAAATCAAAATTGGACTAGACTATGAACAAGATTTGTAAATACAATTCGAACAATAAAAAAAAACAATCCATATTACAAATGTGCATTGAATCCCGAAATATCAACAAGACCACTCCAGTCAAGGTATTAAAATTAATAAACAAAAAGACAAGAAAAACGAAAAGTAATTATAATCCTAAAAACAATTTATGGCTTCCTTGTTTAATTTTAATAACTCTTCATATTTCTCAAAATTTTCTAGAGGTGGAGTTCTGTGGTGTTTGCTCTTAAATCTTTAAATGAATTCCTCAGCGTAAAATTCCGAATTTAATATTTGCAAACGAAGTAGGGGACTTAAAAGTGGTGGAGGCCGGGGAGAGGTGGCTTTATGGGGATTCGTTGGGGATGAGAATCGAAAAAGTTGATGAGGACCAAAACGGTGGGGGAGTTAGGTACGTGAGCTTTCCTCACAATATCTATGCTTGAGAGTTTTATTTCGCGATTCACACGACGACGACGGTGGAAACGAGCGGAAATCCATTTCCGTGCATGAAAATGGGGGTAAAGAAGGGGGGAGACTATGAAAAGCTCCGAAGCCTAAAATCAATGGCACCTTGCCTTGACTGATTTAATTGTCGATGTCAAGTCTTCCATCCAGATTAGACTAGTTTCTCATGGTTAATCATTTCCAGTAGAATGACCATTATTTTGAAATGACTGTCGAATGAGTTGTAGTTGCTGCGATACTGGTGATAAATTGTCTTCATTGATTTAGAACGGGGAGGAGGACGAGGACATGTCTGCAATACATACTCTGATAATACAAACAGGACTGCATTTCATGGTAAAACATTCTTTGCTGAGATTTCTTTTTTTCTTGCAATTCGCAATCTAGGCCAAAGGATGAAAAGAGCTTTTGCGTCACTACGTCTGAATTTCTCAGGTCACTACTATAGTTCCTGGTATTGGAATCTTCTCAAATTCAAAGTTTACTCACAAGTCCTTACGGTTCTACATTTTGTGAATGTATTTGTAACTCCAGTCGTGTATTCAGCTATAGCTTTTTCCCTTGGCGACTGGGGGTTGATTATATGGGGAGCAAACTAAACTCAGGATACCAAAAAAGTTGTCCCAGAAAAGCGACCTCAAGTTTTTCCACATCGTATTCAGCACTAACAGTTGTTTGCATGCAGTGATCGATGTATGATGACCGGAAGACGTTCTCGCATGAATCTGTGTTAGTTGTGTCCGGGTCCATCTAGACTCTAGGAATACTTTTTGAATTGATGTGCAAAAATTATATTGTTTATCAAAATCATGCTTTGAAAGGTAGTTTTCGGAGAGAAAAGTTTGGAGTGTTTTGTGAAAGAAAAGTTCACATTAAAATGGTTTTTGTAAACCAGAAAAAAAAACTTTGCCAAGTGCTAAGTGAAATTTAACTAAAGTAAAATTAAAACGAAGAAAATCACCAGTAGAAAAACGAAATCAAAATAATTTAAGTTGCACTCTCTTATTGAATTCGAGTTCCTGTGCAATGTTGTCATATTTCCACAGTTGATTGCATAGTTATTGATTGTGCAACTCCCATGGCCCACATTTTCTACGTCTTCTTTTATGTATAGCATGAAAATATAATATAAGTGGCAAATACGCTCGCACAGGTCGCTCTCATGCAACAATCCTTTGTAGATGATGGCTCTCTACGTCCTGGAGATATGTATGTAGAATCAAGGCGGAGGATAACCATTACGTTAGTGTGTACAATCTCCTGCTAATCTCTGCGCACGTGTAACGCATGCCTTCAACGAGCCAGTTTCTTTAAATAAAAAAAAAAACAATATAAGAAAACTTTTGGAGAAAATCACCCAAATTTTTATTAAATCTTTATATATTGCATTTGCGTCCAAAATTTAGTATCCATAATATCGAATTTCTTCGAAAGGGATTCCAGATCGTGCTTTGAACAAATTCAGAATCTCTGAATTTTTTAAGAGTTTCTCTCATTTGGATGCTGCAAAGCATCATATCCGAAAAACGGAGGTAAAGAGGATAAAAAATGAGAGTATTTTCTTCTTTACAGCACCCTCTATGCGCGTCGATATTTCTAATTTACATTATGTATACTATGCTGTATTTTTGTTGGTTTAGCATTTTGATATACACGGAAGAGGATAATACATTTCGTTTTGTTTTCTGAAAAAAAGAAACGACAGTCGAAGCATTCGAAATTCGACTTTAAAATGAAAATATCGATTATTGTGTTTACAATCATGTTGAAGGAAAGTTAAGTGTTGGTAAGATCCGACTTTATCAAGTTTAAAAAGCTTGTGGCAGAAATACAACACACTCGCGAATGTTCTGAGGAGGGTCCTTGGTAAAATACCAAAGTTTATGTTTTGGTTACATGAGAAGTGTTTATCAATTAAAATATTTTTTCTGCGTAATATTGAAAACATCGGTGTTTTATTTAAAATCGAAATGTGAAATGCTAATTTCGAAATTGAATTGTAGCATTTTTCTCTTGTTCAGAAAAATTGTGTTGAACAAAGTTCAAATGTATTTTCAAGGTTTTGTTTTCAATTTGACACTCCTCAAACTTTTGGGGAGACTTTGCAAGCCATCATCGCTGACCTGGTTGTAGATTGGGCAGACAGGGAGTGAATTTCGAATTCGACAATTAGCCCAATTTTAAGGGTCTTTTTTTAAACTTATAGAGTTCACCGAGCTTTCGTGGAAATTCCAAAATGGGGTGTTATATTTATAAATGAAACAATCTTATCCAACATAATTTTCTACAATCTCGATTTTTGGCTGGTGATTTCAAAATTATGTCATTATTTTAGGGTTCTTCTGATTGATAGTGTTTTAATTTTGAAACAAAGGTGAATCGTATGCAATCGCAATATTTGAAGTGTACAGACAATATTACTTTGAAAAAATAAAAAAAAATAGAAATAGTTATAAGGACTTCTCAAATAATAGCTTTAAATAAAATAACTTAAAAAAGTATTGTTTTACAACTGGGAAAAGAATGTGATAGTGATGTGCTATTTAATTATTAATTAGATAAAAAGTTAATAATTTTTCCTCAAGAATTATTTTATCCATGTGATTTTATCAATATAATTTTAAGAATATTCGAATATAATACCTATACTATAAAAGAAGATTACTACAATCAGTGAATATAGTTTATTGAAGAAAATTTATAAGATATTAAATGTTTAAAAGAGTAAATGATACCTATTTAAATTAAGATAAATCTAAAAAAAAACACTGCCAATATTTAAAATTAAAAGAGTGTGTTTAAGATAAAACTATGTGTATATTTATACGTTGTGATTTTGAAAGTATTCTTTCTCTGTACAAGGACCGTTCTTCAGATGTGGATTGTAGTAGAGGAAAATATTAAGGTAATAACTCTCCAGTTATTTTTAAACTAGCAGGTCTACCCGGTTTCATACGAAACGGTGAAAATCATAATAAAAGTACGTCATATTACATTTTGAATAATTGCAACTAACCTTAAACGCGACGCGACGTATATTACATAGAACCGTTTCCAATAGGTCGAGTTACAATAATATAATTAGTTAGTTTTTTTCAGTCAAGAGTGGTTTTGGGGGGGTTGAATTAGGATAGAGATTCTCATTGCGCTTCTTTTTTCTAACCAAAAGGCCAAAAATCAATTTTTATGAATTTTTTACTTCAAACCTAGCGAGTTTCCATACAAAGTGTCATCCCCTATTTTACCCTCTTATGAGTGGAATTTCAAAAAATCCTGACAAACGTGTTTCTTCATTTCTAACCAAAGGCCGAATACAAATTATTTTGACCCTTTAGGGGCGGAATTTAAAAAATTCGGCCTTGTGGTGGTTGTCTACATTATAAAGAGAACCTCTGTACAAAATTCCAGTTTTATAGATGCTGCGGTTTGATCTGTGCGTTGACTGTGAGTCAGTTTTGTACTGTTTTATATATATAGATAGATTTTTCTTTTTCCTCGGCTCCTAAGGGTCGTTACGTTATGTTAAATAGCCTGTAACCTTCCTCAAGAATTGGGCTATCAAATGCAAAAAAAATTTTTCAAATCCGACTGATAGTTCCAGAGATTAGCGCGTTCAAACCAAAACAACCAAACAAGCTCTTTAGCTTTATTATATTATATATTATATTAGTAGTAAAAATTATTAGATAAATAAATATTCGCTAAAATGCTCAAAGAAATGCTACTGTAGGTACATTCTATTTGCCAATATTTCCTTAGTTCTTAAATAAATGCAAAATTGTTCACAGTCGTTCTTCAACAATATGCAATACAAATCTAATAATTTCGTCTTCTAGTATGTTTTTAAACTAATTCTCCTTCGATTGCCTAAAGTTCAATAACAACAAATAAAACAAATCATCGTTACAAAAAGCGAATATATATTTTAATTTACAGATTTTATAAACTATCAGCAGCATGAGTTCCGCACCGACTCAATTGGTTGTGGCATCACCAGCGTCTTCTCTTGTAACAAATTCGCCACAAATTCAAAATGAATTCTTTGAAGAACCTTTGATTCGTCAAAATACTGTAGGAAATCGTGCTAGAGTAAGTACATTATCATTAAACGAAGAACTGAGTGTTGCAAAATGAGAAGCATGAATACCTTTCTCCATTTTTGTTTTACAACAAAATGAAAGCCCCAAAAACAAGAATTTAACCGATTTATATTTTTTATTTTTTCATTTCAAACTTAGTTGCGTTGAATTGTTTTGACTTAATGATGTTATAAATTTAAATTACTACCACATCCTTTTTCTTTAATAATCATCATTGTGGTTGGTTTTCAATACAAATATACGTGAATGAATGAAGATTGTGTTTATATTAACTGTGAGGGGCCAAGTGTGTATGTTTATTGTGAGTTTTTACATATAGGAGCAAAACTGGAATCTTTGACTTAACTTTATGCACTTTTTAAAATTGAAAAGCGAATAATAAATGGTGGTTTTATAACAGAGAGTATCAAAGCGGAATTTACAAGTATAACACAGAGTATTATAAATTTGAAATAATCTTTTGTTTTAAAGTAAATAATAAACAAAGTAAGTGAGAAATATTTTGAGCGTACCTATAATATAGAATGTTGTTATTTTTGACATTGTGATCTAATTCAAGTTTTATGGGTTTAATTTAAGTAGCACGTCTAATAAGATTCTTTCCTGATGTTGTGTTTTTATATGTATAATTTGCTGCTTATAGTTGGTTAATCATATCATGAAATACTAATTTTCATCAACTGTAACTGAAAAACGAAGTGAACCTCGTCTAAATGTTACTTCTATAATCAGTTCTATGATAACATCGATATTGTTACTTTTGCGGCACTTCTAACAATATTCATTTTATATCTCAGGGTAGTTTAAAAGGTAAACATTTAATACGAAGTCATGCTATGCGTGAATCAGCATCACCCCCACGTACACCAACACCACGATCAGAGCACGTGACAACATCTCCGATATCGTTTTCACCAACGGAAACAACAGCGAGTGATTCTAAATTGCACGTACAATCATCAACAGCAACATCACCTTCTTTTGAGACACAAAATAACATAATGGCAAATAATAATAACAACAACAGCAAGCATCATCATCAACAAAATTCATCAACCAATACAACAGCAGCTACAACTGTTTATTCGTCAAATGAAAATAATGGTAATTGTGGTGTTGTTTGTAATCAAAGTCAATTAGACGTCGATTTTCCAAAACTGACACCACCAAAATCATCAAAATGCTCTCGAAATTTAAATAACAGTAACCGTGATTTAGGTGAAAAAACTTCAAATACAATAGAGTCAAATAAGGGAATATGCAACAGCACATCTGATCCTGTATCTGTAAATAATTCGAGTGGAAAAACAAATGCAGATTTTGTTAAGTTAAAAGGACATGACAATTGCAACGCAACCGCACCAGTATTGGTTGGTGCTGTGCCTCATCAATCTCAAAATAGGACACCACATCAACAAAAAGTTCCTGTGGACCAAACCGATACTGATACTCTATCACCAATCATGAGTGCGTGCAGTGTTCAAGCAACAACTGGATCAACAACATCTTGCCCACAGGTTATTCAATTTGAGAAGGACAATCGATGTGTACGAAATGATGCTCAACATGGGATAAATTCATCAACATACTCACAAAATGACTATCATTGCTCTGTGAATGAGAATATAAATGACAATTCAATTAAAGCAGATAGACTTAGTAAAAAACACAGGAGTGGTGTAACATCGAAAGGATCAAAACCTCGTCTCAAGAGCATGGGATCATCGTCAAGCATGGACGGCGGAAACAGTACTTCAGGATTTATATCTAGAGGTAAGATTTTGTGGTCTATAAAACCGCAGGTGTACTAAACATTTAAATGAAATTTATGATCACTTACAGATAGTTCAACTGATCAATTCACTGATCAAACTGGTGTTGACTTATTACATTTCTTTAAGGAAACTTTAAACCGAAATCCCAAAGATAGAACTACGTTACTTAGAATCGAAGAAGAACTTTTTAATCTTGCCAATACCAAAAGGTTTGAATGATGAATTTGTTCATGATGGGTTTGAAAAAATTTTTATTGTTCTCTCTAATTTGTTTCTATAGTATGAATGATATAACATTTCCTGCAACGTCGTCCTATAATCGAATGTTAATCCATAGAGTGGCAGCATTCTTTGGAATGGATCATAACGTGGATACGCAAACACAACAATGTGTTATTGTAGCGAAAACGAAATCAACTCGCATTCCTGATGTACGTTTGTAGACAATATTATTGTTTAAAAAGTAATGGCGGCATGTTTTAATTTATTTTTTCAGGTAAGGTTCAAATCTCTTCTGCGTGAACGGATGTCTGATGAACCACGAAAATCAATACTTAAAAGAGATTCTCACAGTTTTGAGGATCCTAGACAAGGATTTTTAATGGTTGAAAGAGGTGTGCTAGATCGCAAGGCGAAAAGTTTTGAAGAACGTGAAGAAGAGTATGAAAAAACTAAACGAAGAATATTTCGTGGAAGAGATTTTGGTGAATATGGGGGCGATGAGCCTTGCTGGCATTGGTCGAACACAGAGAATTCAGAACAGTCTTCAAGACTTCGGCAAAATAAAATGCTCAAAGTTCAATCATTGGTAAGGACTAATTTCTATTTTTAACGTTTATAGAAAATAAGATGATTTTCTTTTTTCAAAAAAGTCGACTGAATCAAGAGGAGATGGACATCCGAATGTTTCCAAGAGCCATAGCTTCGGTGGATATGGGGGACCACCAAACGGTGGTCCACCATTGGCCCGTGGTGACTCTGTAAATTCAACAAAAAGCGCTGGCCCCCGATTGTTCTCTAAACAGGATTCAACTGGAAGCAACAATGCACCGTGGCATTTATCACCTTCTAGCAGCGGGTGAGTACCCCTAATTTGCGTTAATTATTTTCTATTTTTGTTTTTTTGTTTTTTAATTATTTTTGTTATTATCCAAATACCCTTATTAGTATTATAAAAATTAATATAAAAAGAATATTTTAATTTGAATTTAACCAAATTAATGTATTAGTGTAAATTTTTGAACAAAAAAATTATGTTAAAATAAAATATTAAAAGGCAAATACGGCATCGATTACCTTTGTATTCTTTTCTAACCAGATATAAAACACAAACACAATCTCTGCGATCTGATTCGGTAACTCCCTCCCCAACTGGTTATGGGAGTGATGATCATACACCAGAACCGTCTGTTATCCAATCGCCACCAGCTGCCTCATGCGGCATTGTATGGGCGGTTACTGATATGGCGAGTGTGCCAAGGGGTAGTGTCCTTATAAATCCACAAACGTTACAACCAATCGTCAATCAAGACGGGTAATTATTTCGATAAATCAATTAAGCGTTTGAAAAAAAAAATATTTACAAACAAACAATTTAATAAACAATAGATATATACTTTTGTTATTAAATGATATTACTTTGAATTCTCAATTTATATAGACTTCAATAATAAATGATTGTCCTATTTTAATTTTTTGCTTATATAATCAAGTTATTTCCCATTTCGGGTGTTTTACTTGCTTCATTTGCCACACTTCTACTTCTTTTTCAACACGCAAATGTTTTTTTATAAATGACACTAATACTGCTGAGTGCTGATTTCTTGTACATGTTTGATTAAAAATGCAATCTTTTGAAATGTAAGAATCTTCGTTTGATTTTTCAAAAATTAATTTCATATATGATTTTTAAATTTTGTTCTTGAAGTGTTGCCATGAAATATGACATTAAAATTTGTGATTGTTTGTGCTTTTATCTATAACCGAAAAAATACTACGCAAACCGATTAAATATTATTTATTGTTAGCATAAAACGCTGCTAAGCTATTTTTTATTAATATAATACATACAATACCTACTATATTTTTGTTAGAATTAACAGTAATCAGCATTAAAATTTAAAGATAATTGTTAATCTCTTGTTAAAAAACCACCAATTAAATTATAAATAAACAGGTTGATAATATTTCTCACTAAAAAAAAAAAAGTCAAAGCTTTCAGTATAATAATGAAGATTTTGTTTTGTCTATCGAAAAAAAAAACGTAATTTCATTAAAAATATTTTTATTGTTTTATATCAATATTTAGTAAACATAAAGTTATTGTAATCGGGACCTCAACCGGTACGGCTTCATCACCTTCATCGTTTGTAGGCTCAGCGCTTACTTTAACAACTTCCTCTCCCTCTCTTTGGTTTTCTTATAATCACGCATGCGAACGTGACACCCACATTTTTTTATTTTTTACGTTCCCACGCGCATATATTTTTTCTTGCTTTGAGCATGTATTTTCTGCCAATGTAGAAGGAATGTGCTTCAGCGGAAACAGTAGGCATCTACAGACTACGCCATCTAACTCTAACGTCTGGGAGTTAGAAGCCAATTCTAAAGCCATCTCAATTTATGGAACATCCGAAAATAATATTGTATTGTTTTTTTACATTCATCAACACAAATGATATTATTTAAATTTCATGCATTTAAATGCAATTATTTTGAGTTTATAACAAAATTAGAAATATCATAGATTATATAATTGCTTGACATACACATATGTCACCAAAACTATTGCGCAGCATTTACAGCTGATCCCAGCAACCCCCACGGGATTTTGCTAACAAGGAAAGCGTTCTTATCAGGTCAAAATAAAGCACTGATAATGATAACTACAGAAGTCACAAGTGATTTTCAGTGGTTGGTGAGATCTCTTCAATCAAAAATGATGCTGCAAAATTTATTTCGAAGTTCTCTAAAACAAATCGGGATCCGGGCCTGTAGAGGAACATTTTTTTCATCCAAAGCATCATCAGCACCTTCATACAATTGGCAAGATGCTTTTAATCTGGAATCAAATTTAACTGAAGATGAGATTGCAGTTCGGGATTCGTTTAAAAATTATTGCCAAGAAACTTTATTGCCACGAGTTGTGCTGGCTAACAGAAATGAAGTTTTTCACAAAGATATAATGATTGAGCAGGGTGAACTTGTTGCTCTGGGATATACTCTGAAGGGTATCCAATGTCGCATATGGGCTTCTCACTCGGAAAGTTGAGCGAGTAGATTTAGCGTATCGTTCAGCTTTAAGTGTGCAAAGTTCGTTGGCTATGGGAGCAATCTACGACTACGGCACTGATTAGCAAAAGGGAAAGTATTTACCACAATTACTGCCAAAAGGGAAAGTAATTGGTTGCTTCGGACTGACAGAGCCCAATCATGGAAGTGATCCTGCTGGAATGGAAACAAAAGCAAAGTGCGACAGTAAATCAAAGACATATATTCTATATGGTAGTAAAACTTGGATCACCAATTCTCCTATTGCTGATATTTGCATTGTGTGGGCAAACTTCGAGGATGGAAAAGTCAGGCGATTCATTATCGGTAAAAAAGAATCCGGGAAGGGTTTGTCTACACCACGAATTGATGGGAAATTCTCTCTTCGCGCGTCTGCGACTGGAATGATTCTAATGGATGATGTTCGCGTTCCCGAAGAGAATTTACTGAAGAATGTTGAGGGTTTCCTTGAACCTTTTGGATGTCTGAAAAATGCTCGATATGGAATTGCTTGAGGCGCTTTGGGGGCGGCTGAAGCATGTCTTGCAATAGCTCGTCAATACACTTTGGACAGAAAACAGTTTAAGAGGCCATTAGCAGCGAACCAAATAATTCAGAAGAAAATGACTGATATGTCTACCGAAATAGCCCTAGGATTGCAAGCCTGCCTCCAAGTTGGTAGACTAAACGACGAAAAACGGCATACTCCAGATTTCTATGATTAAACGCAACAATGCCGGCAAAGCACTTGAAATTACTCGGTTGCAAGAGATATGCTGGGAGGAAATGGTATTGCGGCCGAATATCATGTTATTCGTCATGTTATGAATTTAGAATCAGAAACCTATGAAGGTACACATGATATTCTGGGACGAGCAATTACAGGAATATCAGCCTTTTAATCGGTAACTCAAAACGAGCAAGAGTTAAATGAGATTTTAAAATAGTTTGTATACATATTTTTATATCGAAATTACGATTTTCAATAAATCATGAACTTGTTTATAACATTTGTTTATAACATATCATCGCTGTTCCAGTGCTTCGCAATCCAGTTCACTTTTACTACAATAGTTTTTATCTTCCCCGTAGAAAAGCATGAATCTTCTAGATGCGATTTCTTGTGCATAATATTATTTACCCCTTGCTATGCTGTTTTATTTATTATAAGTTGATTTTTTACGAAAATTATATCATTCATTTTCAAATGAATTTCACTTTTCAAAACCATGCTTGATGGTTCTTTCTTTAAACATTTCAAAAGTGTGCAAATTAGTTCATGAGATATAATTTTCTATAGTAAAAATATTATAATGATATTACATTTTAACATTGATTGTTTTACACCAAATATATTGATTGACAGTTTATGCAATAAAAACCACAAGAGCATTGTTTTTTATTTATTTTTCACTATAAACTTCAAAATTGTATCACAGCAATCCACAAAAAAAATTTCTAAAATTGAGTTTATTTTTGAAACATGTTCAAAAAGCCTTCAAACGTGGTTTCAGAATTTCATTTTTAAATAATCTAATAATTTGTGTTTTTATTTGGTATTTAAAAATTAATTTCCCTATGATTGAGTTCAGTGCTATTATAATTTATTTTAGTTACTGTAAATAATATAACAGCGTATTGCTGGAATGTATTAAAAATATCACAGAAACAAATTGCATAATATTTAAAAATTAATTTATCTACTTTTAACATTTCTGGAACACATTCTGGTAATAAGAAATTTCTTTATGATTTTAATCACAATCCATTGAGTGAATGAATTCAAAATGACAACACTGATATAATATACTACTTTTTACATAAGAAATTTTATTGATTATAATTTTATTTCAGTTCTCTTTACCATTTTGACCCGTCCAATCTGCCACCAAGTCAAGCGGTTACGTCTGGGGTATACAACAATAATAATAAAAATTTTGGACCAAGTATGGTGCGTAATAGTCGAAATGAAAATAAACGATCATCATCAGTAAATGAAACCGAGAGCAACGCTACGAATATTCCAAACACAGCAGCAACGCTAACGCAGAGTCCTGTAGAAAATGTATCAGAATCTTCCTCACAATCTGTTAAAGTTGTTGAAACGGATGAAATTATTGATGAGGAAACCTCTGTAGAAGCAACCAAAGAAAATACTTGTGATATTCAGGAAGGTAAACTATATTGTGAGTGACAAATTAGCAACAAAAAAAATTAATAGTTTTATATATCAGAGAGTGTAAATAGTGCGCCAGATGAAAGTGATGATTTGCCAATAAAAGATGATTTAGAAGAAGAAATAGAAGAGAAGCCAACGTTGAAGAGTCAAGCCACTAGTCCAAATATTCCTTCGCCAGTACCGAGTGAGTCACCAGCCCATGTTAGTGAGGTTAGTGAACATTCCAAACTTTCAGCATGGAGTTATTTAACATAATTTTGTTTTAGGTACCTTTAAAGAATAATTCTACTGAACCAGAAGAAACCAATTGCAATAGAAACTCAAGAACGACTTCAGTCAGTTCATCGCCACTACAACAGGAAAAGAAGGATGAATCTAAGACAACAACTTCATCAGCAATGCCTATGATGAATTACGCAACAAACGATAGTGCAGCTATTTTCTCATCCTCGGGCAGCACATCTTATCCCACACCGATGTATCAGCAAGCGGTAAGGGTTAATGAAACCAGGTTTAAACAATTCAAGTTATTTTTCTAAAACATTTCAGCCTGATGGAAGTGTTTACGCAGTCTCTCAGCCAATGGTTTACACTTATCCTCCTCCACTGGTACGAATAGAAATTTATTAGGATGATAAAAATGTTCTTTAAATATTTGTTTTATTTGTCTTCCAAAAGGATGGAGAATTTCAAGGTTATTTTATGCCCATGTACGATCAATCTGGTCAAAGGGATCCCGGTGGACTTGTTCCAACTTCAGCTCAAGCAATATACCAATCCACCAATGGGACGGCAGTAGTTCCTGTGGCCTATCAAGCAGCATCATTTGGTGGAACTCCTATTTATCCGGGACAAGTCGTTTACTCTCCGGAACAATATGCACCAGGTGCTGCATCAACTGCAGGCCAAATGCAGCAATACCAAATGACATATCCAGTGGGTTACTCGTATCCGTATAATGGTGAGTGTTTATTCATATGGTGAAAATATAATAATATTTCAATGGTAAATAGGCTGCTGGGGTCAAGCAATGACGTACTATGTGCCTCCGCCACATTTGGGCAACACAGTATCGTCTTCGCTAATACCTCCACCGATGCCAGTTGGTCCATCACAAGCAAACGTCAACAATTTATCCGGAGGAGGAAAACGTAATTCTCCACCTCAGCAAAATATGTCAAGTGGCCAAAATAGTCAATCAGCGACACCTGCCAATACATATCAGCTAACGCAGGGTGTTCCTTTCACATTGGCCACTGATCCGAATAGTGGACAAACTGTGTATGCCATTCCTCAGGCATCTGTATTTCCTAATATGCTTCCGTATGGACCTCCGAATACACAATCTGCCGCTCCAGGTGGTGTACTCACACATATTCCTCCTCATCAACCTAATGCTGTGATTAGCCCTCTAATAACTCATCCTACTGGACCTCCTGGACCTCCTCTACCAGTAGACCATTCAATGGCTGGTTACACAGTTTCAAATGCGAATAATAGTCACGGAAACAATTCGGGTACTCCTCAATCGGCACCAAGTACACCGCATTCGAATTCGATACCATTGCCGCATCAACAAAGGAACCCGCCGTTGTTTTCAACACCTCCAATGTTACCCAATGGGTACAATCCACCAATGCACAATCAGCAGAATTACGGTGATCACACAAATCCTAACAATCATTCTGGTATGGGAGGGTATGACAAGAAGAATTCGAATGGGGGTGTCAACAATAAAAAAGGAAGCAATACTAGTAATTATGTACCAAATGGACGGCAAAATAATTATATGAATCAGCAGCAAAACAATCAGCGAAAAATAAATGCCGGTGGTGATATTCCTTCCAATCAAAATGGTACAAATCGACAAATGCACATAACACAACAGAAACGGATGAACAACGAAAAAAATCAGATGAGCAATGGATCGGTGAACAATAATAGCAATTCTAATTTATCGGGAAACAATTCAATACTGAATTCAGATAAAGGCCGAAACAATTCCGGAATCCGGCCAAAGCCAGGAAATCTTGATCTGAGACGAAATGCTAGTCAACGGAACTCGCCCAGTACTAATTCATTGGAAAGTAACAACAATTCGCCTAACAGTATTGCTTCGAACCATATCGGCGGTGGTTATGGGGCTGACCACAATCAGCACCATAATATGTATGTGCCGAGGAGTTCGCATATGTCCCCAATTGTTGCCGCTGCAGCTGCAGCCGTTGGCAATGATGGGTCTGGTTGTCATCAACCACTTATTGGGGCATACAATCATCATCCGACCGCAGCAGGAGGAATGTATATAAAATATGGGCAGCCATATTTCGCACATGTAAGAACCTTTGTTAATTGAATTGCGAATTATATATTTTTTAAATCTTATTAAAATATATTTACTGGAATTTCAGCCATCAGTGGCACTGCCAAACAACAGAAGATCTCCTTCAAACGACTTAAGACCATCTTTAGCACCTTTAACTGGAGTTTATCCAACCGTTAATATGATGCTTCCAGGTAATTCAGATGAATGAATAAATCAAATAAATATAATTTAATACCGTTTATAGCTCCACGGCACATGCAACCAAGACATCCGAATCCTAACTACAAGGGAAATAAACCGTCACGCTAAAATGTAAATGATACTTTTTCCGGTCCACGTATTAAGCAGCCGTTTACTAGAAGTTCATAGTTAAAAAAGGAAAAAAGAAATATAAAAAAAATTACATAAAAAAAAAAACATTCAGAAAAACAAGAAAAACAAAACAAGAAATATTATTACAAACAGCATCGTAAATTGTCGCATTTCCCTTGAAAGATGTCTTTAACACTGGTCTTAATGAGTTTATAATTAAAAACAAAAGAGGGAAAAATCTCAAAAATGCGTTGATAATAAATATCTTATGAATTAGAATATTTACTATCTTCTCACCTACATAAAAAAAAAAGAAAAAAATTAAAAAAAAGCAGGTGAGACGCAAAAAATGTGGTTTGCAAATAATTTTAAATTATTTGCAAAGTTCACCATAAGAATACTTAATTTCCCTACAGAAGTGATAAAAAAAAATAAAAATAATAATATTTATGTAAAAGGCAGTGAAATAAATTACTTTTAAGTTACGATAAAAAGCGAATATAGTTTTTAAAATATTGGGAATAATGCATAAATGGTTTTGAGAAAGGGTTTTTGACTAATTGCAATTACATTTATCCATTTTGAAAAAAGCGATATTATAAAGGTTAATTTGGTTCTTCAGTATTATTTTTCTCTCATTTGTTCGTTTAATTCTCCAGTAAAAAAACAACAGTGACATTCATTTCTTCAGTTCGTTTCCGTATTCCATTTAATCATTTTTACCATATTTTTGAAACAGGTCAAAGCCTTCATTGCATAATTTATACAATACCCCAAACGAAATTTTTGATAGCTTAATAATATGATTCCAACATCCAATTCTTATAAACATTTCCATTTTATTCAATAAGTAGCAAAATTTATATTTGCATTTATTGGCAATTACAAAATATGTAATTTATATTTATATAAACATATAGGACTTAATTAGAGTTAAATATTTCCTTGAATTATTTAAAATTCAGCTATGAATTAATATATTTAACAATAAATTGACAATTTTTTCGCACAAGATGCTCTACTTATAACTTGAATAATTGAAATTTTGAAATGAAAATTTTTACTATCTACAAAATATGAATATAATTATTATAACAATATTCAACATTCAGTTCCCGTGTAAGATCCTTCTAAAAAAAAAAAAAAAAAAAATTGCGTTGCAATGTTTTCGAAGACTTTTGCTTGTTTCAAAAATCTTTTGTAATACAAAAACGTTTGAGTTGTCCCTTTTGAATTGTTTTTCTTTTATTTAAATAATCATTAAATATTTGATACAAACGAAGCAAAGCACAACGCGAGTCGATAGCGTGACTACTTTTTTTTCACTGTTAGAAATATTATTCCGGCACTACAGGGTAACAAAAAAAAAAAAAAACGAAATTTTGTTTTCTTTTGTTTACATATGGATTTATAAAATGTGAAATATCATAAGAGCAGTCAAATAAAAAAGCTCTTTCCTGCAATAAAATTGTCCAATAAAAAAGTTCGAATTTTTTGACAAGAAAAATTGTCTAATGAATTTATTCTGGTTACAGGACATTAAAAAATTCCTTATACTGCCGGTAAATTTTTGGGGCAATGTGTTCTAACACTGCCAAAATCTACTTAATATAAATTATCCATTTCACGAATAAGAAAAAGAACGTTTTTATAACCATTTACTTTAGCCTTATCTACGAAAATGTTTTCGAAACCAAAATGCCTTTGAAATGAAAAAAAGGATCAAACCAAACAACAAATAGTTTGATTCGTCGGAAGAGCTTTTATAAATACTGAAATTAATTGAAAATTGTTGCTTCTTTAAAGAGTTCTAACTGAAATTATACTTTTACTATTAAAAATTCCATTTTGAAACTATCAGTTAAATCAAAAACAAAAAAATGAGATTAATGCATTTGCAATTAGATAAATCGCTTTGGAAAGGAAGGGAAAAACAGCATCAGCAAAATTTGTCTCGCAGTAAACAGTTTATTTCGCAATTAAATTCACGTCGGAAAATGTTTTTCTTTTTCACCATACTAAAAACTTTTTTTATTTTTTCTCTACTTTTCAAAATTTCTATTAAATTTTGCCAGTCGAACAGGAATAAAAGAATGGAAGCATTTTATACACAAATTCCTAATACATAACGATTATTTGCTTTATTTACATTATGTATACATATGAGTGAGACACATATGTGTATGTACTGTATGTACATAATATAAAAGAAACAAAAGAAGTATAAAAAAAAAAAACTAAAAAGGTTAAGAACTCTATTATATACAGAGATTTACTTTTAAAATATAAATTTAAAATGCAGTGTTAGGTAATTTTTTGTTATATATGCAGAAGTTAAAGAAAATAAAAGAATTAATGTGTTATTATTTAAAAAAAAAAACTGAAATACGAGAAAGTGAAATGTATTTATTTTAATTTATATACACTGAAAAAAAAATATATATCAATAAAAATACGGTGTTTGTGTTTATTTATTGAACCTACAACAAACTTCCTGATCCTTTTTGCTTAATACAGTATTATGTACTTCAAGGAATTAGGAACTAGGATTGCTAAATTTTAATGGATTCATGATTTTTGAAGATATTCTAAGCACGTTTTAAAAGATTGTCTCCATGCTAAACAATTTGCTTTAAATTGAAGCTGAAGTATTTTCCGTTGTATTTCAAAAATGGTTTTCTAATTTTCCAGTATATTCGTTAGTTATATTAGAGCTTTAGAAGTTCTAAAGAACAGAACATTTAAATTCAAGTGAATTGGGATCAGAGTTTCTCAAACATTGTTAGGTTTCTGAAGCTTTAGCGATTTCATCTAAAAAGATCCAAAATTTTGAAGAATGCTCTCTATACAATGTTCTATCCTCCAAGGAGAATTAAAATTCTATTTAAAAGTGAGCAATTTACTCTTAATGTTGTTAATGTAAATATAAACAAAAACAATTGACATTGGCATTTCGTCATATGTTCTTGACATGTCTTGTCAAAAAGATAAATCCCAGGAAAATTTCTTTAAAAAACAATATGAAAATTTTTACGTGAAAATTGTGAATAATGTTTCGTAATATTATTAAGAAAAATCAAAGTGGATGGTGTACACATGAGTGCAACTAAATTATCAATATCCATGTTTCAAGGATATTTAGGAGTAATATGCCAAAAATCATTATCACTTGTTGAAAATAAGTTTTTCTTTCACTTAAAAACGAAAAGAGAAAATGTTTGGAGTTACAGAATCTCAAAAAGACAGTTTCCTTGAGCAGAAAAAGGCAGCCAGGGAGGAAAGAGCGCTGGAGAAGAAAAGGGAAACGGCAGTCATAGTCATACAGTCAAGAGTCAGGAAGTTTTTAGCAAGACAAAGATGCAGGCGAATGATATTGTTTGTTTTTTTTCCAAATTTTTTCTATCATTTTTTGCAATTTAGAATTTTTTTTTTCCAAGGGATGATTTTGACCGCATGATCAGCGACTGTAAAGTAGAGACTTCTAGCATTATATTAAAGCCAGCTGCTGAAATCTATGGAATCAGTGCCAGATTTTTGTCCACACTTCCCGACGGAAATGTTGAGCAGCGGGAACGGGTGGAGAAACTGTGCAAATACATCAATGCCTCCATAGAATCAGAAGTCTCGAAAACAAACTACACGAGTCTTGCTCTGCAAAAGGAGTTGAGGTAAGCAGTCTTACGTAGCTACCTAATAAAGAAAACATTCAATATTGTAGTTTCTATTTTTTGCAATCCTTTCCAGCCTATCGTGGATCAAACATGTAAAGCGATTCCTTCGGGTGTGCTGCCAAATTCTTCAAACTCTGAGACCAGGTGATGCATTTATTTTTCTTAACAGAAATCTCATCTGCTCATGTCCTTTCAGAAAACCACACAGATAGCATATCTCTGGCACTCTTGTTGCATACTTTAATTGTTCTGACATCACCAAAATCATGGGGTTTATTGCGGAATAAAAATATGAACAGTATTTTGCCAGTTCTAGTTAAAATTTGTCACAATATTCAAGGAGATTTGGTGCAAAATGGATTCTTCTCAACGATAAGAGTATGTTCTATGATTTTCCTTAATATCAGTAAATTCATTATCTTTATGTTTATAATTTTAGACAATATTACTAAAAGGCACTGTCCGAGAAGAGTTAACACTGAAGCCAGTTTCGTTGAAAGCTCTCATGACTCTAGCCACAAGACCGCTTGTCGATGGCGAATTCAGTACAAATTTGTTGTCACAATTTTTAGCAGAAATTTTATCGGTTCCAGCATTGATTTATCATCTTGAAAACAATTGTCCAAGTTGTGTAGAACATCTGCAATCACTAAACATACTTAAACATTGTTTAAGCATATCTCCTGATCTAAGTTGGTTTAAAGAGTTCTCAACAAAGGTTGCTGTACGTTTATTTTGATATATTGTACCTAATTAACATTAACGGATTTTAATCAAACTAAAAATTATTGCAGGGAACTCGATCGCTAGCTTTCCTTGGGAATCTAATACATTTATTTCATTTAGAAACTCCTGAAAACGCCCAGGATCTGGGATATCCTACAATGACTGTAAGTTGATTAATAAATAATAATGTAATAACAATTCTTATTCTTAATATTTTTCCCAGTCAGTGATTTTTATTATACTGGAAAAAATTCCAGACACTGTTGGAACAAAAGCAAGTGTATTCACTCAATGGCACGATTTACTAGGTTGGTATACTCCAGTTCCGGATCCAGCGCAGAACCAGAATGTTCCTCTGATAAAGAAACAATTGCACTTGATGTGGAGTCATCGTTGTATAAAACTTCTGCTGGGTGATGCACTTAAAGACTTAGTAGCAAACTGGGAACGTATCGAATTTCAACCATCATCACATAGCGTTGGTGGAAATTTGTTGAGAAGGGCTCTGGAAAGAAGTTCTACCAGAGGGAATCTAAGCAAGAATGGACGACAATGGATGAATCTGGATTCACCAGAAGTCATTCGTGTTTCCAATGTGGCTGCCGTTTATCATGTGGCACTAAATACTTTGTCCCAACTAAAATTAGACATTCTATCTGGTTAGTGAGTCTGAATTCCATTGATTCATTGCTTTAAACACCATATTGTAAAATTGAAGGTCTCTGCTATAACGAATCTGTTCTATATGATTTGTTTTTATTAATATCATCATTTGGGCCTAATTGCGGTATGAAAGATTTACTCGAGTTGCTGAAGGGTGATCAGTCAGCTTCAGCCCCGCAATTGTTAATGCTGATGCTATTTTGTGATTGTATGACGCACTACGTGACGTACGTATAAACATATCAAGTTCTTGGAAGAATGTACATTAATTTTGCTTGCTTAAATAGAATTTTAGACGAACACGAAATGTACACTGAGCAGAAACCATTTCTATTGAACGATTACGTTGGATTGTCGTATTTTCTCAACCACATTTTATTCAGGTTAATACAGGATAATATCATTGGTAAGTTCTTCCTGTTGCTAACAATGTAATGTACCATTTCCGTAAAATTACAGACTCGAAAGCGGCAACATCGTCTAGATTTTTCATCTCTCTTCACACATTGCTACAGTGTTTATATCGACGTGATTGTCGTCATCAATTTGCTCCAACTAATCATTGGTTGATAAGTGAAATTCGACCATCGCATTTCTTGAATGACCTCGAAAAGGGAAAACGACCTGCCCAGGTTCTTCTGCAAAAGATGCCCCATATAATTCCCCACGAGGATCGGGTAAAGTTATTCCGGAAATATGTTCAAAACGAAAAGGCTGTGCTGGGTTTAACTGAATCTGCATGTGCCTCGCCGAGATCGGCCTTGATAACAATTCACCGTGATCGAATTGTCGAGGATGGATATCGTCAGTTGGCTGCTTTGAGGGCGCATGCATTAAAAGGGGTGATTCGGGTGAAATTTATCAATCAACAGGGATTGCATGAAGCTGGTATTGATCAGGATGGTGTGTTTAAAGAATTTCTCGAGGAAACAATTAAACGTGTTTTTGATCCTTCGCTGAATCTATTTAAGACCACTTCAGATCAAAGACTGTACCCGTCACCGATTTCATACGTACAGGACAATCACTTGCAGTTGTTTGAGTTTGTTGGGAGAATGCTTGGGAAGGCGGTATACGAAGGCATTGTGGTTGATGTACCATTCGCATCCTTTTTCCTTTCCCAATTACTCGGACAAACTCATCAAGCACTATACTCGTGCATGGACGAGTTGCCATCACTGGACAATGATCTCTACAGGAGCTTAACATTCATAAAACACTACAAACAGGATGTATCTGATTTGAATTTAACATTTTCAGTGGATCAAGATGTTATGGGAAGAATTATCACACATGAACTACATCCTGGAGGGAAGGGGAGGTCTGTTACGGATAACAATAAGTAAGCGCATGACTAATTCGGTATATTACATTCTTTTTCAATCCAACATTTCTTTTTTAGAATTATTTACATACACTATATGGCTTACTTTCACATGCATACACAAATCCGGGAGCAAACTGCGGCTTTCAATCGTGGGTTCAGGAGCATTGTTAATACGGAATGGTTGGCATTGTTTTCAGCGCCTGAATTGCAACGTCTTATATCCGGAGACACAGCTCCTCTAGACTTGCGGGACTTAAGAAAGCATACACAATATTACGGTGGATTTCATGATTCCCATCGTGTGATTGGTTGGCTGTGGGATATCCTTTCTCGGGATTTCACAGAGGAGGAGCGAAAACTGTTTTTGAAGGTACAGATCAATCACTTTCAATCATTTTGATTGACAATCTTGCTTTTAGTTTGTAACAAGTTGCTCAAAACCGCCACTTTTGGGCTTTGCACATTTGGAGCCACCGTTCTCAATTCGTTGTGTTGAGGTGGGTGACGATGAGGATACTGGGGATACGATTGGAAGTGTCATTCGTGGATTTTTCACAATACGAAAAAAGGATCCATTGAATCGTTTGCCCACATCCTCGACCTGCTTTAATCTTCTCAAATTACCAAATTATCAGAAAAAGACTACATTAAGAGATAAATTACGCTATGCAGTATGCAGTAATACTGGATTTGAATTATCTTAAATAAATAGGGGACAAAAAAAGTTTTAGGATGTTGTTTGCGTACCAATAAGGGTTTTCATGTATGTAATACATATTACATACTTTTAACTTACATTGTTCATTGCACTGTTTCTTTTTTATTTTTCTTATTTCCATTCATTCCACAATTCATTTCTATATTTTATACAATGAGCATTAAGCATTGCTGCATTGTTTTGGTCAGTCATCATACAAATAACTTGGCAACGTGTTGATGTTAAATTCAATTATAATGTAAAAACCTAAACCTAAACTAAGAATATAGTTTCATTAAGAATTAAGCCATATATATATTTACCACCCATAATGTAAATAATGTCATAATATAACTGTGATAATGTGAAATAAACGTGTTTGTAAAACATTTAACATCATTTGGTTATTTTTAGAAAACCAGAATCGGAGAAAAAATCTATACTTATAAAAGGGGGTGTTTGTCTGAGTGCAATATCCAGACGAATCAATACCACTTAAAGCTATGAAATTTGGCACACTGATAGTCCTAATGGTGACTCAATGCACCTCGAAGGCCGAATTTTAAATTTTTTTTCTAGAAGAATTTTTCATAAAGGTATATGTTGTGTTGTAATATGTAAAAAAAATATAAGACAAGTCATTAGTGACTATAGACCTAGAAAGCTGAATTTTACACAGAAGATTCCTTTATGATGTAAGTACAGGAGTCAAAAAAAATGGGTAGACATCACCATATGCTGAACCACGTGTTTAAGACGCCATTTTTCAAAATGCGACGCGACGCTCAAAAAATCATAAAACAAAAAACAAGTAAATCATAAACAAGTATGTATGTATACCTACCTTACCTTGGACCTTGATTACAAAATCACCAGAAGTTACAATTCAGGAGCAAAAATTTACGCAACAAAAACTTAACGCATCAAGGCTCGAAGAAAACTAGACAAACAAGGCTTCCTTATTTTAACCGCAAAAGGTTAATTTAGTTCTATTTGTTTCCGCTCGACAGCAGCACCGCCATAACCTTTAAAAATAACGAACTTCATTTTTCTAATTTTCCATCGCTCACATGTATAGACTTCCGGCGGGCCACCCCATAAATATTACCAAAGCAGCCATTTATAAAATGTTATCTACCAGAATCAACTGACGAAGAAGGTGAAAATTTAATAAACAGATAAATAAATCCACACTTTAAAAAATTTAAATTCGATATGGACTCGATCGATAATCGTGCGCTATCGATAATTCCGTTACTCCGAGCTTATCACTTGGGGAAAATAATCGTGTCCAGTTGTCCATTTTTTTAATATATTTTGACAGTGTCTCACAACAATAGACACAGGCAGTCAAGTCGGTCGGAAAGTATTCAAAAATTCATTGTAATTTCAAAGAATTTCTTTTCTTTAACATTCGGAATGTCAACATTAATAAGAAAACTCATCAGCACAGCAAACGCAGCAAAACCAGTTGCACCGTACAAGTAAATATGCAATTGTAATTAGCAAGCATTTAATGGAAAATTGATGAATTTCAATTTTAGTCAAGCAGTTGTGGCGGATCGCACTGTATACCTCTCAGGATGTCTTGGATTGGATAAGGATACAATGAAATTGGTTCCTGGCGGTGCTTCAGAACAAACTCAGCAAGCGCTGGTAAACCTAAAGGCCATTTTGGAAGCTGCAAATTCTGGAATTGATAAGGTCGTAAAAACAACGATCTTCGTGAAGGATTTAAATGATTTTGGTCATGTGAATGAGGCATACAAGAAGGGTAAGTAATGGTATTATATACAGTAGGTATACGTAAATTGGAAGCAACATAGCAACAGACGCGGACCGAAAATGTGTTTTATTGATTCGCGTGATCGTGAGACGAGCTATCAAATTATCGTTTTAACATTCGAGTGATAAGTGCAGGTCAACAGCAGAGGCGTGTGCATTGTGCACTGTGGCTGTATGTTTGCGGCTTGATAAAAGATTTTGATGTTTGGAGGGTGGACGGGAAACGTTGACTGAGCTCGTGATATTTGGGCATTCATATTTAGAATAATATTACACAAAACATTAGATCTTTTCAGTATAAGTACATCTTAAGAAATTAATTAAAAATACTCCTTTTAATAACTTTGTTTTAATATTTCCAGTGTTTTCGGTTGATCCACCAGCGAGGTCCTGCGTCCAGGTCGCCCGTTTGCCCATGGACGCCCTCGTCGAAATTGAATGCATTGCTCTAACTGGAGATGTTAAAACCGTTTCAGCTTGACAAACCAACTCGAAATTGTAATGCTCCATAGAAAGAGATTGACTTTGATAAACCTGTAAACAAAAAATATAATATTCACTGATTCAAATAAAAGCAAAATAAATATTTATAATATATAACATGATGATTCCAGAAAGCTAATGGTGTGCATAAACTTGCAATTTCAAATGGAAGAATCGATCAAAAGGTTAAGCTAAAGATTAACGAAATTCGGTGTTGGAAAAATCTAAAAACATAATTCATTGTCATCGTGAAATTTCACGATTACTTTTTTTGTTTTAAATAAATTTTTTATTTCTCTCCTCATCCTTTTTCAGTTAAATTCTTCTTTCGATGGATTAATAATTTGCCTCCTACCTCTTTCATTCGCCCTTGAAATCTGACCTTTTAACGTAAGAAAAATATAAAATAATCGAAAACAAAAGGCGAACGTTTAAAAATCACCTTGAATACCAGAAGTTCAGAAATACTCAAGTGTTTATAAACGATACTATACGAATAAATAATGCTATTATAATATTTCAAATAAATTGCAAAATAACTGCGTCGTACGTTGGAATTGTTTAAAGGTTCATTGCACGTCTTCTACAACAGCAGACGTCCAAGTACACCACATCACATTTAATCACAACCATGTATTTTTTATTATTTTTTAATTTTCTTTTCTTTTTTTTTTTGTTTCGCGTATGTGCAAAAGAATTAAAAATGTTCGTGTTGTGCTGTTTTCTTACCACACCTAAACATAAGAAACTTTATTGGTGTTTGTTGGTTCTGAAGTAATAATAATCATATACAGTATACAATATACATATTGAAAAAATTTTAAACAATTTAACGACATTGTTTTTCTTTTGATGGTCTTGTCAAAAAAAAATAAGACAATAATAACGAATTAATTAATACTGTTAATGAAGAAACTACGTCTTAAAATCTGACGAGCAAATAAAATATGTCTCCCAGTGTCCGTGTGAATGCGTGTCGAATGTGTCCATTTCCGGACTTGATGGCGCATACACCCCAAACCGCTCTTGAAAATAAAATAAAATAAATTTTTAAAAAACGAAAATTAAGCTCTACAAAATAAAAAATAAACACTAAAAAAGAAGAAATGAGCTGGAAGTCCACCTTCTGTTTGCATCGGCAATCGGCATATGCAAGTGCGAAAAGGCTTTGTGTTGAAGACTGCCGCAGCCGGGCTTTTAGCTCCAGAGAGACGACAGCAGGGCAATATGTATTTTTTGCCGACACAAAAATACATTTTGGAGCACTGCGAGCGGGAGCGTTTGCTGATAAAAAAAAGGTGGGTGTGTTCAAAAAAGAATACAAAATTATACACAAGTAATTTCCATGGCTACAATTTTAGGATCAGACTAGAATCTAGATGTATACTGTATACATAATGAGATGCAAAAATGAATTTTGAAATGTTATATCCTGTTTAAAATGGTGCATATGTATTTTGGGTTTGGTTAAATCAAATGTAGAACCGTTCCAACTACACTTGCCCGACTTGGGTGGTGGAAAGTTGATTACGGAAAGAAAAGAGAAATTAAGAAAAACACTAAAGTTCCCGGCAACACTGTCGTTATATAGTTTAATTCTTGGTAACTGAGAAGATGATTATAAACCACACGCCCCGATCATGACGTAATTGTTTATTTTCGTATGATTCACACAATCTTAGGTATGTGCATTTGAGACTTTCTCGTAATAATATTCGGGTCTCGTTTTCGTCGGTGTTGCGTCTTTCACTTGTGAATATAATTCTCCAGACTTTCACAAACAATATTTCAATATTAACTGCGTATATACAGAAAATACTGCGCTTATATATATTTTTTTCTTTTTTGAAATATAATCATGAATATTATCAACGTTTTTTGGCGGCGCCACCATCGCATACAGTTGCTGGGGTATAATCAGGTTACACCTAACCTCTTTCAGGCTATGTCTGAGCTATAGAAATTTATTGAACATAGGCAAAAAACAGACAAAGCCTAGTAGAGGCTAGATTTATCCTGATGCTCGTTCAACTTAGTGCCCTTATCATGGTTATACTGATAAAGTACAAACGACCTTCACAATTCTGTTCGAGTTCGAGTGAAATTTCACTTTCGATTGTTGTACACCACAGCGACGAGAACAAAACTATTGCAATGATAGTAATATTAGAGCACACATCGACAAATACCACTAATTGTTCGCTAGTTCAAGTTCAGATTTGTCGAGAGATGGCACACATTTGCTGAGTCCGATGATGACGATGACGACAGCGGCGACGACGACCGCGACTGAGACCGCGATTTGCTTGTGTACTATTTTTTTTTTCTATATAATTTTTTTCTATGTAATTTTTTATTACATACAATGCACCACGAATGGATCACTTTGATTTTAGGTAAATTCCCTTATTTTGTATTCTATACGTTATTATTATTAAATTCACTGATTCAACAATGGCGACATTAAATTAAAAAGTAGTGTCCTCTCCGATTAGAAATGTAAATGGAAATGAAAGCCGTTAACCATACTTGACTTGCGCACACTTCACATTTTAATAAACTCAAGTTCCAAATGAATTTTTGCTTTTATAGTCCACCAGTTTTCCTGCATCGTGTCTGTCTGTCTCTCTGGCTGTTTTCTTTGCCTTCATTTTTTCGTCACTTGATTTTTGTTATTTTTGGTCGTTTGTGTTGTCTTGAAAAGTTCACATTTTCTTGTATTGCCCGAGAGCTGCACAAATAATATCGAAAAACAAAATTAATAAGGAACGAAATATTTGTGTTTTCTTTTGCTAAAATCAATTTTTATTTTCTTGATTTTTTTTTCGTTTCCTCCTTGTTCCTCATTATTTTTGTTTCATTTTCATTTTGTCTTTTATTTATTTATTTTATTTTTTATTTCGTTTCGTAAAGCACTTCGCGGACTTAAAAGCCAGAAACCATGTTGTGCGCTAAAAAATTTGCCCAAAAAATTCGCGACTATACCCTCTCAAGAGACGTGTGTCGCCTATTCATGCTGGTCCGATGATGATTCTGGCTCGAAAAGCTTCAAGTGTATCCAATGGGAACTTACGATGAAATGGTATTTGGCATTTTTTGGGCGGTGATCTTTATTAAAAAATCTTGACCTTGACAATTTTTGGATATGCGGTCTCTAGTCTCTCTTGCCTTCCGTCTTGCCCCTTGCATCCATAGGATCAGGGGTCTTTAAAACTTGTGTGATTCAGATGAGCTGGCGGCAATGATGATCATCCATGATCATGATGGAAATGGGGGATCGAGTTAAAGCTATATGGTATTTTTCTTGTGTGGTGGTGGTTTGCATATCTAGTGATGATGATGGGAATGCATTAATTTTTGCAAACAACACGAAATGGTCGGATGGCGGACAACAAAGTATAAAACGGACAAATCAAGCCCACTTGTGTCTACCTGAGCAATAAAATCAAATACCAGTTCTTAGAAAATACCTTGAGTACGAATACAATTCCTTTACTAGAGAATGAGGTTTTTGGCTTCACAGGAAATAACTGTTGCTCCGCTAGTGAAAGCTAGAAATTGTAATTTTTTCGCACAAAAGGGAGGAGGAGGGGCTGCAATAACAAACGTCTAGGTCTGGCCGAATTTTAATTGTTCCTCATTCTTGTACTGCATAATTTTTTTGTATGTATAAATAAACGAAAAATGGAAAATTGGTATACTGTAGAATTTTAACAAAACGCTCACGTTCTCGATCGCTAAAAAGTATAATTGCATTTTTAAATACAAAAGCGATATTTATATTATATAGCAATATAGCAATTTTGCTCCAATTTCCTGGGATTTTACTTGTTTATTTTAACAGTGTATTGAATCGTATGACGGCATGACGACTCGTTTTTTGCATATTATGACAATATATTAGAATAGAATACAATTCGAGTCAGTTTTTTGTGAGAACCAAGAAGGGTCTACCTGCGATGTGTGAATCACGTTGGAATTTCTTATGTTCCCCTTACCATCGACATTGGTTTTATATATATACTTTTTTAAACTTCTTCTGCAGTAAACTAACACATTTGTAAAAGTCGGTGTGATTCATGACAACGTAAATTCCTGAACCTTGTTCTAATTTCAGGATTTTTTTAAAAAAAACTTATTAAGTAAAAATAAATTTAAAAAAAGTAACTAAAATAAACTTTTGAAAAAATTATTGTTTAAATTACTATTAATAATATTAATTTCTTGTGAACTAATCAATTCTAACTTACTTACCATTAGCTACCTACCAGATAATTACTTAATTGCAGTAAAATAAAAATCACAGATAAAAAATACTGCAATTTGTATTAATGTTTGGGAAAATACGCGACCGAAGGCCGTTAGCGGATATCGAACCGAAAAATCAAAATCAACGCAGTGTAGCTATACGTGTATGGGTTTGTACATTGTACTGTACATATTATGTCAAATAGCAGATTTCTCAGGCGGTTTCGGTGAAGTTATAAACACGCCGTAAATCCTCCGCCACCGCTACCGCCAGAGAAATCGCGTCAGTCTGCGCCTACCTTAACTCAGGAGTGGCCTAAAACCGCCAAAATTTGGCACTTTTTTTAGTTTTTTCAATATTATTCGAAAACTAAGCATTTTAGCCCGAACTTAACCATATTCCAAATGAAAGTACACAAAATTTTTTATATAAAATGAGTATATAAAGTTTGAAACTTAGACAACCCGTATAGCCACTAAAGCGAGTTGAAAAATGACATTTTTTTAATTCTTCGCTAAAAGACATGAAAACTCTATTTTAATTGCGCGCTGGTTACCTGTTATAAACTTTATACCCCTAAAACTAACTATTTTGTAAATATCTAGTATTCTGCAGAGGTCACATTAAAGGAATTTTTGAGCCTCAGTGAGCCATCCTTGGTCAGCGGGCTCCAACTTCTAAGAAATAGTGCTAAACGAATAGTCCAGTGCAATTAGGCTTTGACCAGGATAAAATTATTAACAGGGAAAAAGGTGCTGGTAATTGTTCAGAATAATGTCCATATTGACCAACCAAAAGTCCCAAAAAATCCGAGTTGGGGAACGGCCACAATCTTGGAAAAATGTGGTCCAGACGGGATGTTCTTGCGGTTTTTCGCTGATATCTCCTATAAAATATCAAACTTTAGAAAAAGCACTCCAAACAAAAGTTATAGATCATCAAATTCTGCGTCGAATGACACCAAGAATAAAATTTTTGGATTACCCCCTACCAAAGTACAGTACGTCAAAGTTGAACCAATTTTCCATATTTCCTAAAAACTTTCGTTTCAAAGCCAGTATTTTCAAATATCTTCAGAAATTACCTGTTTACCATAAAAGTATTCTATATAAAAGTTGTAGATCATTATTGAATTCTGCGTCGAATAAGACAAAACCAAATGTTTTGGTCCACCCGCTATCAATCTACAGCATGTCAAAAAAGGTTCTATCTTCATATTTTAGAAAATATCTTCTTCAAAAATGATAAATGGGCATAATTACGTGCGCATTTTGGTATCGATGCCTAGGACCAACAAAGTGCTACTAGATGACGCATGTATCCTAGGCACAAGTTTTCCGCTATGGCGCTAAACGTTACGTTACGATACTTAACGTAACGTTAATAATATTTGTTCGATCTCCGAAGATAGTCAAGTTATAGTACTGAAATGTTTTAGGGTAGTTGAGATTTTCAAAAAGGAGCAAAAAACATAAAATAAGATAGAAAAACCTACTTCTATATTTTTTTCCTAAGAAAACCCCCTATTTACTGGACTATATGCATAACATAAAAATAAAATAAAAAAAATTGTGAGATATTCAAAAATAACGGTTAATAATTTATCGCTTTCGTCCCCTTTAGTTTTCTCTGTATTTTTTCCGAAAACTGAAAACCCTTTTCTTTAAAATGAGATATGAATCATTCATATACAATAATATTTACAAAAGCAGTGATTTTTTGAAAAACTCAATAGAAAAAAGTTATAACCATTAAATGATTTTTTCTTGAAAATTGTTGCCTATTTTTAATTATGTCTTTTTCATTTTTAATTTTACGGAAAAAAGTATTTAGACCAATATTGTAGAGAATTTAGTTCTCTATACAAAAATTCGAAAAATTGTTTGTGAGACTAACAGTTCTCAAAATATCGCGGAAAAACTTTTACACCACCTTTAAGCTTTTATACTAACACTCAATGGACTAAAAAAGGACTTTCAAGCTTCCGTATTAGTAATTTGTTAATTAGACAAGCAGAGCCATCTGTCTCTTAATGGATATAAAATCAAGACTTCAAACTTTTGAATTTTTTTAAATAGATCTGGCAGTAACAACACCGCACACCTGAATTCAATTTAGCCAGTGGCGATCACCTGTGCAGCCGGCCGCATTAGGCCCCAATCCCAAAAGCTCTAGGACAGAATTTTGATACGATTCTTGACGCTTCACTGGATGCTCGCTTTTGATTCATGAAAACTCTTTTTTGAGTGTTCCGGAGCGTTGCAAAGAATGTATCCAGGTTATAGGTCTGCATGACTTCCGTTTTGTTTTGGTAGTGAAAAAGGGGGTATAGGAAGAGGGTTATTCATATGCAGCACATAGCTACAAATTTCTCTTAATGGTGTCCGTAATTGCGCAGCAATTTTATGTGGGCTGTTGGCTTCCACCCTCGATGCAGTTGAGCAGTTATCCGTAAGCGCCGCGAGGAAGTGGCCAATCACTGACACAGTGTCGACCGTAATCGAATATCGGATGAGCGGGGTAAATTTAAATTGAACAAACATTTTATGCCTTTCGAACGGAAACAAACTAATCATGTGGAAGAAAGAATAGTGCTGCTGGAATTGAATTTGTTTCAGTGAAAGAATTTTAATTACTGTTTTTTGTTTGTTACACTGCACCGAGGTAATTTTTTTATGATCTATTGAAAAAGTGTTGGTTAGAAACGATAGTAATAACATTTGTTTAAGTTTCAACTGTAATTAGAAACCATTGATCATCGTAAGCGAACGCAATAGCGCATAAAGTGATATCAATTTGAATTAAAGAGATAAAAATTGTAAGTACGGTAAAAATTATGAGATGAAATGTGTAATGTTCTCATTATGAATTATGATTGCATTGTAATTGAAATTTTGGACACAATTTGTCGACCACAAAATTATTAAAAGCAGCTAGTAAAAGCAGTGGAGGAATAGAAGACGCCAAATGTTTTGAAGTGGCAGGATCTCCATTTATCAATATGTACTTCATAAAACATTCTCGGAGTTGTAGTACTGTTATCTCATTATTTCCCAGATAAGGTTCCTATTTTTGCTCAGATAAAACACTTAAATAATTTTCGTACGAGTAAGAAAGACATTGAGTGATGCAATTAACCCTTTCTCTGGTGCTATCTATTTCCAAGTAATTGTAAATATGATCACCGGCTGACCTGTAACTGGACATCGCACAGAAAAAGTTCTACTTTGCACCAACAACAGTTTTTTGTGTGTTTTTTAGTCTATTCTCTCTCATTAAGGTGATTCACAGTTTAGTAGAGAATAGGCCGTTGGATGATAAAGAACGCGTGGTATTGGTATAGAGGTCTGCGCTTCCAGGTTGAATAAACGGAGGCATTTTTAAATTAACTCCATTCCATAACACAATACGTACATTTTTGTCATTGTTTTCTATATTTTCCGCGGAACAGTGTTTTTTGTTTTGAATGAGATTTGTTATCAGGTGGCAACGCAGAACACTGTATGTGGTCAGAATGGCGTGATATAATGGTATTTTTTGATATAATGGTATTTCTTTTAAACAATAGAAAGGTGATGTCACGAGCTCTTTTTTGTGTGTTCTTGTTGTGTGTTTTGTTCAATTTAAGAAACTTCTGCAATCATTAGTGTCGACTTACAAAAAGTATTGGTGCGGGTCTAATAGAAAGCGGTCCATTTTTAAAACAAATTTTCAAAATATCCCTTTTCAAACAATTTTAGTAATCGTGAAAAGTATTTGACTGCAGACATTAAATGTTTTTTTTTTAACAAAATACTATATGTTAATGTCAACAAAAAAATAAACTTAAGCTATCTAGCGCGGTATAGCCTATATAGGTATTGTGAAGGCCTTTATAATCCAATGAAAACTGCCACAAGCAATCAACAAATTTAATTTCTGCAATTTTTAAGTTTCTTAGAAATGTACCATTTCGAGTGCTTATTATTTAAATAATAAATGTATACCAGACGGTGTGCAAGCCTTTTGCGACAAAAATAGCTGAACGACGCTACTTGCGTAATTTTATCACAACGGAATAAATTTTTACAACGTTTCCGATAGCGATATCGAAAATTCTGAGCAAAATAGTGGATAACAATAAACCAGGAATGTGTTTTAAGTGATAAAAAAATATTAAGACCTCGTTTGAATATGTAAAAAATATGTTTAAAAAAGATTTTATTTTAGATATTATGCTTTATATTAGCAAAATACTAATATTTTTAAGAAAATGATGTCAACATAGTGTTGATGTCTTATAAAGCATGTGGCGCATACGCATACTATAGAGTTTCTATAATTTATCTTACGACATAGAGTAAACGAAAGCATAGTTCATTATCATTTGTATGCTGCACATAAAGCCGGAGTCAGACGATAGCAAAAGCCCCACATTTATAAGCAAAATATTTTTGTGAAATCGAGTCACACATTACAAATTGTCGCGTCAAGCGATTGAAAATTTCCAAAATTGCTTATAAATGTGTGATTTTTAGAAGCGTCTCACTCTCGCTGACATCAACACTAGCATACTGATTATACTGACATCATTTTCTTAAATACAATATTTTTATTTTATTAATACCTATAGGTAAAGCTAAAGCATATTTAAAATAATCTTTTTTTAAATACGTTTTACATTTAAATACATTTTTATACCCTAGTTGTATACTGTATAGGCCTATTAGGCCAGTCAATTTAGCTCAGAAATGCGTGTTAAGTCGGAATAATTTTAGTCAAAATTGGACTATTAGGAGATGTTATGCAGCAGCATGTAAGAGGGAAATGGCGATATCATCAATGGCCGCCATCTTGGTATTGGATACTATTTTTATGTGGCTCCCTATATAAAGATTTTTCTTTTGGCATCAAGTATGACCACACAAAGTAGCAAATTTCAATCAAAAAGTCTAGATCTTTTGGTGTACCAGACGACCCGACGTATTTAACCCTTTATTTGCTACGCGCCATATCACAAGATCGGTTACAGATATGCGAATGAACTATATGTCCTTTTTTATAGAAAAAAAGGTTTATTATCTTTTTCTAATGACTGTCAAAACCCTATGTCAATCAAAAAGCGAGATATTGACAAAACCTGATTTTGTGCACCTTTGACCTTAAAAAAGTTAGTTACAGATAGTTTAAAGGCGGCGACTTTCGCTTATACTTATTTAAGACACTAAAACTAAGATTTTTGCGAAAAACAATTTTTGATTACAATTATTCTGATTTCAATTACTAAATTGACTGGCATATATAGGTTATAGGTATATTAGTTTTGGCAACTGCAAGAAATAATCATGACAAAAAAAGGACTATAATATATTCATGGTTGGGAAGTGAAAAGATACCGTTTTCTGGACCTCCAGTCCATCTGTCTGTCTGTATGCCCAGGCGATAACTCGAGAACGCTTGTAAATAAATCCTTGAATTTGGACTAATTGGACTAATACAATACAATACTAATACAATAAGACTAAGTTCGTAGATGAACAAAGTGGGGCAACTTCTTAGTGTATAAAACTAACTTATTTTTATATAAAAATGCTTATTTTGTTGACTGAATATTTACAATATTAACTTTCTTTCAGTAAATATTGTTGTAAATACGTATTACATTTAGAAAACATCGCTGATATAGATTACAAAAGACAAATAAATTATTAAATCCATGTAGTTTTGCCACACGATTCATGAATGATCAAAATGAGAATAGTGTAAGGTAAGTACCTACTTACAATAATTAGTAGATTTATTTTCTCTACTGTATTGATAACAGCGAGCAACTACTAAAATACACGTAGGCCAAATTGTTCTGATTTATAGTTTATGATCTGATAACATATATGATAACGATATACGTGGTTATAAGTAGATAATATGTTCTACCTTAGGAAAAATTCTCTATAAAGTCGGCGCCTAGGTCTGTAATAGTCAAGTTATTGAAAATGAAAGTAAAATACTTTACAAACTTATGTTATTATTTTTAATATAATTTGTATTTTCAGGTAATTAACAAGTATTCATCATGGGCATGAAAATATTTGTTTGAATTGAAATCTCTAACGCATAAAGAAACAAAGTTGTTTCTATGAAAATTGATGGTGTTATATTTAATATAAAAAAAAAATTTGATTGAGACATTTAAAACAAACCCGCATAAAAATGGCGAACAATGAAATCGACAACAGTTTCGAAAAAGAAGTCACGGTTCAAAACCTTCCGATGAGTTTTAAGGTGAGTATCAAAAGCATCTCGTCCACATTTTCTGCATTAACTAAATACAACGAAAAAACTAAAAAAACCGACTTCCGATACATTAGCACATTTGTTACTATTGTGATTTCACGTAAACAATTTCGAGCGTTCATTAATTATGAAAAAAAAACCTGCAGAAAGACAATTTCATATCGGAAGTGGTTTTAAATTTTTATTTAAAAAAAAAAACAATTATTGTTTAAATATCAACGAACCGTGATGCTTTTCTGATGTCAGTTACTCAGTTACGTGCAAATGGCGTTTAGAAAAAATACAGTTGATTTATTTGGGGGAGGCAAAAACGCTAACATGTCATCTATTACTTTGGTGATTGCAATATTAGTTTGCAAAAATAATCGAAGCTACTTATTTATTTTTCTTTTCATTTTCCATTCTTTTTTGTTTTTAATTTATTTTTTTTATTATCATTATTTGTTTAATTCTAAATCTATAAATAAAAGTTAAATGAAAATGTACTGAAATTATAAAAGAGAAAGTACAAAAAAATTTCCAACACAAGAAACAATTTTTATGGCGATTATTTCTTAATTTGTAGGTCAAGTACATTGGGAGTGAGATGACGAGGGGCTTGTGGGGTATAAAGCACACCCGCCGCCCGGTCGATGTCATGGTTGGGGAGGCGAAAAACCTTTCAAAGGATAAACTACTGCCCCCATGTGAGCTGAGGGTGTCCACAGAAGGTGTTGATGTCAGCCCACTAACACCAAATTCAATTACGAAAAACTGGACATTTCCGATCGATACGATTTCTTATGGAGTGCAGGATTTGGTTTACACGAGAGTATTCGCAATGATCGTGGTCAGGGACGATGATAAGAAAAATCCCTTCACTGTGCACGCATTCGTGTGCGACAGTAGAGCAATGGCGAGGAAACTCACGTTCGCGTTGGCGGCAGCATTCCAACACTATTCGCGGCGGGTTAAGCAGAGTAGCGAGAATCAACAGGATACTATAACTCCATTGCGGAAAAAGTTTGCTATTGATCTGCGATCGCCTGAAGAACTGCAACAGAACTTGGAGGAGGAAACAGAAGCATAGAAATGTAACCGTTTCTATTCGATTTAGGCATTAATCATATTATTTACAACTGTAGACGTACGCTATTTTTAAGGAGTTCCCAATAGGATTAGATTTGTACTGGTACCAAATATAGGATTTAAATTCGAAGATGTTCTTTTGTTTGGTTAGATTGTATAGGTACTGTATAGAATTTGGCAAACTTGTTTATCAAATCGCCGTAATCAAATTAAATTCCTGCGGAATTAAAACATTCTTAATGAAATATAACAAAATGGCGTCTTCCTCACAATGGTTTAAGTGCTGTGCTTTCAACGTTACCGTTCAACGTAACTGTGCGAAAAAACCATTGATACTGAGCATCCTTTTTGAAGCTCTATCTGCGTAAACGCGCATTGGGAGTAGAAATTGCAAGTATATAATATTATGTACAATATACATTACATGTATAACATTAATAATATTATGGGAAAGGTTGAGGAGATACCGATAACTTCGGCGAACAGTGCTCAAAAACCATTTTCCGATGGATTTTTTGATGTGAGTGAACCGATCTTTTACGAAGGATATCTCATCTCGTAAACGGTACTCTTTAAAATTTTTTTAATTAGCCATTTCCAACGTTTACATACACCTATAACCAAAGTTATATAGGAATTCCATACACACCCACCTTTGGTCCTATAACATTGGATAACTTTGGTTGTAGGTCTAAACAAACGTCGAAATGGCCAAACAATCAAAAACAAACGAAAAGCATTCGATTTAACTATAGTTTATGATTGTTTAGCCATTTCCAACGTTTGCATACACCTACAACCATAGTTATATAGGAATTCCATACACACCCACCTTTGGTCTTATAACATTTGATAACTTTGGTTGTAGGTCTAAACAAACGTCGAAATGGCTAAACAATCATAAACAAACGAAAAGCATTCGATTTAACTATAGTTTATGATTGTTTAGCCATTTCCAACGTTTGCATACACCTACAACCAAAGTTATATAGGAATTCCATACAAACCCACCTTTGTTCATATAACTTTGGATAACATTGGTTGTAGGTCTAAACAAACGTCGAAATGGCTAAACAATTATAAACAAACGAAAAGCATTCGATTTAACTATAGTTTATGATTGTTTAGCCATTTCCAACGTTTGCATACACCTACAACCAAAGTTATATAGGAATTCCATACAAACCCACCTTTGTTCATATAACTTTGGATAACTTTGGTTGTAGGTCTAAACAAACGTCGAAATGGCTAAACAATCATAAACGAACGAAAAGCATTCGATTTAACTATAGTTTATGATTGTTTAGCCATTTCCAACGTTTGCATGCACCTACAACAAAAGTTATGTAGGAATTCCATACAAACCCACCTTTGTTCTTATAACTTTTGATAACTTTGATTGTAGGTCTAAACAAACGTCGAAATGGCTAAACAATCATAAACAAACAAAAAGCATTCGATTTAACTATAGTTTATGATTGTTTAGCCATTTCCAACGTTTGCATACACCTACAACCAAAGTTATATAGGAATTCCATACAAACCCACCTTTGTTCATATAACTTTGGAAAACTTTGGTTGTAGGTCTAAACAAACGTCGAAATGGCTAAACAATCATAAACAAACGAAAAGCATTCGATTTAACTATAGTTTATGGTTGTTTAGCCATTTCCAACGTTTGCATACACCTACAACCAAAGTTATATAGGAATTCCATACAAACCCACCTTTGTTCATATAACTTTGGATAACTTTGGTTGTAGGTCTAAACAAACGTCGAAATGGCTAAACAATCATAAACAAACGAAAAGCATTCGATTTAACTATAGTTTATGATTGTTTAGCCATTTCCAACGTTTGCATACACCTACAACCAAAGTTATATAGGAATTCCATACAAACCCACCTTTGTTCATATAACTTTGGATAACTTTGGTTGTAGGTCTAAACAAACGTCGAAATGGCTAAACAATCATAAACAAACGAAAAGCATTCGATTTAACTATAGTTTATGATTGTTTAGCCATTTCCAACGTTTGCATACACCTACAACCAAAGTTATATAGGAATTCCATACAAACCCACCTTTGTTCATATAACTTTGGATAACTTTGGTTGTAGGTCTAAACAAACGTCGAAATGGCTAAACAATCATAAACAAACGAAAAGCATTCGATTTAACTATAGTTTATGATTGTTTAGCCATTTCCAACGTTTGCATACACCTACAACCAAAGTTATATAGGAATTCCATACAAACCCACCTTTGTTCATATAACTTTGGATAACTTTGGTTGTAGGTCTAAACAAACGTCGAAATGGCTAAACAATCATAAACAAACGAAAAGCATTCGATTTAACTATAGTTTATGATTGTTTAGCCATTTCCAACGTTTGCATGCACCTACAACAAAAGTTATGTAGGAATTCCATACAAACCCACCTTTGTTCTTATAACTTTTGATAACTTTGATTGTAGGTCTAAACAAACGTCGAAATGGCTAAACAATCATAAACGAACGAAAAGCATTCGATTTAACTATAGTTTATGATTGTTTAGCCATTTCCAACGTTTGCATACACCTACAACCAAAGTTATATAGGAATTCCATACAAACCCACCTTTGTTCATATAACTTTGGATAACTTTGGTTGTAGGTCTAAACAAACGTCGAAATGGCTAAACAATCATAAACAAACGAAAAGCATTCGATTTAACTATAGTTTATGATTGTTTAGCCATTTCCAACGTTTGCATACACCTACAACCAAAGTTATATAGGAATTCCATACAAACCCACCTTTGTTCATATAACTTTGGATAACTTTGGTTGTAGGTCTAAACAAACGTCGAAATGGCTAAACAATCATAAACAAACGAAAAGCATTCGATTTAACTATAGTTTATGATTGTTTAGCCATTTCCAACGTTTGCATACACCTACAACCAAAGTTATATAGGAATTCCATACAAACCCACCTTTGTTCATATAACTTTGGATAACTTTGGTTGTAGGTCTAAACAAACGTCGATTTTGCTAAACAATCATAAACAAACGAAAAGCATTCGATTTAACTATAGTTTATGATTGTTTAGCCATTTTCAACGTTTGCATACACCTACAACCAAAGTTATATAGGAATTCCATACAAACCCACCTTTGTTCATATAACTTTGGATAACTTTGGTTGTAGGTCTAAACAAACGTCGAAATGGCTAAACAATCATAAACAAACGAAAAGCATTCGATTTAACTATAGTTTATGATTGTTTAGCCATTTCCAACGTTTGCATACACCTACAACCAAAGTTATATAGGAATTCCATACAAACCCACCTTTGTTCATATAACTTTGGATAACTTTGGTTGTAGGTCTAAACAAACGTCGAAATGGCTAAACAATCATAAACAAACGAAAAGCATTCGATTTAACTATAGTTTATGATTGTTTAGCCATTTCCAACGTTTGCATACACCTACAACCAAAGTTATATAGGAATTCCATACAAACCCACCTTTGTTCATATAACTTTGGATAACTTTGGTTGTAGCTCTAAACAAACGTCGAAATGGCTAAACAATCATAAACGAACGAAAAGCATTCGATTTAACTATAGTTTATGATTGTTTAGCCATTTCCAACGTTTGCATACACCTACAACCAAAGTTATATAGGAATTCCATACAAACCCACCTTTGTTCATATAACTTTGGATAACTTTGGTTGTAGGTCTAAACAAACGTCGAAATGGCTAAACAATCATAAACAAACGAAAAGCATTCGATTTAACTATAGTTTATGATTGTTTAGCCATTTCCAACGTTTGCATGCACCTACAACAAAAGTTATGTAGGAATTCCATACAAACCCACCTTTGTTCTTATAACTTTTGATAACTTTGATTGTAGGTCTAAACAAACGTCGAAATGGCTAAACAATCATAAACGAACGAAAAGCATTCGATTTAACTATAGTTTATGATTGTTTAGCCATTTCCAACGTTTGCATACACCTACAACCAAAGTTATATAGGAATTCCATACAAACCCACCTTTGTTCATATAACTTTGGATAACTTTGGTTGTAGGTCTAAACAAACGTCGAAATGGCTAAACAATCATAAACAAACGAAAAGCATTCGATTTAACTATAGTTTATGATTGTTTAGCCATTTCCAACGTTTGCATACACCTACAACCAAAGTTATATAGGAATTCCATACAAACCCACCTTTGTTCATATAACTTTGGATAACTTTGGTTGTAGGTCTAAACAAACGTCGAAATGGCTAAACAATCATAAACGAACGAAAAGCATTCGATTTAACTATAGTTTATGATTGTTTAGCCATTTCCAACGTTTGCATACACCTACAACCAAAGTTATATAGGAATTCCATACAAACCCACCTTTGTTCATATAACTTTGGATAACTTTGGTTGTAGGTCTAAACAAACGTCGAAATGGCTAAACAATCATAAACAAACGAAAAGCATTCGATTTAACTATAGTTTATGATTGTTTAGCCATTTCCAACGTTTGCATGCACCTACAACAAAAGTTATGTAGGAATTCCATACAAACCCACCTTTGTTCTTATAACTTTTGATAACTTTGATTGTAGGTCTAAACAAACGTCGAAATGGCTAAACAATCATAAACAAACAAAAAGCATTCGATTTAACTATAGTTTATGATTGTTTAGCCATTTCCAACGTTTGCATACACCTACAACCAAAGTTATATAGGAATTCCATACAAACCCACCTTTGTTCATATAACTTTGGAAAACTTTGGTTGTAGGTCTAAACAAACGTCGAAATGGCTAAACAATCATAAACAAACGAAAAGCATTCGATTTAACTATAGTTTATGGTTGTTTAGCCATTTCCAACGTTTGCATACACCTACAACCAAAGTTATATAGGAATTCCATACAAACCCACCTTTGTTCATATAACTTTGGATAACTTTGGTTGTAGGTCTAAACAAACGTCGAAATGGCTAAACAATCATAAACAAACGAAAAGCATTCGATTTAACTATAGTTTATGATTGTTTAGCCATTTCCAACGTTTGCATACACCTACAACCAAAGTTATATAGGAATTCCATACAAACCCACCTTTGTTCATATAACTTTGGATAACTTTGGTTGTAGGTCTAACCAAACGTCGAAATGGCTAAACAATCATAAACGAACGAAAAGCATTCGATTTAACTATAGTTTATGATTGTTTAGCCATTTCCAACGTTTGCATACACCTACAACCAAAGTTATATAGGAATTCCATACAAACCCACCTTTGTTCATATAACTTTGGATAACTTTGGTTGTAGGTCTAAACAAACGACGAAATGGCTAAACAATCATAAACAAACGAAAAGCATTCGATTTAACTATAGTTTATGATTGTTTAGCCATTTCCAACGTTTGCATACACCTACAACCAAAGTTATATAGGAATTCCATACAAACCCACCTTTGTTCATATAACTTTGGATAACTTTGGTTGTAGCTCTAAACAAACGACGAAATGGCTAAACAATCATAAACAAACGAAAAGCATTCGATTTAACTATAGTTTATGATTGTTTAGCCATTTCCAACGTTTGCATACACCTACAACCAAAGTTATATAGGAATTCCATACAAACCCACCTTTGTTCATATAACTTTGGATAACTTTGGTTGTAGGTCTAAACAAACGTCGAAATGGCTAAACAATCATAAACAAACGAAAAGCATTCGATTTAACTATAGTTTATGATTGTTTAGCCATTTCCAACGTTTGCATACACCTACAACCAAAGTTATATAGGAATTCCATACAAACCCACCTTTGTTCATATAACTTTGGATAACTTTGGTTGTAGGTCTAAACAAACGTCGAAATGGCTAAACAATCATAAACAAACGAAAAGCATTCGATTTAACTATAGTTTATGATTGTTTAGCCATTTCCAACGTTTGCATACACCTACAACCAAAGTTATATAGGAATTCCATACAAACCCACCTTTGTTCATATAACTTTGGATAACTTTGGTTGTAGGTCTAAACAAACGTCGAAATGGCTAAACAATCATAAACAAACGAAAAGCATTCGATTTAACTATAGTTTATGATTGTTTAGCCATTTCCAACGTTTGCATACACCTACAACCAAAGTTATATAGGAATTCCATACAAACCCACCTTTGTTCATATAACTTTGGATAACTTTGGTTGTAGGTCTAAACAAACGTCGAAATGGCTAAACAATCATAAACAAACGAAAAGCATTCGATTTAACTATAGTTTATGATTGTTTAGCCATTTCCAACGTTTGCATACACCTACAACCAAAGTTATATAGGAATTCCATACAAACCCACCTTTGTTCATATAACTTTGGATAACTTTGGTTGTAGGTCTAAACAAACGACGAAATGGCTAAACAATCATAAACAAACGAAAAGCATTCGATTTAACTATAGTTTATGATTGTTTAGCCATTTCCAACGTTTGCATACACCTACAACCAAAGTTATATAGGAATTCCATACAAACCCACCTTTGTTCATATAACTTTGGATAACTTTGGTTGTAGGTCTAAACAAACGTCGAAATGGCTAAACAATCATAAACAAACGAAAAGCATTCGATTTAACTATAGTTTATGATTGTTTAGCCATTTCCAACGTTTGCATACACCTACAACCAAAGTTATATAGGAATTCCATACAAACCCACTTTGTTCATATAACTTTGGATAACTTTGGTTGTAGGTCTAAACAAACGACGAAATGGCTAAACAATCATAAACAAACGAAAAGCATTCGATTTAACTATAGTTTATGATTGTTTAGCCATTTCCAACGTTTGCATACACCTACAACCAAAGTTATATAGGAATTCCATACAAACCCACCTTTGTTCTTATAACTTTGGATAACTTTGGTTGTAGGTCTAAACAAACGACGAAATGGCTAAACAATCATAAACAAACGAAAAGCATTCGATTTAACTATAGTTTATGATTGTTTAGCCATTTCCAACGTTTGCACACACCTACAACCAAAGTTATATAGGAATTCCATACAAACCCACCTTTGTTCATATAACTTTGGATAACTTTGGTTGTAGGTCTAAACAAACGACGAAATGGCTAAACAATCATAAACAAACGAAAAGCATTCGATTTAACTATAGTTTATGATTGTTTAGCCATTTCCAACGTTTGCATACACCTACAACCAAAGTTATATAGGAATTCCATACAAACCCACTTTGTTCATATAACTTTGGATAACTTTGGTTGTAGGTCTAAACAAACGACGAAATGGCTAAACAATCATAAACAAACGAAAAGCATTCGATTTAACTATAGTTTATGATTGTTTAGCCATTTCCAACGTTTGCATACACCTACAACCAAAGTTATATAGGAATTCCATACAAACCCACCTTTGTTCATATAACTTTGGATAACTTTGGTTGTAGGTCTAAACAAACGACGAAATGGCTAAACAATCATAAACAAACGAAAAGCATTCGATTTAACTATAGTTTATGATTGTTTAGCCATTTCCAACGTTTGCATACACCTACAACCAAAGTTATATAGGAATTCCATACAAACCCACCTTTGTTCATATAACTTTGGATAACTTTGGTTGTAGGTCTAAACAAACGTCGAAATGGCTAAACAATCATAAACAAACGAAAAGCATTCGATTTAACTATAGTTTATGATTGTTTAGCCATTTCCAACGTTTGCATACACCTACAACCAAAGTTATATAGGAATTCCATACAAACCCACTTTGTTCATATAACTTTGGATAACTTTGGTTGTAGGTCTAAACAAACGACGAAATGGCTAAACAATCATAAACAAACGAAAAGCATTCGATTTAACTATAGTTTATGATTGTTTAGCCATTTCCAACGTTTGCATACACCTACAACCAAAGTTATATAGGAATTCCATACAAACCCACCTTTGTTCATATAACTTTGGATAACTTTGGTTGTAGGTCTAAACAAACGACGAAATGGCTAAACAATCATAAACAAACGAAAAGCATTCGATTTAACTATAGTTTATGATTGTTTAGCCATTTCCAACGTTTGCACACACCTACAACCAAAGTTATATAGGAATTCCATACAAACCCACCTTTGTTCATATAACTTTGGATAACTTTGGTTGTAGGTCTAAACAAACGACGAAATGGCTAAACAATCATAAACAAACGAAAAGCATTCGATTTAACTATAGTTTATGATTGTTTAGCCATTTCCAACGTTTGCATACACCTACAACCAAAGTTATATAGGAATTCCATACAAACCCACTTTGTTCATATAACTTTGGATAACTTTGGTTGTAGGTCTAAACAAACGACGAAATGGCTAAACAATCATAAACAAACGAAAAGCATTCGATTTAACTATAGTTTATGATTGTTTAGCCATTTCCAACGTTTGCATACACCTACAACCAAAGTTATATAGGAATTCCATACAAACCCACTTTGTTCATATAACTTTGGATAACTTTGGTTGTAGGTCTAAACAAACGACGAAATGGCTAAACAATCATAAACAAACGAAAAGCATTCGATTTAACTATAGTTTATGATTGTTTAGCCATTTCCAACGTTTGCATACACCTACAACCAAAGTTATATAGGAATTCCATACAAACCCACCTTTGTTCATATAACTTTGGATAACTTTGGTTGTAGGTCTAAACAAACGTCGAAATGGCTAAACAATCATAAACAAACGAAAAGCATTCGATTTAACTATAGTTTATGATTGTTTAGCCATTTCCAACGTTTGCACACACCTACAACCAAAGTTATATAGGAATTCCATACAAACCCACCTTTGTTCATATAACTTTGGATAACATTGGTTGTAGCTCTAAACAAACGTCGAAATGGCTAAACAATCATAAACAAACGAAAAGCATTCGATTTAACTATAGTTTATGATTGTTTAGCCATTTCCAACGTTTGCATACACCTACAACCAAAGTTATATAGGAATTCCATACAAACCCACCTTTGTTCATATAACTTTGGATAACTTTGGTTGTAGGCCTAAACAAACGTCGAAATGGCTAAACAATCATAAACAAACGAAAAGCATTCGATTTAACTATAGTTTATGATTGTTTAGCCATTTCCAACGTTTGCACACACCTACAACCAAAGTTATATAGGAATTCCATACAAACCCACCTTTGTTCATATAACTTTGGATAACTTTGGTTGTAGGTCTAAACAAACGACGAAATGGCTAAACAATCATAAACAAACGAAAAGCATTCGATTTAACTATAGTTTATGATTGTTTAGCCATTTCCAACGTTTGCATACACCTACAACCAAAGTTATATAGGAATTCCATACAAACCCACTTTGTTCATATAACTTTGGATAACTTTGGTTGTAGGTCTAAACAAACGACGAAATGGCTAAACAATCATAAACAAACGAAAAGCATTCGATTTAACTATAGTTTATGATTGTTTAGCCATTTCCAAC